>OX376373.1:113958004-114016148 GCA_947369275.1 Nemotelus nigrinus
AAGGTTGTAAGTTCGAGGCTCTAAGTTCGAAGTTCTATATTCGAGATTCTATAGTCGAGGTTCTATACTCGAAGTTCTATAGTCGAGGTTCCATATTCGAAGTTCTATAGTCGACGTTCTCTAGTCGAAGTTCTATAGTCGAGATTCTATATGTGGGGAAAAAATGAAATGTGGGGAAAAAATGAAAATGAATATATCAATGTCGTTCTCAAAAAGTTGATTTGCTTTTGAACAACTGTTTTTCAAGTTAACAGCATAGTTTAATAATGATTAATTGGGACTAGACTTCATTAAATCAAAAGTTATTTGCCTGATTTTTCATGGCTTGATGAATCTACAGATTTACATAATTTTCACGAGCTACACATTACAAAGTTTTCTTATTTATCAATTAATAAATACAATATCGTGATATACTTCAAGAACTCCAGATGCATTTCTAATAACATATTCATACATTTCTAATAACATATTTCTAATATATTTGCTTTCAATTGTATATTAATTTTATAGCCCGGAACATTCTTAAGCACTAAATTTTCAGTTTGAGAATCGCACGATTAACAAGAGGTAATACTTTGAGAATAATGTAATTTTACTAAACCAATAGCGATCGATTAATTTCTTCTATAAATATCAAATTTTCTAAAATATCAGTTGTACTTATAAAATTCAATTTTATACCAAGACTATTGGCACTTGATTTCAAGCAGTTTGGTTCTTCCACTTTTTTCCAAAGCAGTAATATAAGACACACGTAATTGAAGACACATATCAACTTTATTTCAAACATTCGTTTAAATACAAGTACATTTAGATCTGCTTCATCGATCGCACTCCTCGACTGACTGCCTCGCAGCTCGTTCTGCATATTCCATCGAACCGACATATCCTCATCCCTGCAATAAAAGAACAATTAAAGTATGAAAGGATACTGCCTGTCATAAAATGTAAGTGGTCCCATGCGATCTGCATAGTCCCTTTCGTTGTTTCTATTTTTCCACTCTGCGCAACAGATGTTGGCCTTTGCACGGTCGTTTGATGTGCCCGACTGTTTATTGCCTCAGCCGTTGCGCAGATGGTCTCGTTTGTTATCTTACAGCTCGGCCACGCTGCACATTGCTGCGTCCTCGAAGCACGATCAGTCATCGTTCGAATCATTCGCTTTTAGCATTTTTCTTGTGGGACTTTCAAAGCCGTCGTCCTCGTCAGTGTCAGCCATCGTTTTATATGGCTTCATCCTGTCCACGGCAATGATGCCGCTATACCTTTTTTGCGACCGCACAGATCCGGGTATGTCTTCTACCCTCAGAACAGAGAGATATAAGGAAATGAAATTAGCGTGTACATATACGAAATTTAGTGAAGCAATTTCACTACAAAGAAATAAATCTATAAATAGAACAATTCGAGAGCATAACTACCTCGGATTTTCCCTTTGGCTTCCCCGCCGTCATGTGTTTTGAGCTCTCGTAATAATATTTGTATACAATCTGTATGGAAACGGGATTGAGATTGAATAAGTCGCCTTAATACCATTAAACAATCCATATAGTCGCTACTGTTTCAATCTCTTTCCTAAGTCAATCCGTATTGCATTTGCGGCAATACTTGGCAATGCCAAATAAAAGCAAAACACCATATGGTTACTAAGTGTCAAAGTCACTAGCAAATGGCGGCACGTCTGGTGTGATTTCGACCCGGTTTTCGCGAAAAGTTGAAAATATCCGCCGTAAGTGAATTGCGATTCGCAAATTAGTGCTGTGAGTGACCTGATTAATAAAAATCAAGTGAAGTGTAAGTGATTGATTGAGTAAAACATTAGTGAACAATGGTAATACCGAAGTGCAATGTTAGTGGCTGCAAAAGCAGATATGAGCCGAAATCAGGAAGGATTTCATTCTTTGGGTAAGTAGTACGAGTGCATTTAACATTTTTTATATGTTTTCGAAGTTTCGTGTAGCTTTTAATTCAAAATTATTGTATAATTCTAGTATTTGTAAAGTGCACCTTGACTGGTTTATGACTGCCAAATTGCCATATGATGGCCCATAGTCGTAACCCATGTTGAAAAGATGGGGGCTTTTTACATATGCATTTGCCCGAAATGTAATATGTGAATTGATGTGAATCGAAACTTTTAGATTGAAAGTAAAGTATATGTGGATAATAAGCTATGCAATTATTTTTTTCAATTACTTTTTGCTAAACTAATATTGCACAGTCATCTATTTGAATTTTGACGTAAGATAAATCAAATTTTATGAATACTTTCCTTTCTAAAACAAACTCGGATTTAAAAAAACATACAAGAAAAATCAAGTTTGTTTAAGTTCGGAAACTATTCGTAAAATATCACTCTTCTGACTTTGGAACTCAAACAAATGACTCTGGAACCTTACTTTAGCAAAGAGTAATTGAAAAAATTAATTGCATAGATTATTATCCTCAAGTACTTTACTTTCAAAATTAAAGTTTGAATACGGAATGCAAGCAGATTGCTAATATTATATAAAAGTTCACTCTAATAAAAATTACATAAATGCATTGAAAAAACTCAGATATGTATAGATTCTAGGGAAAAAGGAGATCCTTGAAACTAAAACTATAAAACTCGGGTTTTTGAAATCTAGTTAAGTTTTAAGTTACTGAAATTCAAATCAAATAGTCAATAATTGAGATTAAATATATATACAACTATCAGTATTGAGTACTTATTTTCTAATCCTTCTTAAATATAATGTTTGTAGGATCCCAAAAAATAAAGAACAGAGGGAAAAATGGCTTCAAGCGGTTGGCCTACCAAGAGAAAAAGTAAAAAAGGACACCAAAATCTGCTCTCTGCATTTTCTAGATAGCGAGTTGGCAACAGTTGGCCGCCGCAAATATGTAATTGGAAATGCGATCCCACATATCGGAATCATACCAGAAAATCCAGCTGTAGAGGAAATCGAAGAGGAACATGTAAGTGAAAATCCCTATATATCCTTTTAAATTCCCTTTCTTCGAATATAACATCTCATTGATTTTATTTGTTTATATGAATTTAGGTGGTCGTGTGTGAAGATATTGAGCTTATAAGTGGTGGCGAATCGCCGCAGCAAGAAGAAATGGTAAGTAAAGCATGATTAAATTAAATAAAAGATCTAACCATATTTTCATACTGACAGATGATTTGTGGCCCTACTCCAGGCCCATCAAAGGGAAAAACAGACGAAGAAAGCAGCTCTGAGTCCGAAATTGTGCCTGAAGTATTAATTTTGTGTCTATACTGAAACTTGTGTATATACCTTTTTATATAATTTTAGTCACCGCGGAAAATATTTAGGATGCCAACCTCATCTCCTCGAAGCTCTTCATCCCTTTTAATACCGATTCAATCAACGAGTGCTGATATTTATATTCGACCGGTAAGCTATATCATAGACTATACCGCCGTTGTTAGCATAAACGCCCTAACTGTTTTTTATTTTAAATCTTTTAATTAACACCAGATTGATAAATTGCATACTTTATTACATTATTCTCCAAAATATTGTAAATGTTAAAATCATGGTGAATGTTAAAATCAATAATTAAAAATGTCCTATCTACTAAAACATAGCCATTATTCGGCGTAAACGCTCTATCTACCGTAGATACGGCGTTTATGCTAAATAATCCTATCAGTCAGGCGTTTATCCCAAATAATGCTATGCAAAAAAGCTCTATTTGCTTAAAACCTATCTTCCGCAAATAATTTCAATGTGAAAGCTTTTACTTCAGATGTACCTCAAATATGCGTATTTCTATTAGTGATGGGCGTTTCTGTTGTTTTCAGAAAACGAAAACTGTTTGAAAAAAACAGTTTGAAAAAAACTGTTTTTTCCCAACTGTTTTTTTCAAACTTTTTTTTTCAAATAGTTTTCGTTTTGTAAAAACAACAGAAACGCCCATCACTAATGGTAACACCCAGTATCAATCTGCTGCTCGTCGAGTGAAAAAAGTTTTCAAACAGTTTTAAAAAACAGTTGTTTTTGGAAAAAAACAGTTCGTTTTCGTTTTCTGAAAACAACAGAAACGCCCATCACTAATTTCTATCCATGCTTAACATTTCATTCCGCTTGAATATGTCTGCAGCATTTAGAAAAATACAAATCATTGAATATTTCGAAAGTTACTAAAATGTAGATAAGGCGTTTATTCTAAGGTTGGCATTATACTTGTCTTGACTATATATAGTGCTGCGGTTGGGAAACCTAATTGTTTTTAATTTGAACCAATTTTTTTCCAGCTTCTAAAACAAATATTTGAATAAAAACGCGATCTTTTTCTTTTGAAGCTAGATATATCTTATTTTCGTACCAATATCGATATTTCGAGTATAATCTGCCCTCTTCTTCAGTGTCTATTTAGAGCGGCAGACACTGAAGAAGAGAACAGATTACCCTCGAAATAGCGATATTTGTCAGAAAATAAAATATATATAGCTTCAAAAGAAAAACATTGGTTTTTATTAAAATATAATTTTTTCCGAAAAACGCCCTTTTGAAATGTACATCTTTTATTGTCAGGCTACGTTTTATTATTTTAATATGCAAAATTTCTCATAATATTGCCCGTGTTCCATTATTACTATTTAGTGCTTACAAGTAGTTCTGGCTTCTCCGAACTACTCGCGCTCTTGTTCTGGAGTAGCTCATGAGTAGTTACGCCTTTGTTCGCCATGAGGTGATTATTTAGTTGTCAATGGGTGGCTTTGGTTTTTCAAGGCTATGTTGAATGTTTTGGTAGCTAAGAAATTAGAAAAAACCCTCGTGATGTCTAGAAAGTTTAAAAAGGTAATTTTCGGCTAGTTACTTTTATATTTTCTATGATTGTGGTAGTTTATACTCGTTATTTTCTCCCTTTATTTTCATATGTTGCACATTTAAAAACTGCATTGAATTTGACAGGTAACAACTTTGCTCATGTGAACAGAGTTGGCGTTCCATTTGTGATCTACTCCCAAGTACTTGCAAGTACTGATTAGTAAAAATGAAACACGGCAATTATGTATGTAATTGATTATTACTGAAATTTTTTAATTTTAGACATCAACAATACCTTTGCGTCAAGCAATGATGTCAACCGAAGCTGGAGAGTCATCGTCTATCTCGCCAAAACGGCATTTATTGCGAGAAAAAGTTCACACTCTACGACGGTGCATTAAGAAGAGAGATGTGAAAATTAAAACGCTGCACCAAAGACTCAGAAGGAAATCTAAGAAGGTAGCTAGGCTAAGTGAAATGCTGAGACAGGCATTGAAAAAAAATTATTTGTCTCAAGACAATTTTGATATTTTGAAAGATTTGACTGAGACCCAAAAAGAAATAATTGAACGTGTTCTTCTCAAGGCGAAGGGAAAGAGTGTTTCCAAAACATATTCTCCAGTACTTCGTTCATTCGCCCTAAATGTAAATTTTTATTCACCAAAGACATATGAGTTTATGCGTCAGACCTTTAGTTGTGCTTTGCCACATCCGAGAACATTGGCTAATTGGTATGCTTCCGTAGATTGCTACCCAGGATTCACAACAGAATCATTTAAAGCCATAAGCCTAGCAGTATCGAGTGCGAAATCTCAAGGGCAGAAAATATACCTTAATTTAGTTTTTGACGAAATTTATATCCGACAGCATGTGGAGTGGGATAAAAACCGAACCTGGGGCTACGTAGATATTGGGAGCGAAGAAACCAGTAATGTAGAGGCAACTCAAATTCTGGTATTCATGGCAGTTTGTCTTAACAGAGGGTGGAAAATTCCTTTGGGTTATTTTCCTATTCACTCGGTGGCAGCTTCTCAAAAGCAGAATATGATACTGCACTGCATGAAGAATTTGATAGACACTGGCGCAGAAGTTATTGGTTTGACTTTTGATGGGGCTCCCGTTAACTTTTCCACAGTTAAGTTGTTAGGCTGTGACTTGAATGACACTTGCCAAGAACCGTGGTTTAATTTGCCGGACTCTGACGTGAAATATTGTGTAATTCCTGACCCAGTTCATATGTTGAAGCTTATTAGAAATGCCTTTGGTGAATTGAAAGTGTTGAAAGACATGCATGGCGACGAAATTCGGTGGGAATATTTACGAAAACTTCAGGAACTTCAAGAAAAGGAGCATTTGCATTTAGGCAACAAGTTACGTAAAGCTCATATATATTTCCATGATCAAAAAATGAAGGTTCGGTTAGCTGTACAAACTCTTAGCAAATCTTTTGCCGATGCCATTGATTTTTGCAGGGAAGAGTTAAAACTTGAAGATTTCGCAAATAGCAAAGCAACTTCAAACTTCATCCGCCTTTTCAATGATGTGTTTGATGTTCTGAATTCTCGCCGGTTAAATGAGTTTGGCTACAACAAAGCATTATGCAAGGAAAATTTTGAGTCTATTAGCAGTTTTGCAAATGAAGCGATAGTTTACATATTAAATCTGAAAACAGTGGATGGCAATTGTTTGGTTAGGCAAAAACGTAAAACTGGCTTCATAGGCATAATTGCAGCTTTAAAAAATATAGACGTTTTATGCAAAAGATTTCTGGAAACCGATGCTTTGAAATATATCCCATTCTACAAACTCAATCAAGATCACCTTGAGTTATTTTTCTCATCCATTAGGATGGGCCTTGGATATAATAATAATCCCACTGTGCGGCAGTTTCGTGCAGCCTACAGAAAACTTTTAATTAGGTGTCAGACAAGAGAGGCGGGAATTGGAAATTGCATACCACTGCAGCACATATCAATATTGAATCCAAACAATTTTTCGCAGCCTATAGATGAAATAAATTCCACTGTTAATAAAAAATTTATGATAGAAGATGCGCAGTGTGAAGAAAGCCAGCAAGAACAGAGTGAAGATATTATTCTTTTGGAAATCAGTCAGATCTTAACGTTACCTGAGCTTTCTATATATACAACGCGAGTGGTAGAATATATCGCTGGTTATATAGTTAACAAGCTTGGAACTAAATTAAGATGTCAAGAGTGTCTTTGCGGATTGAATGGCAACTTCAATGTACATTCGCTTATGGCCTATAAAACCAAAGGTTTCCTTACTTCTCCTTCTGAAAGTGTCGTTTACATTTGTAAAGTCTCCGAAAGAGAAATCAGATATTTTACAGAGTCATATAATTCTGAAAAAACTTTTCTGAGTAAAGAAATATTTTTAAAAATCCTGAATAGGGTCAATATAAATCTTATTGATAAAAATTTGTTTGAAGATATCGCTGAACATTTTAAGGATGTCAGCCATTATTATAATTTGATCCAGTCTGTAATTAAGATTTATGTAAATACTAGGTTCTATTTTATATGTAAGCAAAAATCAGAAAAACAATCAATTAGAAGTAAGTTTACTAAGTTAATTCAGTTTAAAGGTATGTAATAAGTAATTAATTTTAATAGTTTGTAAAAAGCAATTAATTTTTTCTAATGTTAACTTCCATCGCTAATAAGTCTTTAGTAATTGTTTTATATAGTTTAGTTGTTAAATATTTATTAATTAAATGAATTTATAACGTAAATGAAAAAAAAAAAACACAAATAAAAAAATATATAGCCAATTCAAAGTATATACTACAGCGTTTATTCTTTGTCTTAATGGAAAACATTACATTTATAAGGACTGCAGTTTAAGGTTAGAGGAAACTTTTGCTGGTCAGCTTTATGAGATTGTGTATGCCGGCTTTGATATCAGAGGGAGGTAGTTTTGAACGGAAACTTCATGGTAAATACATTATGGCACTCTCTATGCAGTGAATGAATATCACTATACATATAGTACATAATATTAGGCTTGTTTGAGTGCTTTCAGTTACTGAATTTTCCTGAATAATGTGGTGGGGGGGGAATTCATGAAAAGTACGAAAACTTTCTCATTGCATTTCCTGGAAATTGACAACCAAAAGTGCCGGTTTTTAGGAGAACAATACTGATTATAAAGTCATCCTAAGTTGTGATAAATTATCGCCACAAAAATATTCGACCTTCACAACAAAATATGTTGCTTGCCGCGCACATTTGAAAGTATTTACTTAACTGCTCAGACCCTACTGAAATCTCATAGCATTAAATGTAAGAAAGAAAATTTTCAGTTTTCAGTAAAACGGCGTACAAAAACAAATTCATTGCGATCAATCGCAATTAATCGTAGTACGCGAGCAGACTATCATCTTGCATCCTTCAACCGCAATCATACATGCCAGCTGAAAGCTACCAAAGCTTGAATTCGAAGTCGAAGATCGACGTCTACTCATTGTTTATTAATACTTTTCAGTCTGTTCTAAATCACTGAGTATTCTCTAATCCATTGCATTGTTCAAAAATTAAATCCAATAAAAAGACTGCTAATCAAAATATTCATACTTGCAAATATGCCCCCGAAAATTAAAATCAAAAATATACGACGCCCCAGATAAAAATCGTTCTTTTTTTTCCTTCACCACGACTAACATCGGGGTCGAGCAAATTGCTTCACTTCTCACTGCTATTTTCATTTCCTTATATCTCTCTCTTCTGAGCTTCTACCACAAATCGATCATAGTCTAACACTTTTGTTATGACGTATGGTCCGTTATACTGCGGCAAAAGCTTTCGGCTAGTCCCATCATTAGACCTCTTTGGTCTACGAATAACTACATATTGCCCCACTTCGTAAGTTGGACACTTCTGTCTCTTCTTGTCGTAGTATTTTTTCTGCAACGTTTGCTGTTTTTCAATATTACGAGAAGCTTCTGCTCTTATTTCAGTGACATTTCTGTGAACGTTTTCACATACTTCGTTTGCCAAGTAAGAGTCGTTTGGACTACGTGGAATGTAGACTAGCAACATTTCGTAAGGGCTCTTTCCAGTAGATTTATTAGGTGTAATATTTAAACCCCATCGTATGGAGCTAACACTACGATCCCATTTCGTTTCATCTTCGTGAGATGCGGATAGGGAACTTAGAATTGTTCGGTTGCAGCGTTCTGCTTGACCATTTGCTCTAGGAGTTGAAGTGGCATTCAATATAAGTTTTATGCCTAACGTTCGGCAATACTCTGTAAACTTTTTACTAGTAAAGCAACTCCCCCTATCACTAACAACACGGACCGGAACTCCAAACGTATTCAGAATTTCATCAAACATTTTAATGACTGGTCCAACTTTGGTGTTTGGTACGGCTTTAATGAAGACAAATTTCGTAAATCCGTCTATTACGACCAATAGATACGTGTTTCCTTGTGAACTTTTCACGAAAGGCCCAAGGTGATCAGTGTGCAACGTATGCATTGGGCAGTCTGTTTTTTCAATTGGGTAGAGAAATCCTGGGGACTTTCCCGCAGGGATTTTGTTATAAGCGCATGCAAGGCAGCGACTAATATAGTCCTTTACATATTTACGCATAGATGCGAACCAATACTTTTCTGAAATGTGTGCGAAAGTTTTCTCCGTTGAAAAATGTCCCATATTGTCGTGGTGGCACATAACGATTTCCTTCCTTAATGTCTTGGGTACAACCCACCTTTTCCCTCTATCCGTATTTTTGTACAGCCTATTATTTTTTAAAGAATACTCCCGATAGATTTTTTTGTCGCTTTCAGTCTTGGGTAGGTTTGATAGCACGTCTATTAATCTTCTGCAGTTTTCATCGCTCAGCTGAGCTGTTAATATCCAATCCTCAGTCGTTATGTCAACGACTAAGGCATGGTCATCATTGGCTTCTAATACCGGGTTCCGGCTAAGAGCGTCAACATGCGCCATTTTGGTGCCTGCACGATACTCTACAGTAAAATCATAGTCTTGTACTGTAAGCCACCATCTCCCGATTCGCGGTACGATATCGCGTTTGGTGAACGCTGTCCGAATAGCATTACAATCGGTTACTATTTTGAACTCTATTCCAATTAAGTACGTTCTATAATGTTTAAGAGAAGAAACAATTGCCAATGTCTCGAGCTCATACGAATGGTACTTTTGCTCTTGTACAGTGGTCATTCTACTGTAATAACATACAGGTTGCAGGCTACCACTCGATTGCTCCTGTAGCAATATCCCCGCTATTCCCATCTTAGATGCGTCCGTATGTAGCTCGGTGCGGGCCTCGTGGTTATATAATGCTAGTACAGGGAACTCTGACAACTTTTGTTTTATAACATTGAACGCTTCTTTCTGCTCTTCACCCCAGACAAATATTTGATCTTTCTTCAAAAGTCTTGTAAGTGGCAGCGCAAATGTAGCGAAATTACGGACAAATTTCCTAAAGTAGCTGGCCAACCCCAGGAATTGGCGTAAGTGGTGTACACTAATTGGTTCAGGAAAAGCTTTAACAGCTTCAATTTTCATCGTTCCTGGTTGTACACCCTCACGGCTTATTTGATATTCCAGAAAATCAATTTTCGTTTTGAAAAACCAGCATTTATCTAGTCTTAGGGTTAAATTAGATTCCTTTAAGTGCTTTAAAGTTTTTTCTAACGCTTGGAAACCTTTTTCAATACTCTCGGTAGGTATCAGCAAATCATCCATATACGCAAATACCGTATTATGTCTCAGTGAGCCTAATGCCGCATTAATGGTTCTTTGGAAAACCGATGGAGCATTTGCTAAGCCAAATGGCATTCGGAGGTACTCATAGTGACCATCAGGAGTTATGAATGCCGTTTTTTCAATTGATTCTTCACTGATAGGAATCTGATGGTATCCACTGGCAAGATCTAGTGTACTGAATACGCAGCACCCTTTCAACCGTTCAATTTGATCATCGATCCTCGGCAAAGGGTAGTGGTCCTTGATTGTATTAGCATTCAATTTTCTATAATCTACACACATTCTGAATTCACCTGTCTTCTTTTTGACTAGAATAATGGGACTACTGAACGGTGAGTTAGATTCCCTGATTATATTGTTTTCCAACAATTTGTCTACTATTTCTCTGACGATTTCGCGTTCAGAATAAGCCATTCTATAAGCTTTGTAGGCCACCGGCTTTTCATCCTTTAATTTTATCTTCATTTCGTAAGCTGCTGTTTTCCCGAGTTCATATAAATTTTGTGCAAAACAGCTCCGGTACTGATTGAGCAATTCTAGCAATTGGTTTCTAATAGGCGTGCTTATATTCTGATCTACTTGATTCTCAATATCTTGTTGAGTGAATGGTTCAAATACATTTACATCTGTTGTCAGTGTACTTACCGAAGTGCAAGATTGTTGTTCATCGCATATGATTGCTCTCGATACTATCTGGTCCTTTTCGATTACAAGGGGCTGCTTTGAAACATTGACGACTGGAACAATACCACCCTTGCTTCGTGTGACACAATTTCCGATCCAATGTTCCGCATTTGGTACTTGATGAAATTTCATTTCGACACAGACATCACCTTCAACACAACCGTCGACTTCTATGTACCCGATACTGTCCGGCGGAATAACGCAACAATTCTTTGCCCACAGTGCGACTTTTGACGGAGGTAGGCTTTCGACTTGCGGAAGATTTAACTTATCGATGTTAAATAAACGAATGTTTTTCCCTTGCACTACCATATTCACACTTTTATCATTAATGAACGTTTGGCCGATAAGTATCTGGATTTCTTGAGCTGAATCTGGTACAACCAGGGCTTCAACGTTGGCCTCCGCCAGATCCACTCTTAAGACAATACGCACTTTGCCTATCACTTTGATTGAGCCACCACCGTATCCTCTGATTGACAAACAACACGGCTCAATCTTTAGGTCCAATTCTTTTGCGATTTCCTCTTTTAACAATACCACGCCGCAACCCGTATCAATGTAGCCACGCACATTTTTTCCATCAACTTCACAATCCAGAAAGTAGCACTCGCTTTTCTTCACGCTAGCTTGCTCTGCATATTTGACCGAATAATTGCCTCGTTTTGAGCAATTATTTGTTGAGTGCCCCAGTCGTTTACAATTTTTGCACTCAATTCTAGGCTTCTCACACTTGGTTGACACATGTCCTCTCTCGTTGCAGTTAAAACACCTAACTGCTTTCCCAGTATCGTTCTTAAGAAACGTTTTCTTCTTCTCCACGACGTTTTCCTCACTTGCTACTCTTTTATTTTTCGCATTATAAATTGGAGAATCTGAATACTTTGCAGTCTGGTCAACACTTGATAAGAACTCGCTGTACAATTCTTCTGGTGACTTGTATCGGCCAGCTCTTGCCCCCGTACGAATCGCAGAATCGTGCAACCCATCGATCAGGCAGGAAACGGCATCTTTGCCTGTTATTTTGCACGTTTGCAACAAACTCATTTTTGCAAAGTAGTACTCCGTCATTGTCTCCTTCTGGTCCTTTCTGCGGTTCACCAATTTTCTTAGCGACGTAGCATAGTCGTGATGCTCCGCAAAGAAGCTTTTGATGAGCTCTTTCCATTCACTCCAAGATCTTTGATACGAGCTTAAGTTGGAATACCATTCTTTAGCCATCCCTGTCAGCCTGTTTTGCATGTGGTAAATCGTAGTGCTTTCGTCCCACCCATTTACCATTGCCAGCTGATCTATTTTGTCCAGCCATTTGCTTGCACTTAGATTAGGTTTTCCTGGCTCGAACTCGGGTATGCAGTCACTTCTTACTGCGCACTGTGCTTGTTTTCTTGGACCTCCACGAATAAAAGTCTCAAGTAGACATTCCAAACGGTTAAGTCGCGTGTCGACTTCTTCTCCGTTTGTTCTGGTAGATTGCCGACTGGAATGACGTTCATTCCCATGACTTGATTCACTTCTTTCTGAGCGGCGTTCGCGAGAGTTTCGTTCTCTTCTCGATCTGCTGTACTCGCTGTGATCACTTCCGCAAGAAACACTTGCCCTAGAAGGCCTTCTTTTGTCACGACCCATCACTAACTTGGCGTATTCAATTACTATCACCAGAATTTATTTGTTTAATGCACTTTTCACACACATCCATAAACTATTATCCTTAATGCACTCGGCACGCACGATTGTTTTCTATCAACACTGGGTTACAATCTCACTTCTGAACTATAAGACACACGTAATTGAAGACACATATCAACTTTATTTCAAACATTCGTTTAAATACAAGTACATTTAGATCTGCTTCATCGATCGCACTCCTCGACTGACTGCCTCGCAGCTCGTTCTGCATATTCCATCGAACCGACATATCCTCATCCCTGCAATAAAAGAACAATTAAAGCATGAAAGGATACTGCCTGTCATAAAATGCAAGTGGTCCCATGCGATCTGCATAGTCCCTTTCGTTGTTTCTATTTTTCCACTCTGCGCAACAGATGTTGGCCTTTGCACGGTCGTTTGATGTGCCCGACTGTTTATTGCCTCAGCCGTTGCGCAGATGGTCTCGTTTGTTATCTTACAGTAAATAGTTTGGTTGAATTATCGTTAACATGTATATTTGAAGTAATGATATGTTTATGTATAATTCAGCTTTTAAACACATTTTAATGCATTACATTAAACAATATGTTAAATTTATCTTGAATATATTTGCGATCCAGGTTTTCTATAAAATCTTATCTGAAACCGAAATTTGTTGATAGTTTAAATATTATAAATCCGTTCAAAGTATTTGGAAAATGGTGCTAAGAATTTCATTGTTTTTTAAGTGAACTATTTTCATTATTAAATTGCAAGTTCTTTGGAATATGGCAACTGCAATAATATCAGTTTCAAATCCAAGTTAGCAGACTTATTGTTTCTTACTTAAAACTGGAAAAAGGTACTCGATATTAAGTTTTATATTACATATTCATTATCGATTTTATAAAGCTAGCATACTATATAATATTTTAGATAAGATACAAAAGTCCTTCGAGTTACATGTTTTATTAGTTCTGCGTAAGATAAGCCGGTGTAGGATTAACGCGGACACAACTTTTCAAATATTAAAGTAATGGTGTATAAGTACATTCATATATTTTCTTTTAACAAAAGGATTTACCTACCCGGAATTTTAAAACTTTCAAATTGACATGATTGACAAACGTTAAAATTTATCAATGATTTGAATTTTTTGTCAAAAATCAGAAATTTTTCAGCAGGTTCAATGATTTGAAGGATTTTTTTTCAAGAGCCTGTCGCAACTACAGGGTTACCCGCACTACCTTGAAAATCCATGTGTATTAATTTTTAGTCAACATCAATACGCTCTGCAACTTTCACGATGATCCAATGTTTTCGTCAGAAGTAATGACAAATCAAAATTTGAAAAAAAATCCTTGCCTACTTTTAGGCACGCTGCACCCACACGGCTCAAAATTTCCAATTCTTTACCATAAGCAAGCTTAGAACATAATAAGTTTTCACTCCCAATACTTTTTTTGAACAAAAATTCACGCTGCTTTTAAATATAGGAGTACCTCAAAATTCACTAAAACGCTCGCCACCGCCAAAAGGTTTAGGATATCTGAATTTTAGCAAATTGTGGACCTACCTACTAAATACATCTACGTTCTCCGAAAGTTTCAGCTCAATCGGATCGGCCACTCCAGAGATTATCTCCCTTAATCATTTTGATGATATATATATATATATATATATATATATATATATATATATATATATATATATATATATATATATATATATATATATATATATATATATATATATATATATATATATATATATATATATATATATAAATATATATATATATATATATATATATATATATATATATATATATATATATATATATAAATATATATATATATATATATAAATATATATATATATATATATATATATATATATATATATATATATATATATATATATATATATATATATATACATATATATATATATATATACATATATATATATATATACATACATATATATATATATATATATATATATATATATATATATATATATATATATATATATATATATATATATATATATATATATATATAACTCATACGTGTTCCCACAGCTGGAAATTCATTTGCTGGTAGTATTGGTGGGTGCGTGCCAATGAAAAGTTTAGCTCATATATTTACCTTGCGAAATCGATAGCTGCGGGGACAACTATCCAAAATATCTTCATATAAAGATGCAGCCAAAATATTTTTGACAACGTCTTTCATTTAACTGTGGGTTATATGTTTAATGTTGGATACAATCAACAATGGAAATGTGTATATCATGTGCAGTACTTTGGATTCGAGTTAAGTTCACTTTTTACGGTAATTAGCACGAACATTTGTATGAAGCTAGATATGGAACTGTAATTAGATCATAAATATTGATATTGTAATGTTGCTCACTGTTCGCTCTGTCTCAATATCTTTTATATTTTTATTGATAGTTGAAGAAATATGTTGGTACACACGGATAGAAGAATAGAAACTGAGTAAATTTAGAGTGATAATGTAATGCTGGAGGCTATGGATTTTATACGTTAAGGTTTGGCAAATCACATCAATTAATGATCCTGATGAATATAAATATTTGAATATCGTAACACAATTTCGAATTAAAAATGGTACCGGAGGAAACTTAAAAACAACCAAGAGTAAAACTGGTGCCACATGAAATAATTCACGGCATATTTTTATTACTTTTCAAAGATAATTAATACTAAATTTGCCTTGTCTTTTCTTTACATGTGCATATAAATCAGCAAAAAGAAATAGTGAGATTATTTAATGTGCGTAACGCGATCGAGCTGAAATTCTAGGTCGGTCCATCTCAAGTTAAAATGAGAACATCTTTTACGCTTTGGCAGCAGTGGGCATTTTAGTGTTTTTTTCCATATTTCTAAAGAAAGACAATTATTGTGAGAAGTAAGTATGGGGAATGAAAACTGATAACGTTTTATGATTGGCATTGATAAGGGTTTGGTAATTTTTAATTCTATGTGAGCGCTGATTGCCTAAAAGTAGATAACATTTTTTTGCTAAGATATTATTTGTCATAGCTCCTGGCAGAAACATCGGATCATCACAAAATTTACAGGAAGTATTTATGCCTATCAAAAATATACAATTCTGATTTAAAATGATTATTTGGGCAACATTTTAGCTAGAACAGGTACGTGAAAATTCGTTTCAAAACATCGAACCTCCGCGTGTTCTAAATTACCACACATAAGCAGTCTTGAAATTGAAAAAGAAAATCTGTATGTGGAAAAATTTACGAGAAAAATGGTAGGGATCATAATATAGGAATACGCTGCAACTATCTTTCAATGAATGTTTGCATAACCGCTTAACCGTTCTATTGAAAACTTGTATTTTCGGGACATTTTAAACATATAGAGAGAGAAAGAGGGATGTATCACAACATCAAATTTAAAATACTTTTGGGTATGATAAGACTAAGTTATGAAAGGTTCAGGGCCAGGGTATGAGAGTTCCAGGACCAGGGTATGAGAGGTGCCGGGGAAGAAGGTGCCAGCTCGCGAAGTAGCGATCTACTACCTGAGGTTTTGAATTCCGCCGTATGCTAATGGCTGTATTAGTTTGGCTTGTGTTGTCTTAATAGCGGGTGGCTGGGCATAGTACCAGCGCTCCATTAATTGTCATATCATAGCTTTAGTGACGCCTGGGCATAGCACCAGCAATCAGAAAATAAGAAATGATGGTGCACTTAAAAAAAGAATAATGGAATCGATATCGGCTAATTGATATCAGCTTTCCCCATATGTATCTCCTTGCCTTCATAGCTAGGCATTCACTTCAAAACGTAATCCTGAGCTTTGGAATTACCATAGAAAAAAAATGTAAAATATTTTTAAACTTGGTGATTGAGTAGTAAAAACTTACAAGAAGCAATATGATTGAGCAAAAAAGTATTTCCTCTTTTAATATTTAGTCATGTACTTGCCTGAGCCTTTGAACTATTGATGGTTTATGGCATAACGGCCCGCTAAATACTTTTTGTCTTAGTATCCGCTTAGCCAGTTCGAACAAAAAACGTGAGTTGTCAGAGACAATGTCCACATTTTTAATTTGGGAAGAAATTTAGATCCAAAAACCTCAACTCAGAAAACATGTGCTGGTTGTTTTAGTTTAATGCTCGAAAGTGAAAAAGTTGTGTAAACATCCTATCGAATATAATAAATTACATTATTACTCCAAATTCACTTAGTTTCTGTTCATGCATATTTATATTCATATATTCATGCAAACATGCATATTTAGTGCGCATCGAGTCCACGTCATTTATAATTCCCTATCACGACCTTGTAAATTTGATACCAAATTGCAACTTTTTCATTAGCCTTGAAACAGCCATTTGATTATAAGCTGACATAATGGGGAAATTGCAGGCAGTGCGCAACATTACAAAATCCAATATGTATGCAAAGTTCAATTACTAAGATATCTAAATACATTTTCAATCCGAACAGCATGCATATCGTCGTGCTAATTAACGTAAAATGCGAACCTAACTCGAATTCAAAGGTACCTGCACATGATATACACATTTCCATTGGTGATTGTATCCCAAAATTAAACATACAACCCACATTAAAATTAAAGACATGGTAAAAAATATATTGTTTGTATCATATGAAGAGAGATTTTGGATAGATGTCCCGATAGTAGGGGAGCCCGGGATGCTAAATTTGCAGTTACTAAAGCGTCGTGGGGACCTATTGGATTGTGAAGATTAGGTTCTAAAATGAAAAAAAGGTTATGTCAAGTTTTCCATTTAAGTGGGGGGGAGAGCGTGTAAAAATGTTCAAAAACGTAAAAAAAAACAGTCACATGGAAATACTCAAGCGCGTCAGACATTCATAGTGTATACGCGCTTTGTCTTTCTGATAACCGATAGATATTAATCTGACGATTAACTAGAGGGGGAGTGGCCGTAAAAAGGGGTAAAAAAAACAAAAAAAAAAAAGTTATTCGAGCGTGTCAGATATTCAGAGGGAATGTTAAGTGAACCCAAAAAATTGTCCTATTTAAATGACTGACGATTTGGACGTGACCGAAAGTCATGACTGATTTTTTAAAATGTAAAAAAATAATGTGACCATGAAATACTCGAGCGCGTCAGATTTTTATAGAGAGGGTTCAACTTGATGTCTTAGTTGTCCTAAATGATAATCTGACAATTATATGGAGGGATATTGTTAATCTGACAATTTAAAAACAAAATTTTTTTTCGTTTCTTCTTTTTATTGCTGGATGAAATAAAAACAATATGTACATATATATATATATATATATATATATATATATATATATATATATATATATATATATATATATATATATATATATATATATATATATATATCTCGAAAATTCAATCATTTATTGATATGAAAGTAGAAAAAATATATATAAAACAAGTATTTTAATCTTCATCCTCACTGGATTCGTCTTCGAAGTTGGTTTCCAATTGTTCAACTTCCTCGACATATGAAACTTATTGCATTAAATTCACTTAATTATTTTAAAAAACAAACAAACAAACCAAAGCGTCGTACATCAACAAAAACTAACAAGTCATTGTGATCGGCTAAGATGTCATCATGGCAGCAGACGGTAGTGTGAGGACAGTGCCAGGATTGAGAGATAGAGAAAGAGTGAGAAGGCAGATTGGCGCGGAGTGGGGAATACACAGTTCTCAGCATATATACACTTCATCATTTATTGATGGTTTTAGCTACATCGCCTCATGAAAACCGTCAGATTATATGTTTTTCGTAATCCTGATAGGATTTCTTTCAAAATAAAAAAAAAATCAATCGCGCTCGAGTTTTTCGAGGTGAGGTTTTTTTTTTACAACTTTGTGACTTGCCCATTTCCTTATGTCACGCTCAAATTGTCAGATTATTGAAATATACTCTTTTCTGGATGTACTTAACTTACCATATCTTAATCTGACGCGCTCGAGTTTTTCTGAGGATCAATTTTTTTTTACTAATCTGACGGGGTGCCCTCAACGAACCCCACTATATTAAGGGTTCATATATGGTAGGGTACATTACAGGGGTGCAAGGCTTCTCCCCATATGATTTTCTGACGCGCTCGAGTAACGCGCGAAATCCCTTCTTGGGCTCCCCTACTACGAAGTCTAGGTTTCGTTTTTATGCTTTCTACAGTTTGAGTGCTACTGATTTGGAATTAATACAAGCAAATTTGATCATTCGATCAAAACCTTGTTTTTTAATAAATATTTGCCCCCCAAATGAAAATTACTTCTAGAAAATCTCACCAGCTCTTTACTTACGTAAATTTGAAGAAAGCAGATGAGGAAAAGTTATTCAAAGCTAATGCAACTTGTCTCAAAGTTGTGTTAGAAGTTCAGTTAATATTTTGCGCGGTTCTTCCTTAATTAATGCATAGCAAACTATCTAACAGATGTGGATGTGAAATCTGAGCAAATTAGATTGTTGTCTGTTATTGTGGTAATTGTGGTTTTCAAACTAAATTTTAAATTAGATTTTTGTCTGTTATTGTGGTAATAATGTTATCACCCATATTAGAATTATTGTATTTGATTCTTCTGGATACTCTTTCAGCTGGTAGGCTTGGCTTAATCTAACTGACGCTACCAAAAACATGACTTGCATTTTCTTCAGTGCAACGACTTAAATTTCAAATCAAACTAAACTAAATTTAGTGTATGCATTTTGAGCACGGTGTGTAAAATATAATATATACAATGATGAAAAAAACTGTGTGATGTGGCGGAATCGAATTGCCCTATACATACCCTATACATGCTGCATAAGCCAACCAATATTTATTTAATCATATTTGCACTTAAAATGACTTGTACGATTGAACGGTACAATGTTTTCAGGTTGGGTCATTAAGTTCGTGAAATGAGTAGGTAGGACATTGATGGGGGTAGTTTAATGAAACGTAATGGCTTTAGAGACGCATAATAAGTTTCAATTGCAGGTTTTATTTTAATCGAGCCATTAGTTTTTGAACTATCGTCAACCAAGAAACTCAATCTGGATGAAAGTGTAAAATATAATCGACTACCCCGCTGGTATGAAGTTTCTCGCCAAACAAGGAAAGTCGGCTCAAAGTATAATGGAAATGATGACAACCGTTTACATCCATCTTTTTAAACCAGAAAAAGACTTACTTGAAGACGAACAACGAGGACCTTTATAGTGAAGACGATGGTGGAGTTTTGAGTCAAATCGCTACTGGAGACAAAACTTGGATTGATCATTATGAGCTTGAGTCCAAAAAAGGCTCTATGCAATGACACAAATACACACTACACCAATGAAGAAGTTCAAGTTGTCCCAGTCTCCGGGGAAAGTCATGGCAGCTGTTTTGGGACTCAGAACGGATCTTGTATTTTGAAACATTTTAAAAATAGAGGCGCCTACAAAACTTGAGAATATTACGCTTTATTTCTACATTGGTTGAAAAAAGGTATCAGAAAAAGGAAACAAAGACAAAACATTTTTGAAAAGGTGTATTGTATAAGCTAATTGAAAAATAGGACAAATGTATCAGAGTAGCAGGTGAATATATTGAAAAAGAAAAATAAATTTGCATATTTATTTGGAGTACATTTTCACGAACTTAATGACCCAACTTCGTAAATATTTGAAAGAAGTACTTGACATTTTATCAAAACAATCACTGCATAGCCCCAACCGCCCACCAACTATGACTGCGAGACCGCAAGATATGACTCAAATACAGTATTAATGCAATCAAAACGTTAATTATTGTATGGGGCTTTCAATAAAGACATAATCATTTTGTATTTAAATAAAACACAGAATAATTAAGATATTGGGCTGAAAATTAATCCAAAATCAAAAATTTAAATCTAATTAAGTGGTTTCGAAAGCATACACTGTTTCTCAATAGATATCAGCTCATAGTGTATACATGACTGATGTAACCACTTGCAGTGGGAGATTAAACTAATTCGTTAAATTTTAATTTTGGATCGTCTCGCAATCAAAAAACAATTCTATTTGATAATGCTCTAGGAGGTTTTATCCGCGAAATTATCCATATTCCCGCATCAAATATTCTACGCTTGGAAAATCTTTAGGGTCGACACACGTTGCTTTTGGTATTAGGCGCATTTTTTGCACACCCGAGCAGATCAAATTTTGTTAAGCATATTGAAATTCAAATCAAATTTTGTTAGCTATATTGAATTCAACAAAAATATAATAAATAATATACTTAAAAAAATTTGATTTGAATTTCAGTATGCTTAACAAAATTTGATCTACTCGGGTGTGCAAAAAACAACGCACCTATTATAAGAACAGAAAAAACGATTGCAATTCTATACCATATTCAGTTTTTTAGGTTTTTGATGTTAGTTTGCTGTAAAATTTGATATCGTTCTCGATTACTTATCATAACAATCACATTGATGCGATGGAGTATCCGAAAGTAATGTGAAAGATGTAGGTAAAAAGTGATAAGGATAAAGCGAAGAAACATTTTCGCTAAAAATGAAGTAAGAAGGAATCATGGATTAATTTGTAAATCAGCATAATGATTGTGTATAGAGCAAATTTCCTAATTCAAAACTTGAATGAATAAAATACTAATAATTTATTTGTATTCTAGCTTATTGCAGTTGACTAGGTGAAAGCATGTAAAATATTTTTGTTTGCGTTGAAACTTTCATTCCTCCCCCAAAGAGTTCCTTTGCGTGACTCCAGGCCGATGTCTATGTTTCTGTGTAAACCATAATGTTTAGTTATTTGTTTCCAGGTCGGTAGCTCAGATGATGATAATTAAATGTCTGAAAAAATTCTATAATTCATTATAAAGTCAATTTCGGAATAATTTTGATAAATTCTCCTCATGTAAATGAAAAACTTATGCTCCCCTATAAGCTATCCATTTGCATGAGCATGTTTGTGTGAAGTAATACTACTAGAGGGTAAACTTCATATACAGTGGCCACAGCTTATTTGATACAGTGCTTCTTTAAAAAATTAAGTTGCAATAACTCAAAGCATAATAACAATATCAAAAAAACTTGAACACCATTTTGAAGAAAAATGTTTGTTGTTTATTAAACAAGGTTATATTTGTTACAAAGTTGTTGTTTTACATCTTAAAAAACAAAAAACTAAAAGTAATAATCAATTTCATGTCACAGCTTATTTGATACAGTTTGATTAAACATTAAAATTGTAGTGAATTATGAGGTTCCCAGTTGATTTCAATACTTCGTATGATAGCCCTTATCCTTAAGCAGAGCCTGGAGCCTATTCGGCATTGAGTCAACGAATTTTTTTGTGATGTCAGGAGTAATTTTTTGCCATTCCTCCAGCAGTGTTTTCTGCAGGTCTTGTTTATTAGAAATCTTGTGTTTTCTAATGTTGTTATCCAACAAAGTCCACAGATTTTCAATGACGTTCATATCTGGTGACTGTGCCGGCGGAGACATCAAATGAGGGCAATCCCAAATTGGCCAGGACTGCACAATTCCCGACTTATGCTTTGGATCATTGTCTTGGTACAACCGAAATTGGTTG
The DNA here is from genome assembly GCA_947369275.1 of Nemotelus nigrinus. Taxonomy (NCBI): domain Eukaryota; kingdom Metazoa; phylum Arthropoda; class Insecta; order Diptera; family Stratiomyidae; genus Nemotelus; species Nemotelus nigrinus. The sequence continues at coordinate 113,980,465 of OX376373.1, forward strand.
CTAACACCCAGTTTTTCAGTGCTTTGCAGCAAATTGTTTTTGAGTACATCAAGATACTTTGTTTGGTCCATTGTTTCCTCAATAAACTTTAAATTTCTGACTCCGGCTGCGGACATGCAGGCCCAAACTATCACAATATCACCACCATGCTGCACAGTAGCTTTGAGGTTCTCCTTGTTTAGCTCAGTGTTTGCTTTGCGCCAGACATATCATTCCGTCGGAGTCAAAAATGTTAAACTTGGACTCGTCCGCAAAAATAAACGTATTCCAGAACGCGGATGGCTTTCCCACATGCTCTTTGGCAAAGGCAAATCGGCTTATTGTATTTTTTTGGAAATGAATGGCTTCCTACGAACTACTCGCCCGTTCAAATCATGGTCGCGAAGAACTCATCGGACGGTTTCTGCACTAAATGACTTCCTTAATTCACGATGAACCTCAGTAACCAATTTTGGAGTGGAAATCTTTGTGTTTGCTTTCACTTTCCTTACAATGTATCGTTCGTCGGATACGGTGAAAATACTGTTTGGCGCATTTCTCCGCTTATTTTCTTCCCGATTTTCGTGTACGAAGCGCTCAATTATGTGCTGCACTGTAAAGACACTCAAATTCACACTTACTCCAATTTTTCAAACACTTTGTCCTTTTTGAAAGTGGTTTAATACCAATTCGCGCTGTTTAATTGTAGTGCGATGACCCATTTTACAATTTTGGCTCTTTTTGGCACTTCAGCTTACAAGATCTTGCTAAAAATTACTTAAGCCAATGTCTAAACACAATCGAAAATTCAAGAAACAAAAACAAGACAGATTAACGGCGCGACAAATAGAAGTTTATTCGTATTGAAGTATCTGTATCAAATAAGCTGTGAGCTGCAATTTTTCTGCGCCAGTGGTATTTCTCTTTCACCGGACGCCGAGGAATATTACTGGAACATTTTTTGTTTCCATTGCATTCGTTGAACATGCATCTAGTCAAATACGTTTAATTTTGTGGATAGGGTTCTTTATTTCAAAGTTACAGCGATATGCATTTTTAAATAGTCACTGTATCAAATAAGCTGTGAGCCACTGTACGTATATGGTTCATCATTTGATTAGAATTGCTAGCCTATAACGTGATGCTGTAGCTACTTTCCACGTACGAACAGAAACTTCAACAGAAATATTCTTGAACAGAAATCACAATCCTCTGCATGGAATAAAAAACATTGGAATTGTTTTTGCGGGATGATTAAAATTGAACAACTTTTTATTAACATTAAAAATTTTTAATCTACATTGAAAATTCTATTTTGACAAAGTGGTTTCGAAAGTATGCACTGTTTCTCATCAGACACCAGCACACAGTGCATACTTGACTGGCGTGACCACTCGCAGTTGGAAATCATTACATTTTGTATTTATGCTAGTTGTGACAAATTTTAACATCTCCGACTTATATCCATGGATATAATTTTACTTAGTAAAGGTAATTGAATTTGATCACGATTCCCTTCTTGTCTATAAATCCGCATAGACAACGTATATCATTTCTACAGCATCGAAGCCGAGCATATTGAAACGGGAAACTCGATCGTTTTTGCGGAATCAGCCTCCGAAAGCAGAATCAATTGGAATTGTTTTTGCGGGATGATTAAAATTGAACAACTTTTTATTAACATTAAAAATTTTTAATCTACATTGAAAATTCTATTTTGACAAAGTGGTTTCGAAAGTATGCACTGTTTCTCATCAGACACCAGCACACAGTGCATACTTGACTGGCGTGACCACTCGCAGTTGGAAATCATTACATTTTGTATTTATGCTAGTTGTGACAAATTTTAACATCTCCGACTTATATCCATGGATATAATTTTACTTAGTAAAGGTAATTGAATTTGATCACGGTTCCCTTCTTGTCTATAAATCCGCATAGACAACGTATATCATTTCTACAGCATCGAAGCCGAGCATATTGAAACGGGAAACTCGATCGTTTTTGCGGAATCAGCCTCCGAAAGCAGAATCAATTGGAATTGTTTTTGCGGGATGATTAAAATTGAACAACTTTTTATTAACATTAAAAATTTTTAATCTACATTGAAAATTCTATTTTGACAAAGTGGTTTCGAAAGTATGCACTGTTTCTCATCAGACACCAGCACACAGTGCATACTTGACTGGCGTGACCACTCGCAGTTGGAAATCATTACATTTTGTATTTATGCTAGTTGTGACAAATTTTAACATCTCCGACTTATATCCATGGATATAATTTTACTTAGTAAAGGTAATTGAATTTGATCACGGTTCCCTTCTTGTCTATAAATCCGCATAGACAACGTATATCATTTCTACAGCATCGAAGCCGAGCATATTGAAACGGGAAACTCGATCGTTTTTGCGGAATCAGCCTCCGAAAGCAGAATCAATTGGAATTGTTTTTGCGGGATGATTAAAATTGAACAACTTTTTATTAACATTAAAAATTTTTAATCTACATTGAAAATTCTATTTTGACAAAGTGGTTTCGAAAGTATGCACTGTTTCTCATCAGACACCAGCACACAGTGCATACTTGACTGGCGTGACCACTCGCAGTTGGAAATCATTACATTTTGTATTTATGCTAGTTGTGACAAATTTTAACATCTCCGACTTATATCCATGGATATAATTTTACTTAGTAAAGGTAATTGAATTTGATCACGGTTCCCTTCTTGTCTATAAATCCGCATAGACAACGTATATCATTTCTACAGCATCGAAGCCGAGCATATTGAAACGGGAAACTCGATCGTTTTTGCGGAATCAGCCTCCGAAAGCAGAATCAATTGGAATTGTTTTTGCGGGATGATTAAAATTGAACAACTTTTTATTAACATTAAAAATTTTTAATCTACATTGAAAATTCTATTTTGACAAAGTGGTTTCGAAAGTATGCACTGTTTCTCATCAGACACCAGCACACAGTGCATACTTGACTGGCGTGACCACTCGCAGTTGGAAATCATTACATTTTGTATTTATGCTAGTTGTGACAAATTTTAACATCTCCGACTTATATCCATGGATATAATTTTACTTAGTAAAGGTAATTGAATTTGATCACGGTTCCCTTCTTGTCTATAAATCCGCATAGACAACGTATATCATTTCTACAGCATCGAAGCCGAGCATATTGAAACGGGAAACTCGATCGTTTTTGCGGAATCAGCCTCCGAAAGCAGAATCAATTGGAATTGTTTTTGCGGGATGATTAAAATTGAACAACTTTTTATTAACATTAAAAATTTTTAATCTACATTGAAAATTCTATTTTGACAAAGTGGTTTCGAAAGTATGCACTGTTTCTCATCAGACACCAGCACACAGTGCATACTTGACTGGCGTGACCACTCGCAGTTGGAAATCATTACATTTTGTATTTATGCTAGTTGTGACAAATTTTAACATCTCCGACTTATATCCATGGATATAATTTTACTTAGTAAAGGTAATTGAATTTGATCACGGTTCCCTTCTTGTCTATAAATCCGCATAGACAACGTATATCATTTCTACAGCATCGAAGCCGAGCATATTGAAACGGGAAACTTGATCGTTTTTGCGGAATCAGCCTCCGAAAGCAGAATCAATTGGAATTGTTTTTGCGGGATGATTAAAATTGAACAACTTTTTATTAACATTAAAAATGTTTAATCTACATTGAAAATTCTATTTTGACAAGGTGGTTTCGAAAGTATGCACTGTTTCTCATCAGACACCAGCACACAGTGCATACTTGACTGGCGTGACCACTCGCAGTTGGAAATCATTACATTTTGTATTTATGCTAGTTGTGACAAATTTTAACATCTCCGACTTATATCCATGGATATAATTTTACTTAGTAAAGGTAATTGAATTTGATCACGATTCCCTTCTTGTCTATAAATCCGCATAGACAACGTATATCATTTCTACAGCATCGAAGCCGAGCATATTGAAACGGGAAACTCGATCGTTTTTGCGGAATCAGCCTCCGAAAGCAGAATCAATTGGAATTGTTTTTGCGGGATGATTAAAATTGAACAACTTTTTATTAACATTAAAAATTTTTAATCTACATTGAAAATTCTATTTTGACAAAGCGGCAGCGCCAACACCATTGATACCGAAGTTCGTTACTGCGCTACTGATACCGACAATCAGTATCAGCGCAGTGGTATCATGGCTAGTGCTTCAGCACAATTGCGCGGCGCAGCGCTGCGTTACCCATATCTAACCACAACAGTATTTACAGCAGGTGGACTAAATAATTTAGTTGGAATTTGGTGTATATTCCGTGGACTAAGCGCGTGTTGTATACGCTACCAGACAGGGCTGTTTATTTTTAATAATTTTCATAAGTTATATTCAAATCGAATTGTCTTTTTTTTTGTGATACAGAATGCATTATGATTTTACCCATTCTGGAATTATTTAGCATTAAATACAATCACATCTGGAATTTTAGGAATAAAATATATTAGCAGCACTCAGCCCTGTATGTATATCCATGTAGATATGTCCATCATGCATCCACAAATCATTAATATTTTATGGATTGTCTGGATGCTGGCTATATTTGTGCACATTCGAGTCAACTACACCACGCAGCACTTTTTGATTCTATCCTTAAGAAAATCCAGGATATGGCAATGAAAACAATCAACTAACTTGAGTACTGAATTTTAGATTTTTAAATTTCCCATACTTAAAATTTCCCATACTTGTTAGCCGTTTCAGTGACAATATAAGTGTTCAAAAGACTTAAAAATAGAATATTTGAATTTAAGGACTGATTAATAATAATAATCGGAAAGGTGTATTTTGGTGAATTGAAGTATGATGTAGCTCCATTTTTCCACACCTGTGATAACTATAATTTGATATGATTTGTAGGGTATTTTTATAGCACTTTCCGATGCTAATGCTTGGCCCATAAGAACAATTATGAAAACCAAAGGAGATGTAGCTGTACATCATTGAAAGAGTTTCATAAAAAGGAATTAGCATGGATAACAAATTTATTTGGTTTTCTCTTTAGATAAGAAAATATTCCTTAAATGATGACTTAGTAGATTTGCACATTGTAAAGCAAACCAGAAGCCAAGTACAAATCAAACAGGTTACAATCTCCTAACAGATTTTTCCTGATTGCTCAATAGCTGCACTAATTGGAAAAATTCCGCTCTTTGGAAATAAAATTAAAATTTCCGAGGCATTTTCCAGGAAACAGTCGCATCAATGTCAACTGGCCCAATGAAATAACCAGTTAAACATATGCGGCAAATTCCCTGATTGGAAATATTTCAGGTACAGCCATTAAACATAACGTAACTAGTAAAACTACAAGGAAATTTTAATCAATGACCGTTGAATATATTACCAAACAGTACCCATTATCGCAATAAGTACTGACCGAATTCGCCGAGAGAGAATAACTCTAAATGTAGGCAATTTACTGCTTTTTGTACGTTAAATTTCATACAATAACATACACTGCATCAAAAAATTGCACGTACACCACCTTATCATAAATTAAAACTCATTTATTTTTTAAATAAACAAAATTTTCGTCATTTTTATTAATTTCATGAGTTCTACAAAACTGCAACTATCTGAAACAAAACAGCATTCCGTAATATTAATGTTAATTTTGAAAATTAAGCTATAATTCAAGTCAAAAAATTGCACGTACATCAAAAATTTCCACATTCAGAAAATTAATTACTTTTTCTGCTTCTAATAGCGTGTGTGGTGTCCTTTTGCTGAAATTGCATCCTTTAAGCAATTGTTCATCGAATAAACTAGTTTTCCAGTAATTTCAGGCGTTATTTTTTCCCACTTTTCTCAAATAACCTCCTTGAGGTCAGCTCGGCTTATAATACGCACTTTTTTTTCGAAAACATCCCAAAGATATTCAATGGAATTAAAGTCTGGTGATTAGGGTGGCTGAGGAAGCACAGATTTCACGTTATACAGCAACCATTCTTTTACTAGATGCGAGAAATATTTTGGATCATTGTCATGTGCTAGTGAAATTTCGTTGCTAATTCCAATTTTCGAAGCACTGGCTCTTAAAATAGGCTTTATTATTTCTAAGTACTGATGCTTGTTCATAGTGTTTTCCACAAATACCAAATTTCTAACGCCATTTGCTTCCATCGCTCTCCAAACCATAACATTTTCACCTTCGTGTTTCTCAGTGGGTCCCAATTTTTTTGACTCCAACGCTGATTGACTCTCTACCGAACAAATCGCCGCCCATCAGAGCCAAAAAGATTATACTTACTTTCATCTACAAAAATAACAGTTTCCCAAATTTAGTCTGACTTTTTTATATACTCTCTGGCACACTCAAAGCGTCGGGCAACATTTTCCCTCGAAATGAACGTTTGTATTCTTGCAATGCATCCCTTATAACACTTTTTATGGAGAAAATTTCGCACTGTTTGGGCATTCAAAGATATTCCGTCGTTTCTTTTAAGGTCTGCAGCTGTTTTGGGAGCACTTGTTTTTGGATCCTTCTTAATAATTTTCTAAATTTTTTATCCAAATGCTCAGCTAAAATTTTCTTCCAACCTCTTCCTTGGGCAACTGCAAAGCTTTTGTTGCTTTTTAACATTTTTATATCCGTTTGCATGGTCGAACGTGGTGTGCCAATGGTCCTTGATACTTCAGCATAACTTTTACCTTCCTGCTTAAGATTTGCGATTCATTTCTTCACTTCAACCGGAACATTGCGGTGTGTTTCGCTTATTTCAGAATTTAAAAAAAAAAAAAGAATTACTGCACTGCTCTATTGAGCATTTACAACTACTACCATCAATAAATGAGGATAATGTGTAAATCTGCACTGGAAACTAAGTACCATTACTTTTCTTTTACAAGAGATCATAAGTTAATCTTGTGTGTATGTGCAATTTTTTGATGTACGTGCAATTGTTTGAAGTATATTTTTACTGTACTGTGACAGTAAAAGCTAATATAACAAAATACTGTTTTGCTCTAAAAAAGCTTTAACAGTATACAATTTATAAATACTTAAAGAATGAAAAAAGTTTTTTTTGTTTAATAAACAGAAGTTTTTATTGGAGTAAGGGTACTGTACGTGCAATTTTTTGATACAGTGTATAACCGTAATTGCCAAAATGTCAAAATCTGACAACGGTTTCGGATTTCGGACAGACTGTTATATTAAACTATAGGTTTTGTAATAGCTCAGTTACTCCGCTGACGATACATTTTGTTATACAGAAAGTCGGAGGCACGAATTCTAAAAGGTCATAATGTGTCCGCGTGAGTATCCATGGTGAATTATCCACGCTGCATTCAAGATAGCAGCGGGGTATCGAAATACTACATAAATGGTGGACTTTTCTCTGCATTTGTTTCAGGATATGGAATGTTAAACTTATTCGTATAAATAATATATAGTTCTTACGCCGTCTGCCTATTATTTCTAATACTGCACCTACGTGCAACAAGTTTTTAAAAAATTCGACAAAAAGTCTCTCAGTGCATTCCCGTCATCACTATCACCTACTTCTATTGCGGCTTGCGTATCATTTCCCGGTTGCATTTCATTGTAGCTCGGTTTCATCTTACTGATCCACTCGTAATTGAATACGTCGCCGTTTATTTCAATTAAATTATGCAAAACTATACAGGCTCCGATCACATTTGCCATATTTCGATATTCAATATCTGTTTTCTTGCTTATGACGCGCCATCGGGCGAACAATCTACAAAATGCATCCTCGGTAATCGATGTAACCTCTTCGATGCAAGCATTCAGAAACTCTTGACTTTCATCTTTGGGATTCGAATATTTCGTAAGTATCCAGCTTAGTGAAGGATAAGGAGCACTACCGACTAGGTACCCGTGTATTTCTTTTTCATCTATAGTTCTTGTTATCTGAAAGTATGTATTTTAGCCATTTAGTACGTTTTCAAGGGAATAACAAGTTTACTTCGGGAAGATCATCTTTACTTTCAACGTAAATCGATGGATCACGGGCGTTTAGATCTATTTTACGAAATCTGAATCAAACAGTTGATTATTTGTTCAAAAATATAAAACTCATGTTGCTTACACAAAATTATTATCTACTATTCCTTGTAAAATTATCGAGGGCCAGCCATCAGCATTTATATAGGCCTCGAACCCGTCCAGTGGTGGATTGATCGGAATATGTGTTACACCGACAGCTCCCAGCACCAACGGTAAATTCGAGATTCTTTCAAATTTCCGTACAATTTCCAAGTGTTCATTCTGTGCAGGCATTCGAACTAGTTCATCCAAGTGTTTATTTGCCAGTGCTTCACAAAGCATTCTCACAAATCGACAAACTGTGCTTCGTGCAACACCAAACATTTGTGAGACGATTCGATATTCAACCCCCAATGCGAGCTTATAAACAGCCATCGCAACTCGCTTTTCTAGCGGAACTGACTTGTTCATATTCAAATTTTTCGGTGTCATATTGTTTTTCAATAGTTCGCACAACTTTTCGAAGGTTCGTTTGGACATACGGAACGTTTCAAGCCAGTCTTTCTCGGTGAAATATTGTACTTGGACGTCCCAGAAGTCTGAAAAGCGTTCCTCACGCCAGAAACTCTTCTGACAGGGGCGGGGGATTTGCAATAGAAACTGGTTTTGAAGGGCTATAAGACGATTGATGTATTGCATGCGAAGCATTCGTTGCCGTCTTCGGATCCTTTTAACAGTCTGACGTCGATTGTAGATTATGATTTTTTGAAAGGCAACAGTACGTTCAGCAAGGATTGTCATAATTTTTTGCCACGCACGAATCAGATTTTGTTCATACGAGTTCATATTTGTTCTGAAATGGATTACCGTACAATTTGATTAGGAATTCAAATTTTAGTTTAATCTTAAGCGAATGTAGTTTTCATGGGAAATGATTTTAATTCAAACTGAATTACATGTATTTTTATTTACTTGTTTTATCTTCATAACCTTCATTCAACTCGCCTAGTAGCGCCAAGTTGAGTTAGGTATTAGCATTTAATCTACAATGATTCAAAACAATTGATCAACCATATTACGCAGATATTAATACATGAATATTGAATTATGTATATTCAATTATTTAAATTCTCCAGAAACTTAATATTTCAAGCCCAAAAACTTCTTAAGCACTGCCTCAACCCCCGACCTACTCTAGATAATTAATAAAACTTTTACTGCAATATGCTGGCAAGAATATTCAAAAACTTTCTGTACTTACAAAAGCGTTAACATTACGCTCTTAATATAAACTAATCCTGTTCAAACATAAAACTCTACCAATCAACTTCTAATTACTAAACAAAACTTATGTGGAAAATAGATATTGGCCGAGCCCAGGCGAGCCGAGTGTGTAGGCGGCATTGATATAATAGTATAGAGGATATGCGAATAGCATATACGTATACTGTACGTGACTGTTGCCAGCATATCTATGGTTGCCAGAAACAATTGTATGAATATCCGCTGAAGCACACTGCGACGCAGCCAGGCGCAGCCAGGCGCAACCAAGCTGTCAGTTGAGTTGACTATATGGGTTTTCCATAAGGTTAGTACGCTGCCGAGCCTGAATTCCTGTCCCCCTTTAAAATGCATGGGAAAAGAGTGACGGAATTCCGGACCTGAATTTTTTTTCAGGTCACTTGAGAAAATCGGTACGCTGCCCGTCCTGAAACGTTGCCTGAAAAGTGTCAGAATTTCAGTGTTGCTCTTCGCTCGTAGGTGGCTCTGCAGCACAAGTGGAGAGTTTATAGCATACTTTATTGTGCTCTTATGTCAACTCACTGAATTTACTAATAAGAACGCACAGTTGCAAATACTTAATTATTTATTCAAACAACACGACTAAACTAAATACAAAACAAAGTAAAGTGAAACTATATTTGCGGTGGTCGTGCCGATGGCACGACCGCGTCGGTCGACTGCTGTGCACGGCCGCGTCGGTTGACTGCTGTTGATCAAGTGAGTGAGATCCTTTGTCAGGACGATGACGACGCAGTGCGAGTAATCCTGTGACAAGGTGGCCAACCTTGTGGTCGCTACAATACTCCCCCCCAAGTGTCCTGCAAGGCACTGACCAATTGGAGGTTACGTAGTTTCGTCTGATGATGGCTTCTGCAGCGTAGCGTTCTGGCATAGTTGTGGCGTAGCGTTCTGGAATGACTGTGGCGTGGCGTTCTGGCATGGCTGTGGCGTAGCGTTTTCGAATGACTGTGTTCGATGAAGCTGCCGAGGCGACAGTTGTCGGGCCTCGTGTATGCCGAGTAGTATAGTATGCCGAGGCGACGGTTGTCGGGCCTCGTGGCTGCCGAGGCGACTGTGTCGGGCCTCGTGTATGCCGAGTAGTATAGTATGCCGAGGCGACGGTTGTCGGGCCTCGTGGCTGCCGAGGCGACTGTGTCGGGCCTTGTGGAAGCGAGCCGAGGCGACGTGTCGGGCCTTGTGGAAGCGAGCCGAGGCGACGTGTCGGGCCTTGTGGAAGCGAGCCGAGGCGACGTGTCGGGCCTTGTGGCTGCCGAAGCGACTGTGTCGGGCTTCGTGGCGTTGCTGTGGCTGAATGGCTGGGCGGCATGGCTGTGGCGGCATGGCTGTAGAGACGACGGTTGTCGGGTCTCGTGGAAGCGAGCCAATGCGGCGCAAAACGATAATGCGTAGCCATAACGAACTTGTTGCGCAGTTAGAATTTTCCAGCGATTGTCGTCTAACTGCGGCGTCGCGATCACCATTTGTTGTGGTAGCCGTGTGCACTTATTTGCGTAGTTGCGCAGTTCGGAGTCACCAAATGTTATAGTGCCGATTGCATTTATTGCGTGCTCTTGTTTTCGGGGTCACCACTATTGTAAACTTATTGTGCTCTTATGTCAACTCACTGAATTTACTAATAAGAACGCACAGTTGCAAATACTTAATTATTTATTCAAACAACACGACTAAACTAAATACAAAGCAAAGTAAAGTGAAACTATATTTGCGGTGGTCGTGCCGATGGCACGACCGCGTCGGTCGACTGCTGTGCACGGCCGCGTCGGTTGACTGCTGTTGATCAAGTGAGTGAGATCCTTTGTCAGGACGATGACGACGCAGTGCGAGTAATCCTGTGACAAGGTGGCCAACCTTGTGGTCGCTACAAGTTTTTTCAGGCAGAAGGTGCCTGAATTAAATGGTCTGCTATTTATTTGGTCACGGAAAGCAATCATTTTGGCCATTTTGACCGCGCTTTTATTTTGAATTTTGTTTGAAAATTTGAAATTTGTTCAATAGTTACGTCGCCACTTTCTATCGACAAATTTACAAATTTCATACGCACGATAGTTCGTGCAGAACGCGAATGATTTATTATCCAGCACATTTGTTTTTTTTTCAGATAGTTTTACTAGGCTCTACTTCAATTGGCTGGTTGTTTAATTGAATTAGTGCGACATTAAAAATTTTCCAGCACCGCATGTGTACGCGATATGACAAACATGAATGAAAATTAGGTATTCGTGTAAAGGAAATATATATAAAATAAAAAATTAGTCAAAAAATTACATAATTGTTATACTTAGAAAAACTACGCCTATTTTCTTTCAGTCTAATTGAATTTAACGTGAAAATCGTTTTGAAAATGTGCTACTACAACTTCGTTGCTTTCGTAAACTTCGATCTGCTTAATAATATAGCAATATGATGAGGCAGGAAACTTGAATGAATTTAAAATTGAAGAGCTGAAATAAGCATTGAACATATAGTATTTCGCATACAGTTGGTACATTGTAAAGGTTATTTGAAAAGAAAGTTAATTTCTAAATCCCATGCCGCCAAAGTTGAGCGTAGTGCGGTGTTAACGTTGTTATGCAACAACTTAAAGGTGAAGCGGGCTGGAGGCTTGTACTTTTCACGGAAAAGAAAATTACAGCGATGTTTAATATGGTCCTGTAGTCTGCCGCACAACCAATTTAAAAGTTTCAATAAGTATATTATGGAGAAAATTTCCACCTACAATTTATTAAAGTTTGAGCACCAGAATGTGGCATTAACTTCGCGTCCCAAGAATATGCGCCGTACATCAACAGCAAACTCACGAAACCACTACCCATTATTCTGTTTGCTGAAAATTCAAAATACAAGTGCCAAACATCTACACAATTAACTGTCACTTTGTAATATTCTACACTTCTCTACGCGAAAATTTTTCCGTGTAGAAATAAATAGCACAACGAGTGTCCGGAATTCAGGCTCGGTAGCGTACTAAGCTATAGCAGCGAGCACACCAAGTCGCAGCTATGCGCAGCCAGGCGCACCCAAGCGCAGCTCAGGTCGAAATGGATTCAACTTTTTTCGCAGCGAAGAGTTGCAATCAGCTGTAATTACTTGAGAAACGCGCGGGATTTGAAATGTATGCGAAAATGTAAATAGTTGATTTTATATTACAAATTTTTTGAGGAATTCGAAAACAATTTTTATTGGTAATAGCTTAGATAGTTAAAAGTAAAATAAAAATATAGTTAAAGGCAAATTTGAAAGATAATTAATAGCAAATTGAATATAGTAATTTAAAATACTTTATTAGTCTAGTTGGTAGATTACTGACTTCTTGCTTGTGGGATCCCTGATTCGAATCCAAGTTCGGACGAAGGCCTGCGAACCAAGCTTTGAGTTCACCTAGCTCTAATTAGGTACGTGGTTAATATCAGGGGTAAAGTGAGTCGTCGAATTCCACACTCGTATTCACATTGATTGAAAAAATTGTAAAGAATTATTTCAAAATGCAGTTAATTAAAGATGCAGTGTTGGATGACGAGGTGTCAATAGAGATGCTGATAGCCCAAATGAAGGAGCGTCCGATTATTCATGAGAAGGCTACAGGCGGTTACAGAGATGTCGCTGTGGAATTCAAACATCAACTGAAAATTCTTCTACATCACTGAGACTTAGTCACGTTGCAGTGTAACCAGGCGATTTCGTTGGCTGCGCTTGGTCACTGATGGCTGCGCCTCGCTGCGTCAAGTGTAATTCAGGCATATGCGTGAGAACGCAGTCAAAGTGTATAGAATGATAAGTGGGTGAACTCCTTCCATCTTCCAGAAAAAACAATTCGACCTTGAAACTGCGCCTCCATTTACGCAATGCATTATCTGTCAAAGCAACCTGAGAGTGTGCTCGTATTTTTTGCGAGAGTGAGTCGTATGTGAGCAACGAAAAATCTAGCCTGAGTATGTAGTTGTCGAATCTTATCTTGCACCTCTTTCTGTTCCATGCGATTTCTTCCAATTTTCCAGGCTGATCAACAATACAATCTCAGGCCAGTTCATTGGAAGTTTTGGACCGTATACATATACGGAGTCCGCACGCTGGTTAGGAACTAACTCTTCACGCTGTGACGCAGTGTTCTGACATTCCCAGGTGTTCCAGCATCATTCCAGTACCTGGGGCTGTCAATTTGAGTTTCAAAAAATCGAGCGTCTTCAAGCCGCGCATTCAGAAAACGTTTTATAATTCTTGAAATTCTTGAAAGAATTTTTGCATTTAGTGGCTTGTGCATATGAGTGGCAGTGTCCAGTGATTATTTCATTAAGTTAATATGGATACATAATTAAATAAAGGAGGTTTTAAGTTGTGCGGTTTGGTTGTGGTGAAATAAAACATAGTTTATGAGTGAACGGTCTAACATTACTAATATATAACTATTGTTAGAGAATGCGTGAAGTGTTTAAATTCCAAATGCGCCTGTTTATTTCGTTTGCGTGAATAGTAGCTTGGCAACCGTCGCGAGAACGAAAACATCACCCGGTTTGTTTACATTTTAGGCAGTGTAACATATTGAATTTTGAAGTAGGTCAAAGCGGGTACTAAACTTAGTACTGAAAGGGGTCATTTTCAGCACATGCCCAGATATATGAAAATGGAAAATGAAATAGTAAAATGGTAATTAAATAAAAATTACAGTTTATTATGCAACGTGCACTGTAAATCTGCCATAGCCGGTCCCAACCCCGGTTGAGAAATGAGGAGGGAGGTGCGAAGCTGTGACAATCGTTGAGTTTTTGCGCCTCTATCGCAAATGTGTACAAATATATATATATATATATATATATATATATATATATATATATATATATATATATATATATATATATATATATATATATATATATATATATATATATATATATATATATATATATATATATATATATATATATATATATATATATATATATATATATATATATATATATATATGGGGAACTCTCAAGTTCACGACAAAGTAGGTTGTGCGACCGATGAAATCTAGTCATCACTTTTTAGGTCGTGACACAAGTTTGTCTTTTCGTTAAAAATAATAAATATAGTTCATGTGTCAAGACCGCTGTTTGTTTTGTTTTTATATATAAATATTAAGTGAGGAAACCCTCACATTGGTGACCCCGAAACCTCAACATGACGGAAAATGGAGAATTCGTTGACGCGACGGATAGCAACCAAGAAGCGGAGCCCGAGCAATCTGGGGATGTGGCAGGAGTCAGAGCGATTTCACTAACACTACCGCCATTTTGGCCAACCAAAGTTCGCAGTTGGTTCAGCAGGGTTGAAGCGAAATTCCGATCGTACCATATCAACACGGATGCAGCGCAATTTGACAGAGTGATAGGAGAACTGGACGCCGCGGCATTAGACCAGGTAACAGACATTTTGAATAATCCTCCAGCACATGGCAAATATAGTGCAATTAAAAATCGACTACTGTCCGCGTACGAACTGTCGCAACACGAATTGACGCGTAAGCTCGTGTGTGAACTAGAACTAGGAGACCAACGTCCTTCGCAATTATTACGAAAAATGCGATGCGCGGCTGGCGCTAACGTCACAGAGTCGTTTTTGAAATCACTGTGGCTCGAACGGCTACCGAATAACGTGCAGCAAATCATACTCGGGTCGAACATTACAAACCTGGACAATCTAGCAGAGTCAGCGGATCGGATAATGTCGGTTTCATATCGGAATAACGTTGAGTCCGTTGTACACGACATGCGATATGACGACCTCGTGCAAGAGATCGCAGGACTAAAATCTGAAATAATGCGTGCAAAAACGAATGCGCAACAAACCCCTTGTCCAACATGTTCTACATGTCGTAGACCGTTTCACTCGGCAGCTCCTGCTCAAAATGCTAAACGCATATATCCAGGCAAGCCATTTTCAATATGTTGGTACCACCACAAGTATGGTGCAGCCGCCAGACGGTGTACGCCACCATGCTCGTTTCAGCACGCGGGAAACGCATAAAGTCACTGGCACATCAGGCGGGAGCCAGTGACAACGCACCTAAACGCCTTTTTGTTCATGACAATGTCACGAAAATGTCATTTTTAGTGGATACAGGGGCAGATGTATCTGTCATTCCTTGCCAAAAAAACTGCAGAAAAAAAACGTCAGAGATAAAGCTATATGCAGCAAACGGTACTCCGATAAATTCATACGGAATTAAGCTGCAACAATTAGATCTCGGTTTTCGACGCATAATATCATGGAAGTTTTATGTTGCTGATGTCTCCCGCCCGATAATAGGCGCAGATTTTCTTCGCTACCATAACTTGCTGGTGGATATGAGAAAAGGAAAACTACTAGACGCAACCACTCTGCTTACGGTGCCGGGTAAGATTTATCGTTCAAATACGCAAGGCGTTTCAACTGTGTCCGAATTATCCTCGTTCCATAAAATATTAAAAGAATATTCTACACTAACGAATCCTGCAAAATTTGTTTTTCCGAGTCCGAAACATAAAGTGCGTCACCATATAGTGACAGATGGCCCACCAGTGGCTGACAAGCCGCGGCGTTTATCGCCAGAGAAACTGAAAATAGCGCGACGCGAGTTTGACTATATGTTGGAGCGAGGGATATGTCGGCCCTCTTCAAGCCTGTGGGCTAGTCCATTGCACCTTGCGCCAAAGAAAGATGGCTGGCGCCCATGCGGGGACTACCGTCGTCTAAACGCCGCCACCCGCCCCGATCGATATCCACTCAAACACATTGAAGATATCGTATCAAATCTATCAAAAAAACGTGTTCACGAAAATTGATCTAGTCAGGGCTTTCCACCACATTCCGGTAGCGGAGGAGGATATTGAAAAGCCGGCGGTCACCACTCCATTCGGACTCTACGAGTTTACGGCCATGGCGTTCGGTCTACGGAATGCCGCCCAATCATTCCAACGCTTCATGGACGAAGTTCTAAAAGGATTAGATTACTGTTGGTGCTACATAGATGTTATTTTAATTGCATCCAACGAACCGTCAAAGCACGAAAATCATCTCAGAGTCGTCTTAAATTGTCTAAGCCAATACGGCATGGCAATCAACGTGAGCAAATGCCAATTCGGCGGCGTGAATAAGATCGAGTTTCTAGGTCATATCATCGACAGGAATGGAACAAGGGTACCAGAATCCCGGGTAGAGGCAATCAATCAGTACAAAAAACCGTCGACGATTAGAGAGCTCCGAAAATTTCTCGGACTAATAAACTTTTATCGACGTTTTCTTAAAAACGCTGCTCTCAGTCAAGCCCCGCTGCATGCTTTACTCGGAGAATCTAAAAAAGGAGACAAAACTCCCGTTCTATGGAATCCGGAGGCTGAAGAAGCATTTATTAAATGCAAGAGCAGTCTAGCGGCCAAAACACTCCTAGCGCACTACGAGCCAAATCAACCACTAACGCTCGTGACTGATGCATCTAACGTAGCAGTGGGAGCGGTCCTACAGCAGCAGCAAGGAAAGCAATGGGTACCATTGGCGTTTTATCAGCGAAAATTGTCCCGTGCTGAAGAAAAGTACAGCGTATACGACCGGGAGCTGCTAGCTATTTACAGCAGCATACGTCATTTCCGACACCTGCTTGAGGCGTCCGACTTTTTTATCCAAACGGATCACAAGCCGCTCATATACGCGTTCAATCAGAAATCTGATAGAGCGTCGCCTCGACAAGTCCGTCACCTCAGTTACGTATCGCAATTTACGACGGACATTCGGCACATAGCAGGGAAATTAAATAACGTCGCCGACGCCTTGTCACGAATCGAACAAATTTCGATGCCTGCATGTTTCTCGACAAAGGAACTCATCGATTCTCAGCAGGCAGACACAGAACTTCAGCAACTATTGGAACACAACGAAACATCGCTCAAGCTGCAACCAATCACAGTTGAAAATCAGGGAAAACTGTATTGCGATACATCTACAAACAATATTCGTCTTTTTGTACCAAAGGCGCTACGAAGAAAAATGTTTGATATTTTTCACGAGCCGGCTCACCCTAGTGGGCGTGCCACTACAAAAACCCTAGCAAAAAGATTTGTATGGATGAAGATGCAAAGCGACATCAAGGAATGGGCACGAACGTGTGTTCCTTGCCAGCGAGCAAAAGTGGGACGCCATCATCATAACCCGATCCAACAAATCTCTATGCCAGACAGCAGGTTCCAGCATGTACATTTGGACATCGTGGGACCGTTAATACCATCTTCAGGATATAAATACTGCCTCACTGTGATCGATCGCTTCTCGCGATGGCCAGAAGCGATTCCCCTTTACGATCAAACAGCGGAATCGGTCTCAAAAGCATTTTTTAACCACTGGGTGTCACGTTATGGCGCGTAGAAACCGAACTTCGGCGTACCATCCAGCCTCAAACGGCCTAATAGAACGCTGGCACAGGTCTTTAAAGGCGGCGATAATGTGCAACAATAAAAACCCTGCATGGGTTGATATTCTGCCTACGGTTCTGCTGGGGCTGCGCGTGAGCTATAAGGAAGACATCGGCGGATCCAGCGCAGAAATGCTTTATGGCACGACGCTAAACCTCCCTGGCGAGTATTTAGTTCCAGCATCAAATGCAACTATCGGACCACACTGTTTCCTCGAAAATTTAAGAGAAACCATGCAAGCATTACGACCCGTTCAAACAGCGCATCACACTGACCGAAAAATCTTCAAAAACAAGCATCTCGACACATGTACGCACGTGTTTCTAAGGGTGGACTCACTCCGAAAATCTTTAACTAGACCGTACACTGGTCCACACAAAATCTTGAAACGAATTTCGAAAGCTCTGTATACCATAGACGTCAATGGAAAACCAATCAATGTGTCCACAGAGCGATTGAAACCGGCCTTTCTCGAAACGAATTCTACGCTTGCGAAGGGCCAAAACGACCAGCATACACCAAGACTTATCAACCAGCACCTGCAAGGCGTCGATTTGCCGCGAGGTTCCCTCACTTGGAGGGGAGTGCTGTGGGGAACTCTCAAGTTCACGACAAAGTAGGTTGTGCGACCGATGAAATCTAGTCATCACTTTTTAGGTCGTGACACAAGTTTGTCTTTTCGTTAAAAATAATAAAAATAGTTCATGTGTCAAGATCGCTGTTTGTTTTGTTTTTATATCTAAATATTAAGTGAGGAAACCCTCACATATATATATATATATATATATATATATATATATATATATATATATATATATATATATATATATATATATATATATATATATATATATATATATATATATATCGTCGCTGTTAAATCAAACCGGCATATCTGCAAAAATTGAGTTTTTGAGTTTTTGGTATCAAAAAATTACTCTTTTTCCCGTCTATTTTTATGTCGCACCGGCATATCGTATAGTTGAATACAAAGTCGTCTAATGGTGTTTTCCCGGTATGCATTTGTGAGTAAACACCCCACACGCGAAAACTTTAAAGCGCTCTGGTGAAAAATATGCTTTTTGCAGATATGCCGGTTTGATTTCACAGCGACGATATATATATATATATATATATATATATATATATATATATATATATATATATATATATATATATATATATATATATATATATATATATATATATATATATATATATATATATATATATATATATATATATATATATATATATATATATATATATATATATATATATATATATATATATATATATATATATATATATATATATATATATATATATATATATATATATATGAATGTTTTGCAATTCTTGTGTGCAGAATCATTAGGTTATTTCAAAATCGTAGCCTTAACTGTCTTGAATCCCGCAATTGAATCATTATAAAATCGTTTACGGTCGTGGATACATCACTGAAACCGCGAAATATTCATCCGCACTCAAATAAAAAAATGCATCTTCAAAAGTAGTAACATCAAATATTTAGTGTCCTTCGGGTTGCCATTTGTATGCATAAATTGAATTTGGAAAATAATCTTTTAAATATGGTTTTAAGGATATATTTATGATTTCAATTAGGAAATACACCGGAATGTTACTTATGCAACCTAGCTATCACCCTCCAACTCGTAAATACAATAATTACGACGCCTTTTTGTTTTTCAGTTGTGTGCGGTTTTTTACAAACACAAATAAAGAATCCAAAAAATGGCAACAATAATTTCTCTATCGCCATA
This sequence comes from Nemotelus nigrinus, assembly GCA_947369275.1. Lineage (NCBI taxonomy): Eukaryota > Metazoa > Arthropoda > Insecta > Diptera > Stratiomyidae > Nemotelus > Nemotelus nigrinus. The sequence continues at coordinate 113,999,978 of OX376373.1, forward strand.
TCCTCTATACTTTTATATCAATGGTAGGCGGTCCAGACGAGCGACTTTGATAGGTGTCACAGGCGCTCGTGCCACATCCGATCGGAATGGATGTTGAGCACGAGCCAAGGCGATTCGTGACGAGCTGTCAAATGCCGTCCACATGTTGGCGGCCTCGTCTGACTTCGGCTCGCCTGGCCTCGGCCAATATCTATTTGCTACATTATAAAAATTATGTTAGCCATTAGTAGACACAATGGAGGGAGTAGGCAATGCAGTGGCCCTTTACGTTTGAAATGCATTGCGTCGGACGTAACCATGAGGCAAGGAGAATGCGATATTTTGTCTGCCCATTGCTTATAGGTCTGTTCCCGTACTACGATTAATTGCAATGAAGCGTACTAAAACGGAGTACCAAAAAGGGCTTCATTGCAATTAATCGCAATTAATTGTAGTACGGGCACAGACCTTATATTTCGTTTCCTTCTTCCACGTTTATCTCATTTGGAAACATATGTCATATGAACACCAACTGCAAAACTTCTTGTCAAATCGACTTATGGGACAATGCCTCCTAGAAGTACGGGCCGTCAGGCTACGTGATCGTTTTAGCTATGACGTCAATTTGGGCAGGCATTTTGACATTTCCATCTGGCAGTGCCGATATACACCGAGATTTTACGTGCGAATTTTCAGCTATAATATGAATAAAACGTTAGTTTTTTGTGCGTGGACGCGTTATAATAATAATATTTAACCATAACTTGCATTTTGTTTCAATTAATTGTATCGACAGTAATGCCTGAATTACAGTCGACGCAGCGAGGCGCAGCCATCAGTGACCAAGCGCAGCCAACGAAATCGCCTGGTTACACTGAAACGTGACTAAGTGTCAGTGAAGAAGAAGAATTTTCAGTTGATGTTTGAATTTCACAGCGACATCTCTGTATCCGCCTGTATCCTTCTCATGAATAATCGGACGCTCCTTCATTTGGGCTATCAGCATCTCTATTGACACCTCGACATCCAACACTGCATCTTTAATTGACCGCATTCTGAAATAATTCTTTACAATTTTTTCAATCAATGTGAATACGAGTGTGGAATTCGACGACTCACTTTACCCCTGATATTAACCACGTACCTAATTAGAGCTAGGTGAACTCAAAGCTTGGTTCGCGGGCCTTCGTTCGAACTTGGATTCGAATCAGGGATCCCACAAGCAAGAAGTCAGTAATCTACCAACTAGACTAATAGAGTATTTTAAATTACTATATTCAATTTGCTATTAATTATCTTTCAAATTTGCCTTTAACTATATTTTTATTTTACTTTTAACTATCTAAGCTATTACCAATAAAAATTGTTTTCGAATTCCTCAAAAAATTTGTAATATAAAATCAACTCTATTTACATTTTCGCATACATTTCAAATCCCGCGCGTTTCTCAAGTAATTACAGCTGATTGCAACTCTTCGCTGCGACAAAAGTTGAATCCATTTCGACCTGAGCTGCGCCTGGCTGCGCCTCGCTACGCATAGCTGCGACTTGGTGTGCTCGCTGCTATGGAAAACCCATATAGTCAACTCAACTGACAGCTTGGCTGCGCCTGGCTGCGCCTGGCTGCGTCGCAGTGTGCTTCAGCGGTAAATCGACACGAAACGTCACATAACCTAACACCAGCTGATAAACATTTCGCAGCGTTATTCCCAATTATACCGCACGCACCGCATTAATTTTTATTTAAGCTGTTTGTTATATGTGTGCACTTGATATGCACATTAGAAGCTAAGCATTACACCTACAAATTCATTGTGTATAAGTTCACTTATACTTACAATTATGTAAACTCAATTGTCGCTGAAACCCGACGAGACTCCTGTGTGAGTGCGTCCGTCGTGACGCTTACCTAAACTAGTTTAAATCTATGCATGTGTGTGTATGTATTTGTGTATTTTTTTTAGAATAAGGATTCAGTCGAAGAATAAATTTGTTCGAGATACGACGCGTTTTCTTTACCTTTGCGATATAATTAACAAAAGTGGTCCTTCGAACCGGATCGGGCAGTACGTGGAAAAAAGTCCGCTTATACATTCTGAGATGGCTGGAAAATACCTCGGAGATTCAAATGGAATCGAGGAAAAAATCCAAGAGGCATCCAGAGACGTGTTAGCCGCGGTTCATTTCGTGCTTTTCGGAAATTATGCCAATGTGAATTTCGTCAAAAGGAACATTCGCAAATTTTCGAATTCCTCCTTCGACGGTGACGATCGGGAAACCCACCTCCGCTTAATAGGCGAATCACTTAGCTTAAAGCAATTAAAATCAGTGGCAGTGTTTTTCAATTGTGACTGCGAAAGTGTTGGTGATGCCCTTGAAATTTCGCGAGTAATTGTTGGACGCATTGAAAACATGACACGTGATCTGAAGAAGACGCCATCTTCTAAGTGCTCTCTGAAAAGTGATGTGAAAACAACACCAAGTGCACAACAACAGACAGAGCTGTGTCAATTACAGGAAGAGTGTCTGAAAAAAGAGACGGAGCTCCTTGAAATACAATGCGAAATCATTGAACTAACAAGTGACAATGAAAATCCGCAAAACGCGTCTAAAATCGCAGCAAAACAATCATTGCTGCAAGTGAAAAAAGATATGCTTGAACTCTATAAAGCAAGAATAGAGAATAAAAAAACACTAATTCAGCAGCAAATTGACGAAAGTGTGAGTGTGCCGTGTTCAGAGGCTGAGTGCGATGACGCGGAGTGCGATGACGCTGTGTGCTATGTGCCTCCGTGTCAAGACAAGATATCTACAGTGTCGAGTGATGGTGTGCGAGCTAGGACGATAGACGAGCGTGTCCTGGCTTTGACAAACACAATGAAAAACTTTTTGTCACGGCAGACGGTAGGCACCAACATAATCACGTTTGATGGTTCGTCGAGTTTGAAATGGCCGATCTTCTTTGCCCAGTACGAGACGGCATGTGAGTTGTGCGGGTTTAGTGATAAGGAAAAAGTGATGCGATTAGATCAGTGCCTTCGCGGTGAAGCAAGACAATGTGTCGAGCTTTTATTGTGTACGGCACGTGAACCAGATACAGTTATAAAAATTTTAAAAACAAAATACGGACAGCCTGATGCAATCTTACGTGAGATAGTAAGCACTATCACCGGTCTTTCGCGTGTGGTCTCCAGCGAGACACTTATGAACTTTTGCTATACGGTGCAAAACATGGAAGCGGTTGTGAGTGACAATATGTTTAATTTCGTCGATCAACGGAATTTAATATCCCGTTTCTTGTGTAAGCTCCCAGCGCATCTGTTAACGCAATGGGGATCTTATTTGATGTCAAACAATATTCAGCTTCGGGAAGAAACGCTTAAAGACTTTGCTACGTGGTCGCAAAACATGGTGGAAATCACTTCGAGGACATTCGCGCACGTCGAGGATGCTCAACCAATCGCGCATGAGACAAAATCACCGTCATCATCTCGTATTCAACAACAAAAAATCTGCAAGGCATGCAAAACTACGGAGCATAGTTTAGATCGCTGTCCAGTGTTCAAGTCAGCGGATACAAAACGCCGATGGAAGATAGCAGAAAATTGTCGTGCGTGTTACTGTTGCTTGAATTACCATCATGGAAGCTGCAACAACAGAAAGCCATGTGGAACGAACGGATGTGAAAAGTATCACAACCCATTACTCCATAAAAAAGACAATGTGAAAGGTGATGTGCAAGTTACAACATGCACGACCGATGTCAACTGTGATGTCATGCTGAAAATAGTTCCAGTTAAAATACGTGGACCATTGGGATGTTTGGACGTCAAGGCAATACTGGATGAAGCAAGCACAACAACTCTGCTAGACTCTTCTGTGGCTTCAGCTCTTGGATTAACAGGCCCTATAACTCCACTATGCTGCAAATGGACTGGCGACATTCATCGATTTGACAACGAATCTCAAACCGTGCAAGCAGAAATTGCAGCAAGTAAGTCACCGAAATATTTTGAACTCAAAGATGTAAGAACAGTGAAATATTTGAATCTGCCAAATCAAAATCGAGAGATACGAAAACTCACTGTAGAATATCCCTTTGTAAGACAAGTAGCAACAGCAATTTGCGATAAAAAAAAAAGCCCTTAATATTGATAGGCCAAAACAATGCAAAGCTGATCGTTTCTCGGCAAATTATCCAGCCAAGCACAGGAACACCAATAATTTCCAAAACACTACTTGGATGGACCATACATGGCCTAATTGTTTCGTCAAATATATGTACACCAAAAAGGGAAATATCCTTCACATGTTGCGAACATCGCGATGAAGAGCTTCATGAAGCGATAAAAGAATACTTTCGGCTTGAAAACTTTGGTGTGACGCATGTACCAGAAAACAAACGGAAAACAATTGAAGAGGAACGTGCTCTTAAAATAGCCGAAAATACAATTCGACAGACCGGGAACAGATACGAAATAGGAATACCGTGGCAGTATGACGATTTTAGTTTTCCCGATACACAGCCAATGGCTCTACAACGGCTGAAATGTCTCGACAACAGATCGCTGAGAAATAAGCAAACCAGCATCGCATACTGCAACGAGATAGAGAAACTTATAGCCAAAGGCTATGCTTTGCCAGTTGAAAAACATGAGCTAAAGGATGCAAAACATATTTGGTACTTACCACATTTTGCTGTGAAAAACCCCAACAAGCCCGAGAAAGTGCGAGTAGTGTTCGATGCTGCAGCAAAATCAAACTCCATGTCATTGAACGATTTTATACTACCCGGGCCTGATTGGCTTACACCACTGTTTAACGTTCTATGCAAATTCCGAACACACAGAATAGCACTCACTGGAGACATAGTAGCCCAGTGAAATCCTACATAAAAAAGGCGAAACTTCGGAAAAATTAGGGGAAAGCTGAATTTTGGTGTGAACTTTGGTACTGGTGTGTTAAACAAAATGTCAAAAGTCCCCATCGATCCGAGTGCTGCGTCACTTTTTATACGGGGTCAAAGGTCACCAAAAGTGACCTTTCCAAAATATCTCAGTAACGGTCACGTCTTTCGAAAAATAATGTATGACGAATTTGTAGCTTAAAAGCTTCCATTAAAAAAGATTATATAGCTTTTTCCTGTAATCATAACCGTTTTTGAGATATTTTGATCTAAACATTTGATACTAACAGTATCCTCTTTCTCAGGGCATGTAAATATTATCCGATTTTGATTACAAGTTGGAAAGTGTGTGAGTTTGTTTTTTTATGTTTAAGAGGCGCATAAAAAAAAACAAGTAACCAAACTTATCTACCATACTCCAGGGTAGGTGGAAAAGGGTGCTCCGAAAAGTTACCACCACCCCCCGCCCCCCTTTGCCATATAACTTGTAGGGACGTCTGCTCGCTACTCTTTTTTCGGAAAAAAACTGTATTGCTGCATCATTGGTATGGGATTTTCCACGAAGAAGCAGAACAAGACAACAACATTGCAGGTGAAAATAGGTTTTGTAACATATCATGGCGCTAGGAGTATGAAAAAGCAAGATAAAAACATGGCATAATTCTGTAAACGCTCATTCTTGACCTTATAGGGGCTCAACCCGCTGCAGACTATCCCCTAATAATCAGTTTTTTTTACCAATCCTGCGATGACTACGTAGTGCCAAAGGGACATGACATGTTTCGAAACCAATTTGCACCTGAAATTACTTGACCTTGCCCTGATCGTTCATGGGATAAGACGGTATGGAAAAAATAGCTAAAAAACCGGCTATTTCGGGATGGTTCGTTTGGGGGGGTGGGTAGGGTGGGGGTAGGGTTTGGGTGTAGGGCTAGTCTCACGATGTCAATAATAGACAATTTACAGGATAAAAAGTGATCCTATCTTGTTTAACAGTGCGCAAAGAGTAGGCAACGAACCCATTTCTGAAGATTTGGGATGGATGCTCTAGGATACCATTTCATGGCAAAGGGGGATGGGGAAACTTTTCGGAGCACGCTTTTCCATCTACCCTGGAGCATGGTAGTTAAGGGGGGAAATACATGTAAAATCGAAAAAAAATTGCTAATTTCAGATTGAATTAAAATATATATATTGTCCATTCAGAAAATGTTTAATATTAAATCCTTAAAATACATGTCTCACAGTAAATGAAAATCTTTTTTTAATAATTTTGCAACGCAAAATGGCGGCGGTGCGAGCGAATGAAAAAAACACATCAAAAACTGCCTCGTACAACTTAACGCCTTTTCCGGGGAACTTGCAACATTCAGAGAGAAAAAAATATGCTAATGAAATATGTAATTCATAGGTGAACCAATAAAATTTATAAAAATATTTTAAATTTTTACATTAATTTTAAATTAAACATAAAAATCGATTATTTTTCAAAAAAATCACACTTTAAACATTAATAAACAAATTATTTTTCTGAAATTACAATAACATTTAGGTTCAACGAGGAGATAATACTCTTTTGTAGATGTGGTATAAATTTGAGCCGGATCGATTCAATATTTTTTGAGATATCTTGTACGGCAGTTGAAAAAGTACTACTTTGAGAAAAACGCGTTTAAAGTTTTAAAGCTCCACCGACCTGGGGAACGCCGCGCTGCCTTTAACTGACTATAACTCGAGAACTAATACGAATATCGCTTCAAAACTTTTTTTGGTTTATTTTAAGAGCATTTCAAACATTTTGATGTAATAAAAAAAATCGATTTTATTTTTAGCAGTTACATGTATCTCCCCCCTTAAGTTTATTTACATGTTTTTCTCATGCGCTTCTTAAACATAGAAAAACAAACTCACAAATATGCCAAGTCGTAATCAAAATCGGATAATATTTACACGCCCTGAAAAAGAGGATGCTGTTAGTTACAAATGTTTAGATCAATATATCTCAAAAACGGTTATGGTTACAGAAAAAAGCTATATAATCTTTTTTGTTGGAAATATTTTAAACTACAAATTCTTCATACATTGTTTTTCTGAAGACGTGACCGTTACTGAGATATTTTGGAAAGGTCACTTTTGGTGACCTTTGACCCCGTATAAAAAGTGACGCAGCGCTCGGATCGATGGGGACTTTTGACATTTTGTTCAACACGCCAGTACCAAGATTCACACCAAAATTCAGCTTTCCCCTAATTTTTCCGAAGCATCATGTTAGATTTCCCCGGACTATAGAGGAAATGTTCAACAGAATCGAGATCGTGAACAAAGACAGTTTTGCGCAATGCTTTCTGTGGCTAGATATGAAATCCAATAAACCAGTTCGAGTATACCGTATGAAGGCAATGCTTTTTGGTACCGCTTCATCACCATTTTTGGCACAATTTGTCAAAAATTACAATGCCAAGAAGTATTCTTTGAGTCACAAAGAAGCAGCATTAGCGATCATAAGTGATCATTACGTAGACGACTACTTACACGGAGCCGATAATGAAGAAGATGCAATACGGATAATAAAAGATGTGATCTACGTACACTCAAAGGTTGGATTCAAACTTCAAAAAATCGCAACTAATTCCGAAATAGTAAGCCGAAATCTGCCAACATGCCTTCTGTCGAAAACTTCCGTTTCCAGAATGGATCGCTTTTCTCAGGAACATCGTGTGCTTGGAATGCTGTGGGATGCAACAACTGATCAATTTGGATTTTCTCTCGACTTCAAAAAAATTGATGCTAATATCATGAGCGGCAGTAAAACACCAACTAAACGCCAAGTTCTTAGAGTAGCCATGTCTATCTTTGATCCCTTGAGTCTGCTTTCGCCAATCACCATTAAAGTGAAAATGCTACTGCAAGATATTTGGCGGTCAGGAATTGGATGGGATGATTTCATAAGCAGCTCTATGATACTAAAATTGGAATCATGGCTGAAATCACTAAATGACGTTTATCACCTAAAAATACCCCGATTCGTGCCGATAAAATCAGATCACATCGAATTGCATATTTTTAACGACGCAAGTGAAAATGCGTACGCATCATCTGTGTATATATGCGCAAGAACTGGAATTCAAACAGAAGTTACATTAGTTGCCGCTAAAGCAAGAGTTGCCCCTTTAAAGACGATCACCATCCCAAAAATGGAACTTCTCGCAGCGTTAATGGGAGCAAGGCTATGCACAGAAGTGATTAAAACGCTTAACCTGCAAAAAGCAAATAAAAGCCTCTGGACAGATTCACGTACAGTCTTACAGTGGATCAAGTCCGAAAAAAAGTTGCAAACGTTTGTTGCATCACGAGTTGGAGAAATTTTAGAGCTAACAGATATAAATGAATGGTTCTGGATTCCCTCTGAGCAAAACATTGCAGACATATGCACAAGAGATAATGTCGTAAAAAACTTCGACTGCAATCATGACTGGTTTAAAGGCCCTAAATTCCTTTATAATATTGAGAATGGTTACAAAGAAACTCAACCACAACTTGACTCTAATATAGAGGAAAGATGCGAAATCAGTCTTAACACAATCAATGCAACTGAGCTACAGCTACCTATGATCAAATCACATTGCTCATGGGTGAAACTTCTTCGTATAACTGCACGAATAAAACGTTTCATTGACAATTTAAAATCGAATGTTGACAATCGAAAAACTGGGCCAGTGACAGCAGATGAATTACTATGGAGTGAAGAACTTTGGTGGAAACATGTGCAACAAACTAGTTTTCCTGACGACATTAAAAATATCAAAGCCATGAAGAGGAACAAAAATGGTAAACTGCGTAAGCTATCATTGGTTATGGACAACAATGATATTCTTCGAATATCAAGCAGGATACAAAAGGCAGAAAACACTTTGATCGAAAAAGAACCAATTGTTTTATGTGGTAGTAGCCCATATGTACGATTGATGATTTTACACTACCATAAATTCTACGGACACCAAGGGCTGGAAACTGTTATCAACGAACTAAGACGACGTTACTGGATTCCTAGAATTTACTCGGTAACAAAAAAGGTATTTTTTGACTGCGCGTACTGCAAAAGACGTACTGCAAAAGACGTACGCTGCCAAAAGAGCGTTTACTACACCACGAAAAACCCTTTACAGCTACTGGAATAGATTATTTCGGTCCATTTCTCGCAAAATCAGGACGAAAAATAGAAAAACGTTATGGTGTATTGTTTACTTGCCTCACAACTCGAGCCGTTCATATCGAAATTGCACATTCTCTAAGCACGGACTCTTGCATAATGGCAATACGTAGATTCCTGTCTAGAAGAGGATCAGTTAAAATCTTTCTAACCGATAATGCTACAAATTTCCGTGGAGCCTGTAGAGAACTGATTGAAGCTTACGAGGAATTAGACGAAAAACTCCTGCAAGAAGAAATGGCGAACAAGCGGATTCAATGGAAATTTATACCGCCACTATCTCCACATATGGGCAGAGCATGGGAAAGACTTGTGGGTTGTTTCAAACGATCGCTGATGGCAATATTAACCGATAGACATCCAACAGATGAAATATTATCGACGGTATTTGCGGAAGCTGAATACATAGTAAACAGCAGACCTCTAACTCACGTTTCGGGAGATGAAACAGATAATTATAGTATCTCTCCAAATGATATTTTAATTGGAAAATCTATGTACGTCCGAGCTCCAGGAATATTCACGGAAAGAGATCTTCTTCTTAGTAAGCAATGGAGAGTATCTAAAGCTTTAGTTGACCTTTTTTGGAAAAGATGGATGCGTGAGTATCTTCCTACACTAATTGGCAGAAATAAATGGACGTCCGATGAACCTAACATCAAAGAAGGTGAAATAATAGTGTTGAACGAAACTAAACTTCCAAAAGGAGAATGGCCACTAGGAGTGGTCATTAAAACATATCCAGGAGAAGATAAAGCTGCTCGTGTTGCCGACGTAAAATCTGCGACTGGAATATATCGCCGACCAGTCTCGAAACTCCATCGACTAAACATTTGTGTTGACCAGGACCGGTGTGTCAACACGGGGGGCGGAATGTCGCTGAAACCCGACGAGACTCCTGCGTGAGTGCGTCCGTTTGTGACGCTTACCTAAACTAGTTTAAATCTATGCATGTGTGTGTATGTATTTGTGTATTTTTTTTTAGAATAAGGATTCAGTCGAAGAATAAATTTGTTCGAGATACGACGCGTTTTCTTTACTTTTGCGATATAATTAACATCACTCATACTTACAATTATGTATACTTACTTATACTTACAACCTAGATTTAAGATCAGTCAATAAAGAGTCGTCGTACAAACCTGTTGTATCATTTAACATGGTGTCAGGTGTTAAGCGAAAAGTCTAAAATACCGTTAATTGCAAAGTCAAAAGTAAAAGTGAAAAGTAAAAGTTAATTTCAATCGGAAATAAAATTTAATTAATGTCGACCGAGGCTGAAGTGAAATGAAACCAAAACCAAAAATCGGAATTTTCATCTCACAGATTGTACCTCTACAAATGGATGCTATTAATATGCCGTCCGAGTGGACCACATGGAGGACCAAATTCGAAATATTTCTACGTGCATCAGGATTAGAAGCAGAAAGCGAACAACGAATAGTTGCCTTATTCCTTCACTGTATGGGATCGTCATCGCTGGATATATTTAGATCACTCAATTTGGACATGGATAAAGTTCAGTATAAGGATTTGTTAGAAAAATTTCATTTGCATTTTGTACCCAAGGTAAATATTGCCGTCGAACGGCACATTTTTTTCACAAGAAAACAAGGTTCTGGAGAATCGTTGGATGATTTTGTTACCGCATTAAAAAATGTAAGTGCTTCTTGTGATTTCGATGCAATTAAGGATGATTTAGTTCGAGATATTTTAGTGCGCGGCTTAGTAAGCAATCAAATAAAAGAACGTTTACTAAGCGAAGGTGCAGTCATATTAGACAAAGCAATTGAAATTGCGAAAAATATGAAAGTGGCAAAAATAAATGCGGAAATTTAAAAAGTGATTGCAGTGGTAAAATCATAAATGATTACTCGGTAAATTATATGAAAAAATCTAAAAACAACTACCACATGATAAAATCTAAACCAAAAAATTTTGTGAAAATTGAAAAAACCATGAAAACTGATAAGCACACAAATGGAAAATGTTCTCGTTGTGGTGAGTCGCATAGACAGAAATGTCCGGCAATTGGAGTTGTGTGCCATTTGTGTCAAAAACTTAACCACTATGCAAAAATATGTCGTACTCCTCATACAAATAGGCGGCACTTGTATGTAAAAAATATTGAAGCAGATAACTCTTCAGATGTAGGAGATGATTTTTACCTCGGCATGATGAAAGTTTCTCAAATTGAAAGTACAAACAGTAGTAAAAACTGGTTTGTTTCATTTTCTCTTTTCGGTCACAGCATAAAATGCCAAGTCGATACTGGCGCTCAAGCGAATGTCATGACCTATCAAGTTTTTCAAAGTATTGGTTTATGTAAAAACCAAATCTCGCCTACGAAAAGTAGAATATTTACATTTTCGGGAGAATCAATACCGGTACTGGGCTACTACATATTTCCATTATGCTTCAAATACATATTGGCCCAAGCTAAACCATCTCGGGTTGGGCCACCACAGACCAATTTGAGGACAGATGCTACTGTCCACACCATGGCCGGAGCTGGTGAGCTTCAGTTGTATATTATCAGCCTGTGAAATCCGTTTGGTTGGTGCATGTTGGTGCCCAAATCCCACTCAGATCGGAATGCAGGCCAATATCGACCAATCATAACCATCTCAAACCAAGGGGGTGTACACATATTGGCCATAGGCTCTGTTGGTTTGGCTTGGGCCAATATGTATTTCCTACATTAAAGTATAAAAATAATTCTTACAATGTTAAATTTTTTATATTACACGGCAAACTACATACACTGACTATCACAGTATTAGGTTTGAAAAGTTGTATTGATTTAAATATTCTAAACAAAACAGAAGGAATTCAAATTGGTTTATTAAATAAAACAAACAATGGAAGTCTTAAAGAAAAATGTAGAATTATCGGAAATAAATTAAGAGAAATATTTGAAGGAATTGGTAAACTAGAAACAAAATGCAAGTTTAAATTACGTCCAGACGCCAAACCAGTAGTAGACAGTCCGCGGAAAATTCCTTTTGCCCTACGTATCCCGCTTAAGAAAGAGCTTCAAAGATTAGAATCGTTGAATATTATTGTCAAAGAAGAAGAGCCTACGGAATGGGTTAACTCTATAGTGATCGTCTCGAAAAAGTCTGGTAAGATCCGATTATGTATGGATCCACGAAATTTAAATAAAGCTACTTTACGTCCTCACCAAATTATGCACTTTTAACACTCCCTTCGGAAGATATCGATTTTTAAGATTGCCGTTTCGAATAAATGCAGCTCCTGAGATTTTTCATTCAACAATGATTAAATTATTTGGTGACATTAAAGGCGTCATTATATTCATTGATGATTTTCTAATACACACGGAAACTGAGGATGAATATTACAATATTTTAGAACAGGTTTTAAATCGTGCCAGACAAGTCGGATTAAAATTTCACAAAGAGAAATCAAATTTTGTTGTGAATGAAGTAACTTTTTTAGGTCATGTTTTTTCGACAGATGGGATAAAACCTGACAAATCTAAAGTTAAAGCGATTTGTGAGATGCCACCATCCACTTCAGTCGTCGAACTTCAAAGATTTCTGGGTATGGTAAATTATTTGGGAAGCTTCATCAAAGGTTTATCTATAGAAACGACAAATCTTCGACACCTTCTAAAGAAAGAAATTGCATGGCATTGGGATGGTTGCCATCAAAAAGAATTTGAAAAGCTAAAACGGCTAATATCAGAAGCTCCAGTTTTAGCTTTTTTCAATCCAAATAAGCATATTGTTTTATCCGTTGATGCCTCCGAAAAAGCCGTCGGTGCAGCAATTATGCATGATCAGCTACCCATTGCGTATGCGTCAAGTACTCTTACAAAATGTCAGGAGAATTATGCTCAAAAAAATTTTTGCAATTCTTTTTGGATGTACTAAATTTCACCAATATATTTATGGTAAACGAATTACTGTAGAAACTGACCACAAGCCATTGGTTACAATATTTTCTAAACCTTTGCATAACGTTCCTCCACGAATACAAAGATTTATGCTTAGGTTACTAGCATATGATCTTGATCTTAAGTACAAACCTGGTAAATACTTGTATATGGCGGATACGTTGTCAAGAGCACCTCTCCAAGTAACAAGCTTAGGTGACATCGATGAAGAAGTTGATCTGCACTGTAATCTATTATTTTCTTCAATACCTGTCTCTCAGGAGAAACTTAAAAAAATTCAAAGTGAAACTCGTGAAGATCCAACTTTATTAAAACTTGAAGAATATATTAAATCTGGCTGGCCAAAGCATAAAAAGCTGATAAGTATTGATTGTATGCCTTATTTTGCAGTAAAAGATAATATGCACGTCGCATATGGTATTATTTTTATGTCAAACCGTATAGTCATTCCAAATTCAATGCGTCAAGAAACACTTAGATTAATACACGAGGGTCATATGGGAATACAACGCTGTCAAAACTATGCAAAAGATGTAGTTTATTGGCCTAATATAGTAACAAGGTCAGGCTTTGATCTTGGGTTTTTCTCACTAGTTTTAATTTTTTGCTATCACGAGATCAGACTGTTCTAAATTTGGATCTACTTTGATCTATGGAAAATCGCAAATAAAACAACACTAGTTTTCTTCAATGTTTCTTATTGCGCCGAGGACAAACTTCTGAGCGCCATGTCTGCTCGCTCTCGAGTATTTATAAGATATTGCTTATACGTAACTTACATTAGTTTTATGGCTATTGCTTATTCTAAATACTTTACAATGTGAACCCTAAAATACATTGCCGTATCTTATCTGCATATTTACAACCCTTGCAGATGGGCTTCGCACATTGTACGGGCTAGAGATTTACGTTGCTTATTGCTGTCGTAAATCCATCCTTACATTTTCTGTTTGATGTTCCGAACAAGGAAAAATAATATTGTTCCTTGTTCGGTAAGGAAAAAATGTTGTACACGATTGTGTGGGAACGTCGTTAGGTAGTGGCGACGTAACTGCTCCCATCCATGTTTTGAATCTGTCCTCAGATTTTGCTTTCTTTAATGCGTGTTTCAAATGAACTTATTTTTTGTATGATTCAAACGAACGTAACTTATATTTTCTAATTTTGCTTATAATTTAACACATGAATACGTAAGATTATTTCATATATATTTTTGAGGATCAAGATACCGTTTATTTTTGTTTTTTGCATATCATGATTGAGTTTTTCTTATATATAAGATTACTTTGTTTCATTTTTCGCTAGGAATTTATATAAAGATGTTTTCGCTCATTTTATTGTTAAAATTTATTGCTAAATATTGTACATGCATGTTCAAGGGTAGTGTACTATCAACGGTAGTTTATACGATAGTGAAAAAGGTTGAACAATCGATATTCGTTCTGTTTGTTTTATTTTTGAACAGGTTTTTAAATTTACATGGTTAATTCATTTTTGTCAATCAGGACATCAGATTTAATATTTGTCGTATTAAGTTATGTTTGAGCTTGCTAAGTTAGCATTTTGAAACTAATTGTTGGGTTGGTTGTTACCTGGAGCATCGTTTTTCCCATTGTCTTTGAAGTGATAAATTTTACGATTTCTTTTGAACCTTTGTGGGTGAATATTATTCGCTTGATTTGCTCTAGAGAATCTAGGCTCTAGCTTAGTTGGATGTGGATTCTGAACGAAGTTTTTGTTAATGTCACAACCGGGCCTATTAACATTTAGTTTGTTTATATATTTTTCTTTGTATTGCTTTAATCTTTCATAAATAGTTTTGTTGTCTGTTCTACATTCGTTGAAAAATATGTCCGCAGGCTTTTCTTTATGCGCAGAGTGCTTTATGTTATTATATACCTTTAGGCATTCTTCTACAGAATTTAGATCTCTTAAATCCTTATCTTCCATCTTTTGACGTAGGTAGAATGTCCTTATATTCTCATTTAAGGTCCGATGCGCAACTTCAATGTCCCCATTTCCTGTTTTATGGTGTGGCGAACAGAAATGTATTTCTACATTCTCTTTGAGCAACCAATCTTTGGTTTTAGCGGAATTAAGTGCTCCTTCGTTATCTGTAACAATTTTTTTTGGTTTGCCTATTCTATTAAATATCCTCCGTAAAGCTTGTATGACTGTGTCCCATTGCCTATTTTTCAGTGGCGAAATTGTCATAAATTTGGAAAACTTATCTATACAAGTAAGATAAGGAGAGTATTTATTTTTGAACCAAATGTCTATATGATAAATGTCACGTATATTTTCCGGAGTTTCAGTCATATTAAAAGGGATTTCTATTGGGTTTCCTTCGTACTTACTTTGAGTACATATTTCGCATTTATTAATGTAATTTGAAATTCGCTCTTTCAAGCGCGGGTAAAAGATTTTGTTTGAAATTATTTCATAAGTTTTAATAATTCCTGCATGGTTATTATTTCTGTGTTCTTTGGCGATTTGTTCCTCGATCTCAGTTTTGGTACAGTCCCAAAGTAATTTGTTAGCCTGAACCACTGAACCTTTTGGGTTGTTTATCCTCCATTGGTTATAGTGTTTCTGAAACAGTAATAAAATTGTTTTGTTTGGGAATTTTACTCCCGTAGTACCCGTCTGTGGTATATGATTTTTCAATATGTATTCGACTGTTTTGTCGTTGTATTCTTTATAAGTGAAAGTTATTTGTTTACGATTATTGAAACTATTCTTTTTGACGCTATTGATTTTACCTATTTTTAATATGATTTGGTTTTTATAGCAGTTTATGGGTTTTTCAGATATATGTATGTAGTTGGTGTTGTCTTCTGCCGCAGTGTGTTGAGTGACTAGTGAAAGATTTTCTTCCTGCTCATTAAGTGCGTGGACTTCAACTCTTGATAGGGCATCTGCAACGTAGTTTTCTTTTCCTTTTATATGTTTGACCTCGTAGTCATGTTCCATCAATTTTATTTTCCATCGCTGAAGCTTAGCGTTCTCTTCTTTTAAGTTCTCAAGGTAGATTAACGGCTTATGGTCGGTTTGCAGTAAAAATGTCCTGCCGTATAAATATGGCCGAAAATATTTTGTAGCCCATACTATAGCCAATAGCTCTTTCTCAATAGTTGAGTACCTAGTTTCGTGC
>OX376373.1:114016348-114039513 GCA_947369275.1 Nemotelus nigrinus
TTTTGTTGCATAGTATTAATTTGACAGCAGTGCCATTTTTTTATCGGGCTATTCGGAGTTTTTTTTATCAGTCTGCTCTTTATGAATTGCTTTCGAAGCGCGAATTGAAATTTTTTTGCAATATTTTTGGTGCAGTTAAAACATGTCCAAATAATAACTGCACATAAAATAATTGTTTATATTATTATAATTCTTTGCATTGCTAACTAGTGTTCTACCCATATCTAAATTGCCTCTCGAAATTTCAAACAAATTTAATTTACAAATCATATGCCCCTATGCTTCATCTTCTTACTTATGCCATTGACCTTCGACAGTCCTCGCGCCATCTTGAAAAAGTTAAAATCCGGCTGCTGTCAAAGTGTCGCGTTCAAAGACGCTAACTCGCGGAGTCAATCGGGATATCGGCAATAATTTCTATTCAGCGTATTATTTATAATTGGAAGTTGCCGGATTTCGTTCAGAACCTTACAGCAAGTGCTATAGTGGAAAGTTTCTTATGAATTAACATTTCAAAAGTGAGATAGTGCTATTTGTTTGAGCGATGTCTCGCTGCTCAGTTGTCTTTGCCTTTTTTTAATAACTTTAGTCTATGTCGCTTTTATTTCCAATTCTTTGGTGCTTTTGCATACTTTCCCCAGTCACGTATATTAGTTCGTTTTGTAAAAAGCCTCTTTTCATTAGTTGTTTCACATCGATTTCTATTGCGGGTCGGTAGATTGTTTACATTTGCTTTACGTGGCTAGCAAAATTTGACAGCAGCCGGATTTTGTGCTACCATATAGTGATAGAGTGAAAGGCAAGGGGAAGGAAAAGATAAAAAGAAAAAGGCCTAAAATCGCGACACACACCTACAGGCGATTACAGTGTTTCTGCTACTCTTAATATCTTTATACTCAAAGCGTACGCCACTCAAGTGGCCCGAATTGAACGAAACTTAACGAAACGGTAGATAAGTACATTATGGGTATGCCGCTTGTTCTCTATGCAACCGTACTGTCACTTAAGCTGCTTAAAGTTCACTTAATTGCATTATAGTTCTACCTTAAGTCTTATGGGCAAGTCCACCCCATTTCTACTATCTCACTGTGCCGCTCACACTACACTCTAAATAATAGCCCGTTCACACTAGACTCTAAATCAGGCGATTTCGATCAGCTGATCGCTTTAGAGCTAAATCAACTTAAATCTACCTGATTACCCATACATTTTTTTCGGTTTCCGACCGAGTTCATCAAGTAGATTTAGAGTTAATCAAGTACAAATCAGGTACTATTGTGAATTTTTCCGGGCTGAAATGTTCTCAGAGCGTGCTTTATTCCATCCGTGAGAGGGAGAGTAGATTTCAAAGAAATGTCATTCGAATTTCGTTCAAATATAGCAAAAATTAGACAAAAAAGGAAAATGTGAGTTGTACAAAATGAAAAGAAAATGCTCTTGCATGTTTCTGCACCATTTTGAACAACTTTCATGCAAAAAAAAAATTGTACACACAAATTCGAATGACAGTTCGCTCTCTAAATCTCCTCATTCTAAATCACGTCGGGTAGTGTGAACGCTTACCTGATTAACTTTGACAGCTTCTAAATCTACTTGATTTAGAGTGTAGTGTGAACGGCTTATAATAAGCCGTTCACACTCGACTCTAAATCAAGTAGATTTAGAAGCTGTCAAAATTAATCAGGTAAGCATTCACACTACCCGAAGTGATTTAGAATGAGGAGATTTAGAGAGCGAACTGTCATTCGAATTTGTGTGTACAATTTTTTTTGCATGAAAGTTGTTCAAAATGGTGCAGAAATATGCAAGAGCATTTTCTTTTCATTTTGTACAACTCACATTTTCCTTTTTTGTCCAATTTTTGCTATTTTTGAACGAAATTCGAATGACATTTCGTTGAAATCTACTCTCCCTCTCACGGATGGAATTAAGCACGCTCTGAGAACAATTCAGCCGGGAAAAATTCACAATAGTACCTGATTTGTACTTGATTAACTCTAAATCTACTTGATTAACTCTGTCAGAAGGGGAAAAAAATGTATGGGTAATCAGGTAGATTTAACTTGATTTAGCTCTAAAGCGATCAGCTGATCGAAATCGCCTGATTTAGAGTCTAGTGTGAACGGGCTATAAGGCGATTTTGATCAGCTGATCGCTTTAGAGCCAGTGAGATAGTAGAAATGGAGTGGACATGCCCATAAGATTTACATTAGGTCTGTTCCCGTACTACGATTAATTGCGATTAATCGCGATTAAGTGCAATGAAGCTGTTTCCGTACTCCGTTTTACTGAAAACTGAAAATTTCCCCTCTCTCAGTAAATTTCAGTAGGGTCTGAGCATGGCCTTCATATAAAAGGCCTATCGCGACTTGCAATCTGACAGGTATTAAGCTACTTTTTGAAATTGTCTAGTCCTCTCGGGATTAAGATTTGTTGGCAATTGCATTGACATTTCTTTGACATTTCTTTGACAAATAATAAAGTGAATGGTGCTGTTCGGTGGGCTCGGTTCTATGCGTTTGGCTTAATTGCGAAGTAAAGTACGTGTTTATCCAATAGCTAATAATGTCTTTTGATACAATTACTAAAGACCTACGAGGGTTGCAGGCATGTTTGGTCTGTTCAATAGTCAAGGTTAATGCTCTACTCTGCATTCAAAGCTATGTATATACGTCTGTAAATTTAGTTTGCTTTGGTAGACTTTTGCTGAATATTTCGGGTCTATATAAAAATTGGGATGACTCGGTACGACTGCACCAGAAATAAGTTCGATGGGTTAGTTGCGGTCACGAGCCCAGAAGGTAGTTGGGTCACCAAATGGCAACGGATAAGTGAGCGACGGCGCATCTCATTTCCAACGGTGATACTAATGAGAAATTTACTTCTAGATCGATTTTGCCGGGGTATTTATGCGATTTCAGTGTCTGGACGGCTACGGAACGCTACGATTCGGGATATGAAAAGTCGAGGAATACCATATAGATCGAGAGACACAAGTCAACGTTAGAGTAATACTGCTAAAAGTAGGTTTTTAAATAAGTCATTTAAAGCAGAAATGAAGATCAATTTGATTCAATCAAACGACATTTCGTCTGAGCATATGGAAACATTTATCTAATCACTCTACAGGAAGAATTAAGTTTATAAATTCTTATAAATATTATATTATAAATACTTTCGGGTTGCAGCTGATTTTTAATTCAAAAGTTTCTTGGGGGCCTATCATTTGCAAGTAAATTTAAACGTTTAAAACTCGAATAACATATTAGAAAACTATGCTTATTTTATCCAGTTGTCTATTTTTCTATGGAACAATTACAAAACAAAAAAATTTTGAAACTTAGAATATCAGACATAATGTACATGCACCGTTTGACAAAACGGAGCATTCGTAGAATCAGTGTACTACATTTTTCCAAGATATATCACAGGTATACTTGTGAAGAACTCCTGACAACAAACATCTTCAATATTCACGAAACACCTTCGAACTGTGGAACTTCAACTGGATTTGGAGAAAATTGAAATTGGTATTTTTCACGAAGCTCCGCTCAAGAATGATCGTTTATCTACGCTCCTAGTATGAAAAGGTTATCCCGAACACCGACACAAACATTATGCTTGAGTTACAATCAACGCAACCAACATTCCCTGCCAAGTTTTGTTGGTGGAACGAGTTACAATCAATGCAACACAACATTTACCGTCATCTGTCACTGGCTATATTAAAGAAATTGCTGTTCGATAATTTGGATCCTTTAAAGCCTCGGAAAGATATATCAGTGAATATTTTATCCTCTAAAAGCTGCGGAGTATAATGCAAAGCAAAAATGAGACAAAAAAATACAATTTCTGATTGTCATTTACATATGACAGTTCCGATTTCCCGGACTCTCATAGGAACAGGTGGAATTGGATATTTTCAAAAATGTTGTTGCCATGCCAAGTTTGAGATATAAGCAAACTCTGCTGCCAAGCAAAGTTGTGTTGCATCATTGTAACTGCTCTCATACGTTCTCATGTGTTCAAACTCATTTTGCTGTGCAACAAATGTTGGTTGCATTGATTGTAACTCTAGCTTTAAGCTACGCCAAAAAACTCAAAATGAATATGTAACATACAATAGCGGATTTGAAATAAATTCGGTCAAGTTTATTTATTCGTTGCAATCTACCTTTGTTTATGTTTTTTTCCCGCTCAGTGTAATTGACATGACATATGAGTTTCCTCATATCTCCTGTAGGTGGTTCTCGTGCATCTCTTGAACACCAGAGAAAAACATCACTGTGCGGACTGGTTGAGAAAAGTAGCTTAGGTCCGCCATCTTGTACGTTAATTGCTTTTGCGATAGGCCTTTTATATGAAGGCCATGGTCTGAGCTACTGAAAAATACTGAAGTGTCAAACGGAGTAAATATTTTCAAATGTGCGCGGCAAGCAACATATTTTCTGCGTAATTTTGCTATGAAGGTCGAATATTTTTGTGGCGATAATTTATTACCGGCAAGGATGACTTTATAATGAGTATTGTTCTCCCAAAAACCTAAAACTGACACTTTCGGTTGTCAATTTTCAGGAAATACAATGAGAGCGTTCCCGTACTTATCATGAAATTCCCCACCACATGATTCAGGAAAATTCGGTAAAATCAGTTACTAGGGGTGTGTTCAATGTGCCTGCTATAGCTGCTCCAAAAGCATAGCATAGCATCACTTTAGCAAGTGTCAAAATTCGCAGTAGCTAGGTGAAGCAGCTATGGATATTGGACAGCCAAGTGCTGCTATGTAGCAGCTCTTGTCTGTTACGTAGGTCGGTTTTTAAGGTTAATACGCTGCCGAGCCTGAATTCCTGTCCCCCTTTAAAATGCATGGGAAAAGAGTGACGGAATTCCGGACCTGAATTTTTTTCAGGTCACTTGAGAAAATCGGTACGCTGCCCGTCCTGAAACGTTGCCTGAAAAGTGTCAGAATTTCAGTGTTGCTCTTCGCTCGTAGGTGGCTCTGCAGCACAAGTGGAGAGTTTTTTCAGACACGAGGTGCCTGAATTAAATGGTCTGCTATTTATTTGGTCACGGAAAGCAATCATTTTGGCCATTTTGACCGCGCTTTTATTTTGAATTTTGTTTGAAAATTTGAAATTTGTTCAATACTTATGTTACGTCGGCACTTTCTGTCGACAAATTAACTAATTTTATGCGACGGATAGTTCGTACAGGACTAGAAGCAATGATTTCCCAGCAATTCAATGTTTTTTGCAGATAATTTTACTAGGATACACTTTAATTAGCTGGTTGATTAATTGGATTAGTGCGACGTTAGAAAGTTTTCAGTACCGCATGTGTACGCGATATGAAATGCATGGATGTAAATTATGTATTTGTGTAAAGGATATATATTTCAAATAAACAATTATTAAATAGATTACATAATTGTTATACTTAGAAAAACTACGCCTATTTTCTTTCAGTCTAATTGAATTTAACGTGAAACTAGTTTTGAACATTTGCTACTACAACTTGGTTGCTTTCGTAAACTTCGATCTGCTTAATAATATAGCAGTATGATCAGGCAGGAAACTTGAATGAATTTAAAATTGAAGAGCTGAAATAAGCATTGATGGAATAGTAACATATAGTATTTCGCATACAGTTGGTACATTGTTAAGGTTATTTTAAAAGAAAGTTAATTTCTAAATCCCATGCCGCCAAAGTTGAGCGTAGTACGGTGTTAACGTTGTTATGCAACAACTTAAAGATGAAGCGGGCTGGAGGCTTGTACTTTTCACGGAAAAGAAAATTACAGCGATGTTTAATATGGTCCTGTAGTCTGCCGCACAACCAATTTAAAATTTTCAATAAGTATATTATGGAGAAAATTTCCACCTACAATTTATCAAAGTTTGAGCACCAGAATGTGGCATTAACTTCGCGTCCCAAGAATTTGCGCCGTACATCAACAGCAAACTCACGAAACCACTACCCATTATTCTGTTCGCTGAAAAATCAATGGCTGAAAATTCAAAATACAAGTGCCAAACATCTACACAATTAACTGTCTTTTTGTAATATTCTACACTTCTCTACACGAAAATTTTTCCGTGTAGAAATAAATAGCACAACGAGTGTCCGGAATTCAGGCTCGGTAGCGTACTAAGCTTTAAACAGTACAACTCAATAACAAATCTCTTCAGCTTTTGTTTAACTTGAATCTTTTTGTTTAAGCTTAGTACGCTACCGAGCCTGAATTCCGGACACTCGTTGTGCTATTTATTTCTACACGGAAAAATTTTCGTGTAGAGAAGTGTAGAATATTACAAAGTGACAGTTAATTGTGTAGATGTTTGGCACTTGTATTTTGAATTTTCAGCCATTGATTTTTCAGCAAACAGAATAATGGGTAGTGGTTTCGTGAGTTTGCTGTTGATGTACGGCGCATATTCTTGGGACGCGAAGTTAATGCCACATTCTGGTGCTCAAACTTTGATAAATTGTAGGTGGAAATTTTCTCCATAATATACTTATTGAAAATTTTAAATTGGTTGTGCGGCAGACTACAGGACCATATTAAACATCGCTGTAATTTTCTTTTCCGTGAAAAGTACAAGCCTCCAGCCCGCTTCACCTTTAAGTTGTTGCATAACAACGTTAACACCGCACTACGCTCAACTTTGGCGACATGGGATTTAGAAATTAACTTTCTTTTCAAATAACCTTAACAATGTACCAACTGTATGCGAAATACTATATGTTACTATTCCATCAATGCTTATTTCAGCTCTTCAATTTTAAATTCATTCAAGTTTCCTGCCTGATCATACTGCTATATTATTAAGCAGATCGAAGTTTACGAAAGCAACCAAGTTGTAGTAGCAAATGTTCAAAACTAGTTTCACGTTAAATTCAATTAGACTGAAAGAAAATAGGCGTAGTTTTTCTAAGTATAACAATTATGTAATCTATTTAATAATTGTTTATTTGAAATATATATCCTTTACACAAATACATAATTTACATCCATGCATTTCATATCGCGTACACATGCGGTACTGAAAACTTTCTAACGTCGCACTAATCCAATTAATCAACCAGCTAATTAAAGTGTATCCTAGTAAAATTATCTGCAAAAAACATTGAATTGCTGGGAAATTATTGCTTCTAGTCCTGTACGAACTATCCGTCGCATAAAATTAGTTAATTTGTCGACAGAAAGTGCCGACGTAACATAACTATTGAACAAATTTCAAATTTTCAAACAAAATTCAAAATAAAAGCGCGGTCAAAATGGCCAAAATGATTGCTTTCCGTGACCATTTAATCATGGCCTTCATATAAAAGGCCTATCGCAAAAGCAATTAAGCTACAAGATGGCGGACCTAAGCTACTTTTCCCAACCAGTCCACACAGTGATGTTTTTTTTATGGTTATAAAGAAATTCACGAGATCCACCTACAGGAGATATGAGGAAACTCATATGTCATGTCAATCAATGTTGTTTTGGGATCTTTCACAAGCAATTTAGATATAAAAAGTCTTTAGCATCAGACCTCAATTCACCGGGACACTTATCCGAAGTATCGTTTGTGTAGAAGAATTTGCAGATTATCAATATTTGATGATTTTTAAAGTGGAATAAATCCTACCAACCACAAACGGCAATTGTTTACAATTCACATTGCCGAGAGTAGGTGGCAGGTATTCCAAATTGCAAAGTTCTCGCGTATACAGCACAATAAACACATCACTTTCACGACACTTATCCGAAATATCTTTTACGCGACAAAAACTTCGAAACGAGTCTCCGGATAATAGGAAAATAGACTCTATTCCCTGAATCAACCGAGTAGAAACATTCACATTACTAATTGTCAGAGAAATGTCAAACAATTGTCATTGTGCAATTCACAATAAATCTTAATAACGTGAGGACTACACCATTTTAAAAAGTAGCTTAATACCTGTCAGATTGCAAGTCGCGATAGGCCTTTTATATGAAGGCCATGATTTAATTCAGGCACCTCCTGCCTGAAAAAACTCTCCACTTGTGCTGCAGAGCCACCTACGAGCGAAGAGCAACACTGAAATTCTGACACTTTTCAGGCAACGTTTCAGGACGGGCAGCGTACCGATTTTCTCAAGTGACCTGAAAAAAACTTCAGGTCCGGAATTCCGTCACTCTTTTCCCATGCATTTTAAAGGGGGACAGAAATTCAGGCTCGACAGCGTACTAACCTTAAAGGGGGACAGGAATTCAGGCTCGGCAGCGTACTAACCTTATTTAGTATGTGCAGTTCATTCTTTTCGGGCGTAAAAGTGACATTCGATGTCAAAAATCCCCTACAAATCGGAAAAAATGCGAAATGTTTATCAGTTGGTGTTAGGTTATGTGATGTGATGTGAAACAATCAATCTGATACGATCCGAAATGGATGGTTTCCATCAAAACGAAGGAGTCAGTGTTTTAGGAGCAACAAACCGACGAGATGATTTAGACCAAGCCCTGTTAAGACCCGGTCGCTTCGACGTTCAGGTAAATCGCAAAAGTCGGTTTTCAGTGCAGTTTGTCATGGATGTTTTGTTTTGTCATGGATGTTTTCATTGACATTGATATGTTGGCGAGGGGAACTACTGGCTTCACAGGAGCTGACTTGGAAAACATCGTCAATCAGGCCGCTCTTAGGTAATGTAATACATTTTTTTAAATACAGACATTTAATATACGTATATTTAAACATTAAATATATGTAAAGAGCTGCAATCGATGGAACGGACAATGTCACAATGAAGCATTTAGAAGCAGCAAGAGATAAAGTACTGATTAGACCTGAAAGAAAGTCTCGTTTACCGGACGAAGAAGCAATGAAGGTGGACATGCTATCGTGTCATATTTTACGAAAGAGGCATATTCACTGCACAAAGTGACAATCATGCCAAGAGGCCCGTCTCTCGGTCATACTGCATATATTCCTGAAAAGGAACGATATCATGTGACAAAGGCACAACTTCTGGCTATGATGGATACAATGATGGGTGGACGTGCAGCAGAAGAACTTATTTTCGGAACTGAAAAAATTGCATCGGGTATGTTGATTTATTTATCACGTAAAATGGTTATTACGTTTACCTTTGATTTGATCACCAGGTGCAAGCAGTGACATAAAACAAGCAACATCAATCGCTTCACATATGGTTAAAGACTGGGGCATGTCAAAACGTGCTGGCTTGCGGACTATAGAAGGAGCATAGGGCCTGATGCCAAGCGAAAATTTAGGACCAAATACGATTGAAGTTGT
Organism: Nemotelus nigrinus; assembly: GCA_947369275.1. Classification (NCBI taxonomy): domain Eukaryota; kingdom Metazoa; phylum Arthropoda; class Insecta; order Diptera; family Stratiomyidae; genus Nemotelus; species Nemotelus nigrinus. The sequence goes on from OX376373.1 coordinate 114,025,636, forward strand.
CAATGTAGAAATTAAGAAAATTCTTAGTGATATTTACGAACGAGCCAAGGCGATTTTAAAAGCTCACTCAAAAGAACACAAAACATTAGCAGAGCAATAATGTCCGGGGACAGAAAATCTAGTGATGCATAATAATATTGTAAACAGATTGCAAAAGTTTCGAAATAACTTTGTGCAAAACAAGGTATCCGAAATCATATAAATTAAAAGTAAAATAAAAATGGAAATAACTAATGCATGCATCTGCTACAAAAAAAAAATATTTTTTTATTAAATGAAGAATCTAAAAGGAATATGTACATTCATATATATTTTATAGATAATTTATTGCTACATCATAAATAAATAATATCAAGCAAAGCTTCTGTTAAATTTTATATTGCATACTTATGTTTTTTAATAATAAAAATGGGGTCAGTTTCATTGCAGAGTCTCTTCTTCATAGCAGTTGTAATCCGCTTAGTCAAGAAACAAGCTATTAAATATTCATCATCCCCCGAAAGAAAATAAGATAGGAAAAAAATTAAAAAAAATTACATACATAACTTCAGGCTAAAGCATTGCTTAAAATTAATTTTACATAATTCATTTGTTTCAACTTCAAATATCAATAATATATAAATATACATAAAACTATTATAAAAAAAAGCTGCGGAAATCGATTTCCCTTGTTGCCGCCAACTGATCTTCTTCAATGGAATTGAAACGATTCTAATTAAAGTAATAAATAATAATTATTTCACTAAAGCAAGAAAGCGGTATACCTTTTTATTGTACTCCTCGAACCGTCTTCAACTTGCGCCGCTGGGCTCGGTCAGTCAAGCAGTAAAACCCATCATTCAAATTTTTAGTATAGTTATTTAAGCAAATGTTTGCCCAGATTAACGCTATTTTTTTTGCTAAGCTTATTGAATTCTCTCCGCACGGACAATATCTAATTTCATTTAAAGTACATTCGATATATTTAAAAATTAACGAGAACACGAACTGCTTATGGTGGTTTTGCTTTAAAAACAAATGTTCGAAATCTTTTGAAATTAAAGTTTCGAATAGCTGAAATGCAGCACCGCCCATATATAATGAAAAATGTGTTGGAAATTTTAAACCACCACGATTAAGATTACAAAGGTAATCAGTATTACTGGAAAATGTGACACATATGTCTATATCAGATAAAAAAAGTTTGTGCAATCGATGCATTTTACTGCTTCACTGACTTTCCTGCCCACGTATCCGGCAATAAAAACGATTATGAACTGTATATTTTCGTCAATTTCAACGATGTCATACGAAGACAGAATGTCATTAATCAATGTTGCGTCAATTAAATTAATATTGAACGTGTCATCGTCGACGAAAATGTCTTTAATTTTTATATCACCCCGGCTATGTGAATGCAATTTTAACAAGCTTATGACGCGTAATTTTTTTTCTGAATTAAGGATTTGCTGAAAAGACACATTATAGTTGCAACCGCTCATTCTTCGATATTTTCCAAATCTTTCTTTGAGGGAATCTGTTTGGAATTTTCCTAGCAAAACGTGTCGGAAATTAAAATCATTTAGCAAATAATTGCAAAGATGAAGTAATGACGCCATTGTGTGAATGATTGCTGAATGTGTTTCGGTAGAAAATTTACCTTTTATGCTGCGCTCATTCAAATTGTCCCATGAAATTAGCCAATGCAAGCAAGAAACAAGGAAAACATAATTATCGCCAGTAGAACTTGTAATGGGCTCCGCATATTTTTGCCTTGAATTATGTCCTTTTTTGGGGTCTTAACATTGACAATTGTCCACCAAGTAAATATATTCTCTAGAAACTCAATTGTCCCAGTGGATTTGGGGAAAAAAGTTTTAACAGCCTCAATGGTTTTCTCATTGAAAATTCTCATGACAAGGGAAACATTTTGCCGTTCAAAGCTATTAGGATTAAGTGCCTTATATGATAAGGAAGGAGCTAATTTTAATGTTGAAAACTTTTCCTGGTCATGAATTTTTTTTAAACATGAGAAATCGGCGTCAGCGATTTCATTGGCATCTTCGATTGAAGGAAACTTAAGACTTTGCGATTTTTCATTTATCCAATTGTTTCTTACATATTTGAATATATGAACGGTATCGAAATCGAAAAAAAATTTTTCCCAGGAATAAATGGAGAATTAATAAAAGGCTGTAATTCTTTGTGGGGAGAAAATTGTTTAAAAAGTTTTCTATTTACTTGATTATTGTCAGCTAGCACACACACTACCTCATAGCCGATTTCGTGCAAAATTTTCAAAATAGTTTGAGTAGTTTCGAAGGGAAATGAAGCACTTATGTCTTTAACTGGATATAGGCCTACTACATCCTTATATTTGGATAAAAGTGAAGTTAACATATATGCCTGGACAGTTGTAGCAGGGCGCAGATCTGCAATGTCATTTTGCGTGTTATGAGCGATTCCTTCTACTTTGCCCCCTTTAAAACAAATAACCGGCTTTACATATATTTCATCGAGTAAAAGATTGACATATTTCTCGTGGGTTTCCAGCATTTTAAACTTATCTGTGAGATATTTTGTGGCAACGCCTGAATATAAATTTCCTGTTGCAAATGTTTTTAAATAATTATGATGGGGCATTACCAATACTTTCATTTCCCGCACATATTTATACGCGGCAGGGAAAGTGAAAAAAAAATATACTGAAAGATATATCATATATCAGAGTACAGTTTTCGCGATGCAAAATTTAATTTAAGTTGTCTGGAGAGGAAACACAAAGTAATTTTATCTTCCTCGGATATTTGCTCATATTGAGCTAAATCATCTATTTGTTCAACAATATCATTTACGCGGTCTGTAAAATTTATTATGTTCAAATCAATATTATTCACGAAATTTAAAATATTGTTAATTTTTGAATATAGGTCACATTTTAAACTGCTACCTAATATGTGTTTAATAGGCTGTAAACGAATTTCTTTGTCTTCTAAAAATAATCGCACTTGAAAAACTTCATTAATTGAGAAAGATTTTTCAATGTGCGGTACTCTTTCTTTAAAATTTATTTTATAGAAGTAAATTGTACAATCCTCCACTCATGTATGCAAATCGCTCGATTTATAGCTGGATCGTTTCGAGGAGTTGAAAATGAGCAAAGATACGTTGGTAGCCCCGGGAAAAGTGTAGGGATAGCATCTTTACGTAATTGACATCTCCCTCTTAATACTTGCAAACCATCTTTTTGAAGCGTATCTTCACGGATGATTTGCCAGTCTTCGAAATGCACGTCGCATATCACTATATGTTTCCCAACTTTAAGGTCTTTCCTAGGGCTTTTAGCTAGCCACCTCTTTGTGGCGTTAGTGTCCCTAGGAAAGCTTAAAATACTGTTGGTCTTATAAGTAGACCGACAGTTTGGACCGCAGCAGGAAGAAGGCATTTCTGAAATTATATATTGTTTTTTTGTGAAATCGGAAACAAAAGTTTACAAATAAGTTTGATTAAAAGTAATTTTATTTCAATGCCTGCCATGACAAAATGTGTGGAGAGATTAATGTCTTGAAAAACATATTTCCCTTGCAAAATAGTATCTTCTGTTAAATTTTCACATTAAATAAACTGAAACTAGGTTATATCAGCAAAACAATCATGTATTTCAGCCAAATAATAAAAAAAAAAACAAATAATTTTCAAAACTGGATAGGAATTTGTTTTCATAAATGGTTTCATATATTATTTGGTTAGATTCTAAATCTACATTTTAACATACTTTTAAGCAGGATTTGTATGCAAGATTATTGCAAAATGGAGAATATTTTTTATCTATATTGAGTAAATATCAAATAAATATTGTTAACCTCCTTCGTTCCAGCCTGATCATACATCAATCAGCGTGCACGATCCATGTGCATTATTTTTCTCTTAAATAATATTTCATTATTTAATCAGAACTATTCACATTTTAGTGCAAAAATTACGGCGTTTACACCTGTTTCGTTACAAACAGCTCTCAATTTGAAACCAAAATCTCATAATCATCGTATCCAATCTCTCGGCCTTCGTATGCGATATAGCAAGAGCCATGTGATGGGTGAACTTTTCCAGGTATAGTTTTTCCATTATGTATGACACGTCCAACAAAAAGAGCTTCACCACTCTCACTTTGACCAGCTATAATAGCTTGCGGAGGTATACTTCCTCCAGACGCAGACATCCATTGATAACCAGTTCCGCATAAAACTTCATACACCCTCAAAGAATGTTCACTTCCGCCCCAAGCAATGCGAAGAACGCGTTTTGAAGGGACTACCTAAATAAATTTAGTATAAGTTATTGTTTTGATTCCTGTATTACATTGTTTTCGAACTTTTCCAGGAGTGAAGGCACGCTGATGAATCCCTCGGCCAATATATAGTGGTTCACTATCTTCGCTGCATGGTGTAGCATCCGCAGGTTTTCTTCCCTTTGTCACTTGAATCCACCTTCCAGGACCATTGCACGGCGGCGACGGATACATTTGTTCTTGAGGAAATTCAGCTGACGGTGGAGCTATAAAAAATTTGTTATTTTCCCTCTTGAAGGATCGAAATATGCTGGCTAGGTAGCGACAATCATAGCACTATCTAGTTATCGAAGAAAATAAACTGTATACTTTCAATTATCCATGAACCGGATGCACCCCATCCTGTGCATACACCAACACTCTTTATGACAATACGTGAACGCATTTCATATGAAATAAATTGTGCATTTTCGCCTTCTCGGCCAATTGACAAAATCTGGAAAAAGTTGATTAATGGTTAGAAATTAGTGCTGGAATAAAAGTTAAAAATATCTACTTGATTTTGCCACCGAATCCAAAAGCCTCTATACTCTTCAGGATGCAATATTCCTGGTGTATAGATTTCAACAAGATTTTGTGCATTTCCGCTTAACGTTAATGCAGATTTTTTGTTGCGCCACCCTCCGATAATCAACTCCTTTTTTCGTTTTGTAAAAATTCGATTACTTGCAAAACCTATGTGAGCATTGTTTGGAGCTCTTACTTTAAAAATGAATTCATTGATATTGGCAGGATATGTCATATAAATTAGACAATCTGGAGTTTCCAATTCTGAAAGAAAAAATATTCGTAATTAAAATTAAGTTTCATTTTTAATGAACTGAATTCGTGAGAAAAATTTCTATCCGCAGTAGCACTACTGTATGTAAAGCTTGATAGATTTTCTTACATTACAATCCAATAATATTTTCGGATTGAATAGTAGCCCATAAATAACTGAATAGAAGGTCGGTTTTGCATTGAATTTTTGCAACATTATTAATACTAAAAATCTATGTTTAATTCTTTCGCGAACAAAATGAAAAGGAAGACATTGAAACGCTAAACTTTTTTCTCCTGCTTTATCGGTCGACCCAATCACTACTAACGATTTTTTTTGAATTTATCCTTCCAGATGCTTGAATGGTGGGGTTTAAAGCGGGGGAGTGTGTTCAATATTCTTGCTATAGCTGCTATTTTAGCTGCTTTGGCTTCAGCCGACTCACGAACTCCATTGAAATCGTCTACATTAATCAGCTGATAGTCATATACGAAACTACTATTGGCACTTTGATATTCATCTCACGATTTGATGTACTCACTCACCCACTCAATCGCACTAATCTCGTGAACAACGACTGCTCCGTGTTTTTTTTTTTTTTTTTTTTTTTTTAATACTAGATCCCTTTTGACAAGGATTATGTTGGCTTATGACGATTCGTATCAGCCATCGGTTTACGATAACACCCGTTTATGGTGGGTTTGACCTCAAATTTTTACTCTAGACAACACAAACACATAAGTGACTCAAAACAACGCAACGAACACGAAACCGCAGTTTAAGACACGTTGATAAACGTATTATCAATTCCAGAGAAAAATTGTCCTTCGGAAAAAAACAAAAAATGTTCAGCAAACTTCCGGCTACAACCTTCCACCACAAGAGCTAACACGCGTATGCTGCTCCATGTTCGAATATTTCTGAAAAGCCATATTCTTGACGGGTGGCAACTGATGACAATTTAAACTGTCACTACTGCCACTGTCACACGTTCGTCTCCACTAGTCTACATTGTCAAATTTTTCGCTCGAAAGAATGACCAGATAAGGCTGGTACTGAGTTCGAGTTCACGTGAAATTTTGACATATTTCCATTATCTGGTCATTCTTTCGAGCGAAAATTTTGACAACGGAGAAAAGCAGAGACACTGCTCATTCTTGACGGATAAAATGTCAAGAATTTCACTTTTCGATCGATTTTCTTATTGGAAAGTCATTTGCACTGCTCAATTTTCAAATTGAAACACTAAATGTCACTTTTTCACTCGAAAGAATGAACTGCACAAACTAAATTGGCGTGAAATGATTGACAACATGTTTCAGTGCCATCTATGTTTTCAAAGCGAAAGCAACTTCAAAGCAACTTTTCATGCTAAGAACACAGTACCAAACTTGCTTATTTTCAAGCGAAATTTTCGCCGAAACAGATTTCGCGCGAAATTTTGTATGAAAATTTCGCGTGAAATCGAACTCAGTACTATGCTATAATGGAGACATGTCAAAATTTCACGTGAACTCGAACTCAGTACCAGCTTTAATGTGGAAAATTCGCTACGAAATGTTTATCGGTTGGTGTTAGGCTATGTGATGGTTCGTGTCGATTTACTGTCGCGATATAATTAATTGGTACAAAGTGTACGTTATGACTAAATATTATTATTATAACGCGTCCACGCACAAAAAAACTAACGTTTTATTCATATTTTAACCAAAAAACCGCAAGTGAAATCTTCGTGTACATCGGCATTGCCTCGTGGAAATGTCAAATTTCCTACGTAGCCTGACGGCCCGTACTTCTAGAAGGCATTGGTCAAATCGAGTCAAATCCAAGTAGTTCCCCTCCAATATGACAATGAGGTCGAAATGGCGTAAATAGCCCGTTCACACTAGGCTCTAAATCAGGCGATTTCGATCAGCTGATCGCTTTAGAGCTAAATCAAGTTAAATCTACCTGATTACCCATACATTTTTTTCCCCTTCTGACAGAGTTAATCAAGTAGATTTAGAGCTAATCAAGTACAAATCAGGTACTATTGTGAATTTTCCAGGGCTGAATTGTTCTCAGAGCGTGCTTAATTCCATCCGTGAGAGGGAGAGTAGATTTCAACGAAATGTCATTCGAATTTCGTTCAAATATAGCAAAAATTGGACAAAAAAGGAAAATGTGAGTTGTACAAAATGAAAAGAAAATGCTCTTGCATATTTCTGCACCATTTTGAACAACTTTCATGCAAAAAAAATTGTACACACAAATTCGAATGACAGTTCGCTCTCTAAATCTCCTCATTCTAAATCACTTCGGGTAGTGTGAACGCTTACCTGATTAACTTTGACAGCTTCTAAATCTACTTGATTTAGAGTCGAGTGTGAACGGCTTAAAAGGCAGCTTTAACATGCTTTGTGCGTGAGAGGATTGAAGGGGCTAATGGTGGAAAGTTATACCATCCGTGTCCAGGGGCTGTTTAGAGCTATATCAACTTAAATCTACCTGATTACCCATACATTTTTTTCGGCGTCTGACAGTTGAAAGCTACCTGATTTAGAGTTAAACATAGTACTGAGTTCGATATCTCGTGAAATTTTCATACAAAATTTCACGTGAAATTGGTTTTGGCGAAAATTTAGCTTGAAAATAAGCAAGAGTTGTACTCTGTTCTAAGCATGAAAAGTTGCTTTCGCGTTGAAAACGTAGATGGCACGGTAACATGTCTCCAATCATTTCACGCCAATTTAGTTTGTGCAGTTCATTCTTTCTACCTAAAAAGTGACATTTGGTGTTTCAATTTGAAAATCGAGCTGTGCAAATTTTCCAATAAGAAAATCGATCAAAAAGTGAATTTCTTGACATTTTATCCGTCAGATATGAGCAGTGTCTCTGCTTTTCTCCATTGCTAAAATTTTCGCGCGATACAATGACCAGATAATGGAGACATGTCAAAATTTAGCTTCACGATTAGCTCAGTAACAGCCTCTAATATGAATAAAACGTTAGTTTTTTGTGCGTGGACGCGTTATAATAATAATATTTATCCATAACTTGTATTTTGTATCAATAAATTGTATCGACAGTAAATCGACACGACACGTCACATAACCTAACACCAGCCGATAAACATTTCCTAGCGAATTTTCCCAATTATCCCGCTCGCACCGCATTAATTTTTATTTTAGCTGTTCACTAGCACTGTTCCGCACATCTAACTTTATTTTCATCTCACTCACTTTAACCACTGCCTCCTAGAAGCACGGGCCGTCAGGCTACGTAATCGTTCTCGCTGTGACGTCATGGCGATAGGAAATTTTGACATTTCCACGAGGCATTGCCGACACACACCGAGATTTCACTTGCAATTTTTTAGCTAAAATATGAATAAAACGTTAGTTTTTTGTGCGTGGATGCGTTGTAATAAAAATATTAAGTCATAAATTTCATTTTGTATCGACCAATTGTATCGCGATAGTAAATCGACACGGAACCTCACATAACCTAACAACAACTGATAAACTTATCGTAGCAAAGTTTTCCAATTATGCCACACGCACCGCATTAATTTGTGTTTTAGCTGTTCACTTGCATTGTTCCGCATATACCACTTTGTTTTCATTTCACTCACTTTAACACAACCCGTACAATTGATATTTTCCCGCGGACGTCCCATAAGACTACGTGTGTTTTTCGCGACATTTTGTCCTATTACTGTGACGCCATCATTCTGCATTACGGCCCGTACTTCTAGGAGGCATTGCTTTAACCATGGCCGTCATATAGAAGGCCGGTCGCGATTTGCAATCTGACAGGTACTAATGTACTTTTATTGGTCGAACTGGTCGAGAAATGTACGTCGACTGGTCGAAAAAAGGTACATCAAGCAGGCCATCTTGGAACGTTAATTGCTTTTGCGACCGGCCATCTATAAGACGGCCATGCTTTAACACACCCTGTACAATCAACATTTTCCCGCGGACGTCCCATAAGACTGCGTGTGTTTTTCGTGACACTTTGACAGTCTAGTGGGACGTAAAAATTCTGCTTTACGGCCCGTACTTCTAGGCGGCATTACGCTTACCTGGGGTGTGTTCAATGTGGATGCTATAGCAGCTATTAGCTGCTATTTTAGTAGCTCTGGCTGTCCAATGTCACGATAGAGTTACTTTCTGATGCTTGCTATTTGACAGTCGGGCTGTCCAAGATTCCGGCATAGCTGCTAAAGCATAGTACTGAGTTCGATTTCACGCGAAATTTCCATACAAAATTTCGCGCGAAATCTGTTTCGGCGAAAATTTCGCTTGAAAATAAGCAAGTTTGGTACTGTGTTCTTACATGGCCGTCATATAGAAGGCCGGTCGCGACTTGCAATCTGACAGATATTAATGTACCTTTTAAAATCGCCATGTCCTCTCGGGGTTAAGATTTAATGGCTATTGCTCGATGACAATTGCTTTGACAGTTCGAATTGTCAATGCAGTTGTCAATGGTGTTCGACTAAACCCTGGCTGATATAATTAAACTATTTTCGGATAAGTGGCGCGATGTTCATTCTACATTTTAAGGTGATTTTAGGATAACGTCACCCCGTGACGAATGGGTGTTTGCTGACAAGAATTTGTTGCACAGTGTCGTGGCACCGGCGGTTAAAATGGGTTTGATGCTTCATCGACGAATATTTAGATCCAGCTATTTTTTACGATGCCATCAGAACTCATACCAAAGAGATCGTGATTTAGCATGAAGCAGATCCCCAATGGAGGAATGCAGTGCTAAGAGGTGCTCCAAATTTACTAGCTTTTTATTATCCGCCTTACGAAGCAGTTTTTAAGTTTTAGAGTTATAAAACTGACTCGCGAATGTGTACGAGGTCTTTGGGCCGGTCAATAGCAAGCGCTAATTTACTTACGGAACAGAAATCCTGAACGAGGAAGCTTTCAAAATGCCAAACAAGCGTTGAGAAATATTATGGACTCGTCATGTGATGAACCCATAGGCTATCCAATTTACGTATCATCCTCAACAACTTCATACGCGGAAACTAATCAACAAATATGCTCATCGACGGATCTATTTCAATAAGCTATATTCAGTGTTTGCTATTGCGTTATTGGCAATATGTGAAGGAACGTTGCCATGAGGGTTGCAGTAGTGGAAATAGTGTATTAGATTCTGATGTTACATATGAAGTACCAGGAACATATTTCTTGTCCAGCTCAGCAGGAAATACGTCTGCGTTGAACTTAAGTGTTCAAAATTTTAACTCTTCCAATAGAAATACTTTGATTAACACTGGCAAGTCGTCAAGCTCAAATATATTGAAAGTGTTTTTGAATCGCGAAAAAGATATGGATGGCGACAACACACGAGATCGTCCATGTAAAAAAATATCACCCTTCTATTAAATGAAAAAGTGCAATTTGATAACATTAGAAAATTTCCGTCGGCTCTGAGTAACGAAGAAATATTAACAAGGAATTTATTAGACAATTCATGCAAGACAAGTTAGTGTAATGATAATTTGAGGGTTTCGTCTAACTTCAGTGATTGCTCACCGCAAACACATACTGAAATATCAAGAACGAGTAGTAATATGTCGATATTACGACCTAATATACATCAAGGTTTGGTGGACATTAATAAAAAAGTGATAATTGTTGATGGGATGGAGGTATTGTATTTCTGAATGAATTTGGAAAAACTTTCAAATTATTTTTTATTTTAGATTTACGATTGCTTAGATTTAGCACGACAAATAGACGTGATATGGCCCCATGACAGTATGCGCTCGAATGGCGGGCGATCATCATGGAAGGATTGGTCACCGAAGGAGGACATGGTTGGTTATGTTGTACATTACTGGCAACCGAATCATCCGGACCAAAGTTTTCGATCGAATGTAAATCGAACGCTTTGTCTTATCGCAACCGGCGTCCGATTTGTTCCTATTGGAATCGAAGAATGAGCATGGAATCGAAGAATGTAAGGAAAATAGCTTGGATTTTGGTAGCAACAAACAAACTGTTCTTGCTTCGGCTACTCAAGATCAACAGAATGATTGTGATGTTTATGAATTTATTTGTGAACACAACTTTTCGGCTAGTGATAGTTCAGGAAATGAACAAATAAAGTGGAAAGGTTGTGAACTGATTAAGTTTGAATAGGCAAAACTTTTTTATATTTGTAAAAGTATAATTTAATAAAAAAAAATCATTGGCGATGTATCAATATTTAATTTATTAACTATCTCATTGTAAATACAAATATGTTTCGATAAATTTAAAATAAACAAACTGAAATAGACTTCTTAGAAAATTTTTACTTGACACATGTTCGATTGAAATTGATATTCTTCAATGAATATGTTTTGTCGACGTTTCTTATTATTAAGGACAGAAGTTCACTAAAGCCGTAGCTAGTCCGGTGAAAACTGACAAATAAAAGATTCGCATGCCGAAATCTTTAGCAAGTTCTATGTACGAAGCCTAACACCGATGTTCAATCCAGTTTCTTCTATTAACTTACAATAACTTACCACAACTTACCAATAAATGAGTGCTCCTCACATTCCTCGTTCTTCTGCCTGTTACAAATAAATTTTTATTTTTATGTTTATATTGTTTTCCCGCTCGATGAACTTGACGTATAAGTTTCCTCAGATCTCCTGTAGGTGAATCTCGTGATTCTCTTTCGCCCATAGAAAAACTTCACTGTGCAGACTGGTCGAGAAAAGGTACATTAGGTCCGCCATCTTGCACGTTAATTGCTTTTGCGACCGGCCTTCTATATGACGGCCACGGTTCTTAGCATGAAAAGTTGCTTTGAAGTTGCTTTCGCGTTGAAAACGTAGATGGCACTGAAACATGTCGCGAATCATTTCACGCCAATTTAGTTTGTGCAGTTCATTCTTTCGAGCGGAAAAGTGACATTTGGTGTTTCAATTTGAAAATGGAGCAGTGAAAATGTCTTTCCAATAAGAAAATCAATCGAAAAGTGAAATTCATGACATTTTATCCGTCAGAAATGAGCATTGTCTCTGCTTTTCTCAATTGTCAAAATTTTCGCTCGAAAGAATGACCAGATAATGGAAACATGTCAAAATTTCACGTGAACTCGAACTCAGTACCAGCCTTAAGGTGGCAGCTATTTGCTGCTCGCAGTCTGGAGGCAATGCCTCCTAGAAGCACGGGCCGTAATGCAGAATGATGACGTCAAGGCAATAGGCCAAAATGTCGCGAAAAACACACGTAGTCTTAAGGGACGTCCGCGGGAAATTGTTGATTGTAAAGGTTGTGGTAAAGTGAAAATAAAGTGAGATCTTCAAGACAGTGCTAGTGAACAGCTAAAACACAAATTAATGCGGTGCGCGCGGTATAATTGGAAAAATTCGCCACGAAATGTTTATCAGTTGCTCTTAGGTTATGTGGTGTTTTGTGTCGATTCACTTTCGATACAATTGATTGACACAAAATGCAAGTAATTTGAAATTGAAATGAAAAGAAGTTTTGCGCTTCTGTGACACAGGAGATGACGTTCACTCCTTACGTTCACTCCTGTTTGCGTATGTCAAAAAGTGTCTTTTTAGCTCTAAAACCGGTCGGTTTTGATAGACGATTACGGTCGCAGACTTATCTTTGGTTAGGGCTAAGGCACAGCGTAATAACAACCAGCGTACCAACTTATTCCACTTTCCCAAAAAAACACTTTGACCTTGAAATTGCGCCTCCATTTACGCAATGCATTATCTGTCAAAGCGGCCTGAGATTATGTTGGTATATTTTGTGAGAGTGGGCCGTATGTGAGCAGCGAAAAAACTAGCTTGAGTATGTAGTTGCCGAATTGTATATTGCATCTCTTTCTGTTCCATGCGATTTCTTCCAACTTTCCAGGCTGACCAACAATACAATCTCAGGTTAGATCACGGGATTTTTGGGCCGTATACATATACGGAGTTGGTACGCTGGTTAGGAACTACTCATTACGCTGTGGCTAAGGTGTTAACATCAGCCTGACCTAAAATTTGCTTAGGTCGAATTTAGTCCTCGTTCGTATATGACAGCTGTCATTTAGTTTAATTTTCGTTCATGCACTGTATTTATCGTTTCATTTGTCTCTCAAACATGTTTATTTCAATGATTTTGTGTCGAAGGGGAATGTTATGAGCTTATATTCAACATACATACATTATTAGTAGTCGCGCAAAAATCAATGTTTAGGTCGCGTGTGCTTACAGCGGTATATAGTCTATGACCTATTTTAGGTCAGGTCGCTTGAAATCGTGGACTGACCTAAATTTAGTTTGGTCCGTGAGTGTTTACACGACGTGGACTAAAAAATTTAGGTGGAATTTGGTGTTTAGTCCGCGGACTAAACGTGCGGTGTATATGCTACCATTGGCTTTACGTGGCTCTTTGAGTATAAAGATATTAAGAGTCGCAATAAAGCCAGCAGACTGTCTTCATTTTCCCAAGATTTTACCCATACTATGAAAATTTACGAACAATCGGACAAATTGTTCGGAGCGTAGATGAATGGCTCGTTTTGGATGAAGGGGCTTGGCGCGGAAATTTGAATATATAAATATATGTTGTGCGTAAATCTGATATGAATATTCAAGCTTTAATATTCTTTTGCCGAAACTAAATAGTTGATATACGAAGTGAAACGTGAACTAAATAATCAACTAATATATATATATATATATATATATATATATATATATATATATATATATATATATATATATATATATATATATATATCTATATATATATATATATATATATATATATATATATATATATAT
>OX376373.1:114039713-114049713 GCA_947369275.1 Nemotelus nigrinus
TCCGATTGAGCTGAAATTTTCAGAAAACGTAGATGTATATAATAGGTAGGTCCGTGACTTTCTGAAATTCAGATATCCTACACCTTTTGGTGGCGGCGAGCGTTTTAGTGAATTTTGAGGAACTCCCATATTTCCAAGCAGTGTAAATTTTTGTTAAAGAGAAGTATTGGGAATGAAAACTAATTATGTTCTTAGCTTGTCTATGATAAACAATTGAAAATTTTGAGCCGTGTGTGGGTACAGGGTACCTTAAAGTAGGCAAGAAATTTTTTTCAAATTTTGATTTGTTATTACTTGTAAGAAAAACAATGAATCATCGTGAAAATTGCAGAGCATATTGATGTTGACTAAAATTTAGCACATAAAGATTTTCAGCATAAAGCGGGTAAACCTGTAGCTGTGGCAGGCTGCTGAAAAAAAATCCTTCAAATCATTGACCTTCCTGAAAAATTTTTGATTTTTGACAAAAATTTCAAATCTTTGATAAATTTTATCCTTTGACCTTTATCCCAAGATAAAATTTTCAAAATTCCGATTTGCATAAGAACGGCAACCCATCACCAAATTACCTCTATTTTCAGCACTCGAAAGTTCTGTTCACGAGAACAACCCGATCATAATGAAACTTACAGGATATGTTGGTATTAGCTAGGACCAGATCTGATAGAAGTGATTTTGACATGCGGGCAACCCTGTGGGGCAACCATCTTATATAACTTCCTATATAACTTCCGATTCAGCCATCAGATTTTAACGAAATTTACACAATACTTGGATGTAACATTTGGTGATAATTTGGTTGAAAAATTAGTATCGGGCTGGCAGCTGTGGTGATTTTTTGTCTCACAAATCTTGCAAATTTGCTCAGCAAAATAAAGCTTTTTTCCCTATAACTTCCGGTCCAGTGTAAATATCAAAACGAAGTTCATGCGGTAAATGGACCTTAATGTGAAGTAAATGTCGTAGGAATTTCGTACAAAAATCATGAAAGGGCTGCCAGCTATGACCAATTTTGTAATTTTGTGGAATTTCTTTACTTAGCGATTATATTATTAGATTTCCAATTGAGAATGATCCTGCAATGAAAATTAACAACAAATATTAACGTTTTAAAAATTTGAAAAGTTTTAGGGTGGTAATCCTAAAATTCTTTTCACCCGTATACCTTCCAGCGTAGTGATTCAATCGAAACGAAATTTACTGGTTGGGTTTTACTTAACATGAAGCAGATTTGGTATGTATTTTGCTCTGCTGGTGACACAGGCTAACCAGTAATGTGCCATTTCCGTTAATATTGCACCAACAGATTCTTCAAATTACGTTCTCATATGCAAAGCATTTGCAATAAAAATAAGGAATCAATTTTTAAATTTTCCGAGTTTTGAACATTTCTCGGATGGCAGCCTCAAGCAACGTTTAACCGCTCAAACTTTCGATGAAATCCTGCGATGAGAACGAAATTCAAAGGATAAGTTGATTTAAGTATGAGC
The DNA here is from genome assembly GCA_947369275.1 of Nemotelus nigrinus. Taxonomy (NCBI): domain Eukaryota; kingdom Metazoa; phylum Arthropoda; class Insecta; order Diptera; family Stratiomyidae; genus Nemotelus; species Nemotelus nigrinus. The sequence goes on from OX376373.1 coordinate 114,041,204, forward strand.
TTGTTATGGTTAACTTATTGCTGCTTCGTTCGGAAAGTGTTACCAGCACTGAACATGTTCATCATTTGTGTTATAGTTTAGTTTTCTTGCTTTGGATAAGGAATGGTTGATATGATTCTAGAAAACAGTGTATAACGTCTTTCCACACTTTTTTGTCACTCAAAGACAATTTCTTCGAAAATTAGTTTTCTAGCGGTTCAGGTGCGCTAGAGTTTTTTAATCTTAGGTACATGCCTTTCAACGGCGTCAAATATTTTATCGTAAAAAGTGGAAATGGCTTCCTCAAGATCTAGCGTTGAAAGAGTATTCGTCCAATCTATAGAGTCAAGTACAAGGTGAATGCTTTCGTAGTCAGCATTAAGAAGTTCAACTGATAGTGCAGTGTGGTGTAAACTATTTGAAAAAAGATGCTTTGCATCATTGGTTGGACTTACCACTACTTCGTCATATGCGTTTGTAAATACAAGATCCAACCAATGACCGTTTTAGTTGGGAGTTGAAGAGACTTGCTACAAATCGTTACTCGCAAGGTTGAAGTCATTGGAATCTGAAAGGTTTACCGGAAGAAGAAATGCGTCGTTTTTATCGGGGATGAAACAGAAGTTGGGACGATTGAAATCCCCTAAGAATATTATTTTGTCTTTTTCATTTAGAGACGTTGTAATGGAAGATATTAATTCACAGAAATGGTTGTAAACTGATTCGTCCGATCTGGGTGGAATATAAGCCAAACTAATCTAAAGGAAATGTTTATTCAAAGAAACACGAATAACAAGGTGTTGGAACAATGCATTGGGGGTGGTGTCAATATTCTCACTTGAAAGTGTTGCTAACCGCCAGCAAAACCCCACCGCCTCGCGTTTGACCTGTAGAAAATAGTCATGATTGCTTCTGTAAATTGTCCAACTGCTATCCAGGATCTCTTCATTCTTATGGGAATCATTAAGCCATGTTTCTGTGAAGGCGAGTAAATCAAAGTGGGAGGATTTTGCGTCAAGATATAATTTATTTAATTTGCCTCTCATACCACTACAATTGTGATAAAAGAGTCTGAGCCCATTTAAAGAAGGTGTTATGTTAGAATAAATGCCTAACAGAGTTGACTGCTTTTCGATGAGAAGCAGTTGTCATCAAATTGCCAAAAGAGGTAGTATTCGTAGTTGTTGATACTATAATATCAGAATGTACGGTTATTGAGTTTTCTGTAATAAATCATCGCCACTTCTGTGTCGACCGTCTTAGTAAACTGACGTGTTTCTATTTCTGCTCAATCAAGAACTGTTCAATTTAATTTGCTACATACAACAGGTTATGAGCCCACTTGTTTAAACTTGTTTTCTATGAGTTGATGATTTTGGTGTTACGACAAAGCGTGGAGTCGTGTACATCTTTGAATAATTTGAATACAATTGAATTCTTCGTGAAACGAGCTGTGAAAACTACATAAGTATGGCAGATGAGGAACGTTTTCGGGTGAATTTGTTTGACGGCAAGGACTTCGATAATTGGCTATTTCGTTTGCGCGTGGTGCTGGATGAAAAGGACTAAGCAAAATGGATAGATACTGATGCAGAGGAGGAAATACAGAAACAAGATGGCGGAGATGCAGAGTCAAAGATAATAATGATCCAGAAAAGTGATAGAATGTGCAAATCAATGATTGTTAGACGAATCGCAGACAGCCATTTGGAATACATCAAGGACAAAACTACATCATTCAAAATAATTGCAGCATTACGAAAAACATTTGAGCGTGCAAGTGTAGCAAGTGAAATCGCCATCAGAAAACGTATGTTGTTGATGAAATGTGGAAGTAATGAAAGCCTGCAAGATTATTTTCTTCGATTCGACCAATGTTTTCGTGAATTGAAAGCATGCGGTGGTGAAGCAAATGACCGTATGGCTGTTGTCTCACTCTTAATTACACTTCCAAGTGAATATGATATGGTGGTTACAGCGTTGGAAACAATGGATTTGAAACAGTTAACAATGGAACTGGTTCGGAGCCGTTTGCTTGATGCTGAAAGCACAATGTTTTGTTTGTAAAAGATTTAAAGCACAACCTCTTCTCAGTGAATCGGCTTGAAAAGGCTGGCTTCGAAGTTTTGTCCATAAATGATCACGTGCGTATCAAACAAAGAAATATTGAGCTAATTGTTGGAAAGCGAAGAGGCAGCTTGTACGAGTTTGAAATTAGTGTGAATCGAAAATCATTTACTGCGTTGAGTAATAAGGAGTGTGTGTTCGAGAGCCAAATACAACCACAAAATAAACGTTTAGCTACTGAGCATTCTGATAAAAGCTTGAAATTGTGGCACAGACGATTGGCACATTTGAATATAAATGATATTCGGCGATTGTCATCAATGGCAAATGGTATAGGGCAATTGAAAAATGATTTAGACGTGGTGTGTGAATCATGCACTCTGGGCAAGCAGGTGCGTAAATCATTTCCAAATGTAGTCAGAACACGATCATCAAGAGTGCTGGAATTGATTCACAGCGATGTGTGTGGACCCATCTCACCACTAACATGGGATGGCAAGCGATACATGGTAACATTTCTTGATGACTACACACACTTCGTGACAGTGTAACTGTTGAAAAGCAAATCGGAAGTTTTGGAAAAATTTGTCGCTTTTGCTAATATCGTTTGTTCACAGTTTGAACGAAAAATATCGAGGTTACGATGTGATAATGGAGGTGAATATTCGTCAAATGAATTCAAGCAAACGTGTTGTGATGCAGGAATTCAAATTGAATACACAACCCCGTACAATCCAAAGCAAAATGGTGTGGCAGAGAGGCTAAACCGAACCCTTTTGGAAAAAACACGTTCCATGATAGCAGAGTCGAATCTGGATAAGCAGTTTTGGGGTGAAGCAGCTTTGAGTGCAGCATTTATTACAAATCGCAGCCCAACCCGAGCTTTAAAAATAAATAAAACACCAGCGAAAATTTGGTTTGGTAAACGCCCAAATTTATCGAATATCCGTATATTTGGATCAACAGCATATGCACACGTTCCAAATGCTCTACGTAAGAAGCTGGATTATAAATCAAAGAGAATGATGATGGTTGGATATGCGAGAAATGGCTATCGACTATGGGATAGTGAGGTTTCAAAGGTAGTTATTTGTCGACACGTTACATTTGATGAATCACAAATTTTTCATAGCAAAGTAAAACTTAGCAATCATGAAAAAGAAATCGTAGAATTAAAAAGTCCAGTATATGATGTTGGCAACGTATTAAAGCAGCTTAAAAGCGAGGCGGAGGAAAACGACCAGGATTGTAACGGATCAGTGAGCGGCGACGACGAGGCGGAGAATTGTCCAACCGATGATAGTAATCAGAAAAGAACGCACGTAGAATTTCCATCTTTACAAAAACGAGTGCGTCGTCAGCCAGATCGGTACGGTGAATTGGTAAACGGATCAGTGATCGATCGCATGTCACAAGAAGATGATGCATACATGACGGTAGTTGCAATGAACGCGGAAGCATATGTGGATGATGTACCTCGTTCATTTGAAGACATTCAAAGACGGCATGATAGTGCTGAGTGGATGAGAGCAATTGATGTAGAAATGAACTCACTTATGAAAGCCAAAACATGGAAACTGGTTGAACCACCACCTGGTCGTTCGATTGTGAGTTCGAAATGGGTTTTCTCTAGAAAACGAAATGAGTTTGGACAGCCAACAAAATACAAGGCACGTTTGGTTGCAAGAGGATTTACTCAGAAGCCTGGTCTAGATTTTTTCGAGACTTACTCACCGGTACCTAAAATGGTGACTGTGCGACTTCTGTTGGCTCTAGCTGTTGAACGAGACTTGGAGGTAAACAAGTGAAACTGATCTAAAGGAAATGTTTATTCAAAGAAACACGAATAACAAGGTGTTGGAACAATGCATTGGGGGTGGTGTCAATATTCTCACTTGAAAGTGTTGCTAACCGCCAGCAAAACCCCACCGCCTCGCGTTTGACCTGTAGAAAATAGTCATGATTGCTTCTGTAAATTGTCCAACTGCTATCCAGGATCTCTTCATTCTTATGGGAATCATTAAGCCATGTTTCTGTGAAGGCGAGTAAATCAAAGTGGGAGGATTTTGCGTCAAGATATAATTTATTTAATTTGCCTCTCATACCACTACAATTGTGATAAAAGAGTCTGAGCCCATTTAAAGAAGGTGTTATGTTAGAATAAATGCCTAACAGAGTTGACTGCTTTTCGATGAGAAGCAGTTGTCATCAAATTGCCAAAAGAGGTAGTATTCGTAGTTGTTGATACTATAATATCAGAATGTACGGTTATTGAGTTTTCTGTAATAAATCATCGCCACTTCTGTGTCGACCGTCTTAGTAAACTGACGTGTTTCTATTTCTGCTCAATCAAGAACTGTTCAATTTAATTTGCTACATACAACAGGTTATGAGCCCACTTGTTTAAACTTGTTTTCTATGAGTTGATGATTTTGGTGTTACGACAAAGCGTGGAGTCGTGTACATCTTTGAATAATTTGAATACAATTGAATTCTTCGTGAAACGAGCTGTGAAAACTACATAAGTATGGCAGATGAGGAACGTTTTCGGGTGAATTTGTTTGACGGCAAGGACTTCGATAATTGGCTATTTCGTTTGCGCGTGGTGCTGGATGAAAAGGACTAAGCAAAATGGATAGATACTGATGCAGAGGAGGAAATACAGAAACAAGATGGCGGAGATGCAGAGTCACAGATAATAATGATCCAGAAAAGTGATAGAATGTGCAAATCAATGATTGTTAGACGAATCGCAGACAGCCATTTAGAATACATCAAGGACAAAACTACATCATTCAAAATAATTGCAGCATTACGAAAAACATTTGAGCGTGCAAGTGTAGCAAGTGAAATCGCCATCAGAAAACGTATGTTGTTGATGAAATGTGGAAGTAATGAAAGCCTGCAAGATTATTTTCTTCGATTCGACCAATGTTTTCGTGAATTGAAAGCATGCGGTGGTGAAGCAAATGACCGTATGGCTGTTGTCTCACTCTTAATTACACTTCCAAGTGAATATGATATGGTGGTTACAGCGTTGGAAACAATGGATTTGAAACAGTTAACAATGGAACTGGTTCGGAGCCGTTTGCTTGATGCTGAAAGCACAATGTTTTGTTTGTAAAAGATTTAAAGCACAACCTCTTCTCAGTGAATCGGCTTGAAAAGGCTGGCTTCGAAGTTTTGTCCATAAATGATCACGTGCGTATCAAACAAAGAAATATTGAGCTAATTGTTGGAAAGCGAAGAGGCAGCTTGTACGAGTTTGAAATTAGTGTGAATCGAAAATCATTTACTGCGTTGAGTAATAAGGAGTGTGTGTTCGAGAGCCAAATACAACCACAAAATAAACGTTTAGCTACTGAGCATTCTGATAAAAGCTTGATATTGTGGCACAGACGATTGGCACATTTGAATATAAATGATATTCGGCGATTGTCATCAATGGCAAATGGTATAGGGCAATTGAAAAATGATTTAGACGTGGTGTGTGAATCATGCACTCTGGGCAAGCAGGTGCGTAAATCATTTCCAAATGTAGTCAGAACACGATCATCAAGAGTGCTGGAATTGATTCACAGCGATGTGTGTGGACCCATCTCACCACTAACATGGGATGGCAAGCGATACATGGTAACATTTCTTGATGACTACACACACTTCGTGACAGTGTAACTGTTGAAAAGCAAATCGGAAGTTTTGGAAAAATTTGTCGCTTTTGCTAATATCGTTTGTTCACAGTTTGAACGAAAAATATCGAGGTTACGATGTGATAATGGAGGTGAATATTCGTCAAATGAATTCAAGCAAACGTGTTGTGATGCAGGAATTCAAATTGAATACACAACCCCGTACAATCCAAAGCAAAATGGTGTGGCAGAGAGGCTAAACCGAACCCTTTTGGAAAAAACACGTTCCATGATAGCAGAGTCGAATCTGGATAAGCAGTTTTGGGGTGAAGCAGCTTTGAGTGCAGCATTTATTACAAATCGCAGCCCAACCCGAGCTTTAAAAATAAATAAAACACCAGCGAAAATTTGGTTTGGTAAACGCCCAAATTTATCGAATATCCGTATATTTGGATCAACAGCATATGCACACGTTCCAAATGCTCTACGTAAGAAGCTGGATTATTAATCAAAGAGAATGATGATGGTTGGATATGCGAGAAATGGCTATCGACTATGGGATAGTGAGGTTTCAAAGGTAGTTATTTGTCGACACGTTACATTTGATGAATCACAAATTTTTCATAGCAAAGTAAAACTTAGCAATCATGAAAAAGAAATCGTAGAATTAAAAAGTCCAGTATATGATGTTGGCAACGTATTAAAGCAGCTTAAAAGCGAGGCGGAGGAAAACGACCAGGATTGTAACGGATCAGTGAGCGGCGACGACGAGGCGGAGAATTGTCCAACCGATGATAGTAATCAGAAAAGAACGCACGTAGAATTTCCATCTTTACAAAAACGAGTGCGTCGTCAGCCAGATCGGTACGGTGAATTGGTAAACGGATCAGTGATCGATCGCATGTCACAAGAAGATGATGCATACATGACGGTAGTTGCAATGAACGCGGAAGCATATGTGGATGATGTACCTCGTTCATTTGAAGACATTCAAAGACGGCATGATAGTGCTGAGTGGATGAGAGCAATTGATGTAGAAATGAACTCACTTATGAAAGCCAAAACATGGAAACTGGTTGAACCACCATCTGGTCGTTCGATTGTGAGTTCGAAATGGGTTTTCTCTAGAAAACGAAATGAGTTTGGACAGCCAACAAAATACAAGGCACGTTTGGTTGCAAGAGGATTTACTCAGAAGCCTGGTCTAGATTTTTTCGAGACTTACTCACCGGTACCTAAAATGGTGACTGTGCGACTTCTGTTGGCTCTAGCTGTTGAACGAGACTTGGAGGTAAACTAGTGAAACTGATCTAAAGGAAATGTTTATTCAAAGAAACACGAATAACAAGGTGTTGGAACAATGCATTGGGGGTGGTGTCAATATTCTCACTTGAAAGTGTTGCTAACCACCCAGCAAAACCCCACCGCCTCGCGTTTGACCTGTAGAACAATAGTCATGATTGCTTCTGTAAATTGTCCAACTGCTATCCAGGATCTCTTCATTCTTATGGGAATCATTAAGCCATGTTTCTGTGAAGGCGAGTAAATCAAAGTGGCAGGATTTTGCGTCAAGATATAATTTATTTAATTTGCCTCTCATACCACTACAATTGTGATAAAAGAGTCTGAGTCCATTTAAAGAAGGTGTTATGTTAGAATAAATGCCTAACAGAGTTGACTGCTTTTCGATGAGAAGCAGTTGTCATCAAATTGCCAAAAGAGGTAGTATTCGTAGTTGTTGATAGTATAATATCAGAATGTACGGTTATTGAGTTTTCTGTAATAAATCCTCGCCACTTCTGTGTCGACCGTCTTAGTAAACTGACGTGTTTCTATTTCTGCTCAACCAAGAACTGTTCAATTTAATTTGCTACATACAACAGGTTATGAGCCCACTTGTTTAAACTTGTTTTCTATGAGTTGATGATTTTGGTGTTACGACAAAGCGTGGAGTCGTGTACATCTTTGAATAATTTGAATACAATTGAATTCTTCGTGAAACGAGCTGTGAAAACTACATAAGTATGGCAGATGAGGAACGTTTTCGGGTGAATTTGTTTGACGGCAAGGACTTCGATAATTGGCTATTTCGTTTGCGCGTGGTGCTGGATGAAAAGGACTAAGCAAAATGGATAGATACTGATGCAGAGGAGGAAATACAGAAACAAGATGGCGGAGATGCAGAGTCACAGATAATAATGATCCAGAAAAGTGATAGAATGTGCAAATCAATGATTGTTAGACGAATCGCAGACAGCCATTTAGAATACATCAAGGACAAAACTACATCATTCAAAATAATTGCAGCATTACGAAAAACATTTGAGCGTGCAAGTGTAGCAAGTGAAATCGCCATCAGAAAACGTATGTTGTTGATGAAATGTGGAAGTAATGAAAGCCTGCAAGATTATTTTCTTCGATTCGACCAATGTTTTCGTGAATTGAAAGCATGCGGTGGTGAAGCAAATGACCGTATGGCTGTTGTCTCACTCTTAATTACACTTCCAAGTGAATATGATATGGTGGTTACAGCGTTGGAAACAATGGATTTGAAACAGTTAACAGTGGAACTGGTTCGGAGCCGTTTGCTTGATGCTGAAAGCAAATACAAAGGAATTAACAGTGTCAGGGCGAAAAATTCCGATTGTGTGGCGATGTATGGTGATCGGTCAAAAGTCCAATGCTTTCATTGTAGACGTTTTGGTCACGAAAAATTCGAATGTCCGAAATTAAAAAAACCTGACAACGCAGTTGACTACATTCAACTACAACGACAACCGAAACAAAAAAACTCTAGCGCACCTGAACCGCTAGAAACACTAATGTTCGAAGAAC
>OX376373.1:114052213-114073290 GCA_947369275.1 Nemotelus nigrinus
TTGGCCGAATCGATTTTAATACTAATGTTCTTCGAACATTAGTAAAAAGAGAGGAAAAGCATATGCTGCTCAAGATGAAATTGCATTTTTGGCTAATATTACTGGTTTCGCGTTGAAGTGTCAGAATAGTTTAAACGTGAAATGGTGCATCGACTCGGGTGCGAGTGAGCATATGACGAATGACGATTCGCTGTTTAGTGAGTGGAAGCAGTTGGAAAAACCAATCTCCATCGGCGTTGCCAAAAGTGGTGTTTTGATCTGCGCGACGAAAATTGGAGTAATTCGTGGGACAATGATTATCGATGGTGCTGAGCGACCATGCAGCATAAACAATGTTTTGTTTGTAAAAGATTTAAAGCACAACCTCTTCTCAGTGAATCGGCTTGAAAAGGCTGGCTTCGAAGTTTTGTCCATAAATGGTCACGTGCGTATCAAACAAAGAAATATTGAGCTAATTGTTGGAAAGCGAAGAGGCAGCTTGTACGAGTTTGAAATTAGTGTGAATCGAAAATCATTTACTGCGTTGAGTAATAAGGAGTGTGTGTTCGAGAGCCAAATACAACCACAAAATAAACGTTTAGCTACTGAGCATTCTGATAAAAGCTTGAAATTGTGGCACAGACGATTGGCACATTTGAATATAAATGATATTCGGCGATTGTCATCAATGGCAAATGGTATAGGGCAATTGAAAAATGATTTAGACGTGGTGTGTGATTCATGCACTCTGGGCAAGCAGGTGCGTAAATCATTTCCAAATGTAGTCAGAACACGATCATCAAGAGTGCTGGAATTGATTCACAGCGATGTGTGTGGACCCATCTCACCACTAACATGGGATGGCAAGCGATACATGGTAACATTTCTTGATGACTACACACACTTCGTGACAGTGTAACTGTTGAAAAGCAAATCGGAAGTTTTGGAAAAATTTGTCGCTTTTGCTAATATCGTTTGTTCACAGTTTGAACGAAAAATATCGAGGTTACGATGTGATAATGGAGGTGAATACTCGTCAAATGAATTCAAGCAAACGTGTTGTGATGCAGGAATTCAAATTGAATACACAACCCCGTACAATCCAAAGCAAAATGGTGTGGCAGAGAGGCTAAACCGAACCCTTTTGGAAAAAACACGTTCCATGATAGCAGAGTCGAATCTGGATAAGCAGTTTTGGGGTGAAGCAGCTTTGAGTGCAGCATTTATTACAAATCGCAGCCCAACCCGAGCTTTAAAAATAAATAAAACACCAGCGAAAATTTGGTTTGGTAAACGCCCAAATTTATCGAATATCCGTGTATTTGGATCAACAGCATATGCACACGTTCCAAATGCTCTACGTAAGAAGCTGGATTATAAATCAAAGAGAATGATGATGGTTGGATATGCGAGAAATGGCTATCGACTATGGGATAGTGAGGTTTCAAAGGTAGTTATTTGTCGACACGTTACATTTGATGAATCACAAATTTTTCATAGCAAAGTAAAACTTAGCAATCATGAAAAAGAAATCGTAGAATTAAAAAGTCCAGTATATGATGTTGGCAACGTATTAAAGCAGCTAAAAAGCGAGATGGAGGAAAACGATCAGGATTGTAACGGATCAGTGAGCGGCGACGACGAGGCGGAGAATTGTCCAACCGATGATAGTAATCAGTAAAGAACGCACGTAGAATTTCCATCTTTACAAAAACGAGTGCGTCGTCAGCCAGATCGGTACGGAGAATTGGTAAACGGATCAGTGATCGATCGCATGTCACAAGAAGATGATGCATACATGACGGTATTTGCAATGAACGCGGAAGCATATGTGGATGATGTACCTCGTTCATTTGAAGACATTCAAGGATGGCATGATACTGCTGAGTGGATGAGAGCAATTGATGTAGAAATGAACTCACTTATGAAAGCCAAAACATGGAAACTGGTTGAACCACCACCTGGTCGTTCGATTGTGAGTTCGAAATGGGTTTTCTCTAGAAAACGAAATGAGTTTGGACAGCCAACAAAATACAAGGCACGTTTGGTTGCAAGGGGATTTACTCAGAAGCCTGGTCTAGATTTTTTCGAGACTTACTCACCGGTAGCTAAAATGGTGACTGTGCGACTTCTGTTGGCTCTAGCTGTTGAACGAGACTTGGAGGTGCATCAAATGGATGTGTGTACAGCGTTTCTCAATGGCAAGTTCAATGAAGAAATTTATATGAGTCTACCGGATGGTTTACCAAAGGAAAAATGGTGTATAAACTTGAGAGATCCCTGTACGGGTTGAAGCAAGCATCTCGTGTGTGGAATGAAAGATTTCATAGTTTTATTATCGGCATTGGTTTTCAGCAATCGAAATTCGATCTATGTCTGTACGTATATGGAAAAGCAGATGCAGCAATATACTTGTTGCTCTATGTTGATGACATAATTTTGCTCGCGAAATCTATCCAGAAAATCAACACAATCAAGCAAATGACATGTCACGGCGTTATGGATCAAGAGCATTAGTATTAAAGGAAAAAAAAAATCTCCACCGCCATCCTAAAAAGAGGGCGATGGAGATTTACGAACACAGATGTCTACTAGAGACATCCACGTCTGGATTAACCTTGGTTAGTTACATGTAAACGATAGTTAGGGTTATGTAAACAAACAACCATCATAATTAGTTAGTTGTCAATTTAGTGGGTAATTAGTTGATAGTAGCAGTAAGTTGTCAGTTTAGCATGTAATTAGTAGATTGGTTATTATCAACGTCGAATCAACGTGAAAACAACACGAGAAAAACGCCAGAACAAACAACAAATCGCGCACCAAACATCACCATCAACAACAAACACGACATAAATAAAAAGCCACTATTCCGGCAGCAAACCAGCCTAAACTCACAACACATGCAGAAAAACATGCCGCAGAAAGGATGCACGATCCACGGTCGTCAAAATGAGCCACAAAATCACCTAAATAACTTAACTTTAACAATTTACTAGTAGTCCACTAGTCTTTCGGACTTACCGATCGCGATGACAGTTCCGATTGTCACACGGCGGGTGGAACAGATGTCCCACGGATGAAGTTGACTGGGAACTAGCGGAAATGGGCCGAGGTGAAGTTCAGCTGTGGATCGCCCGAGCTCACAGCTGAGTTTAGTGAACCCAACGGGTTCGGAAAAATTCCGTTGCCGCCAAAAGTTTTCGTGCGCGCCAACAAGGGAAAATAGCTCTCTTTTAAATTGGAACTGGGTGAGTGGACGAATGTGCGTGGCGACAATTAGAAAACTGATTTTGACTTTTTTTGTAACTGGGGACTTTGAGACTCGAGCGAGAAGACGGATTCGAATCGGGAGGATCTACAGTGTCATGTTCGAAATTGGTGAACATTTTAGAACCGAAGTTGGCGAAAAGTCCAAAGTTGAGCGGAAAGTCTTGGAACGATAAAGATTATACGAAGATATGGTACGAGGGTGCAGAGCGACGGGATATAATCATCAATAAGGGGGCTCCAGAGAGGCAGCAGTCGACGTCGTGGGAATTGGTTAAGGTAGTGTTTACACTTTTTTTATTATTTTATAGTTCTTTTGTCTTTCCATCTGTTAAATCTTAACTGATAGTTTAAACTAAGTTTGGATTCGATAAGTAGGGACAGAACTGTCGTAACTGTTTTAGCGAGTAGATAAGTGAATAGAAGTCAATAAAGCGTGAAGAAATATTATATTGTGAAAAGATCGGTTCTTGATTAGTGGTGTAAGTTAATTCAGGCAGCGGAATTTTTGATATCCCGACGTTAGTTTTTCGTGATCCTTTTTCCACGTATTAGTGCGCGCCGTCGCAACTTCTCGTTTCAGGGCGACGGCAATTCGGTAGTTTCGGTTGATTCGAAACGAGTGGCACCCAACCCACGGCAATTTTCTTCGCGAGCAGAAGCCGCCCGGAACTACCGCCCTTTTATCCCAGTCGGGGAGAAAAGGGTTTGAGGTGTGTTATACGTGTAACGGTAAAAGACATCAAAGGAATTCGAGATGAAGGACTTGGGTGAAGTTCATCACTTCATAGGCATCACTATTCATCGTGATCGAAAAGGTGGAACATTGCACTTAAGTCAACGAACATATCTGGAGAATGTTCTCAAACATTTTAAAATGGACAACTGCAATGGAGTTTCCACACCTATCGAATGTAAATTGAGGCTTCAAAAGGCAAACAAAGACGCGACCATGACTAAATATCCATATCGTGAATTGATTGGGTGTTTAATGTATGCGGCAACAACATCCCGACCGGACCTATGTGCAGCTGTTGGATATTTCGGTCAATTTCAATCCTGCGCTACAGACGAACACTGGACACACTTAAAGCGGATTCTAAAATACATCAGGGCAACATTGGAACTTAAATTAATGTATTCAAAAGAAGCCAGCAAGGCCGTGTTGACCGGATATGCTGATGCAGATTGAGGCAGTGATATTGTTGATCGCAGATCTGTTTCTGGCCACGTATTCATGGTGTTTCGAAACACTATATCATGGTCTACAAAGAAACAAACAACGACGGCTCTATCATCAATGGAACCCGAATATATTTCACTAAGCCAAGCTGCGTGCGAAGCAATTTGGCTTCGTGGAGTGTTGAAGGAACTGGGAGAAATTATCAATACGCCAACAATCATTCGCGAAGACAATCAAGGGTGTATCAGTAGCGCATTGAATGGGAAAGAATCTCACAAATTAAAGCATATTGATGTAAAGTATCATTTCCTGCGTAATGTAATTGAACGAGGTGATATCGATGTGATTTATGTTGGAACTAAAAACCAATTGGCAGACATCATGACAAAAGGTCTATCAATGGCTACTCATGTGAATCTGCGGAAGAAACTAAAGTTGTTTTAACCAATATAAGTCATACTTTAATCATTTGAATAATAGTTAATTATAACTAACTGTACATGAACTTAATTTCTATTACGATTTGTGATTTTGAGTAAGAATTATTTTTTAATTGAATTATTATGACTTAATATTACGTACAAGAAAAAAGGAACTAAAATCATAAATCGAGGCGGAGTGTTGATAGTATAATATCAGAATGTACGGTTATTGAGTATTCTGTAATAAATCCTCGCCACTTCTGTGTCGACCGTCTTAGTAAACTGACGTGTTTCTATTTCTGCTCAATCAAGACCTGTTCAATTTAATTTGCTACATACAACAGTAGTTGCCTCTGTAGAGGCGACATAGGCAGCCAGCTGGCTAAAGGATAAAGAGGAGCTAATATTGGCTACGTTGTTGTTTGTATTCAGTAGAGACGAAGCAGAAACAACAGTAGGACGTGATATTAATGAGAGGTTACGAGTATTAGTAATTTGAGGATTTTGAATGGATGGAGATTTGCGGGTATTAGGAACATTACTTGAAATACAATTTTTTCTTACAGAATTAGGTACTTTCTTACGGCTATTGTTGGTCATTCGATTCTTCGAGGGAGAAAATGTAACGCCATTTGAGTTGAATTTGCTGCTTCCTCCGTCCAAACTCGTGAACATCCAAGCATATTTTGTGGAAATGAATACCTTGTAACGCTTCTGTGAGTTGTATTTCCGTTGTGGTAGTTTTGTGGTAAAATAATCATTGATGTGGAATCCAGCTTTGAGAGACGTATTCAGCTATCCTTGATCAGCAGTGGGAGGAATTCCTTTGACGAAGAAAGCTACTTTGTCGGTATCAACTGGTAATAGGAAGCGTGATCCTTCGTATTGGCAATTTTCATTATATTTGTTTATTTTTTTAATGCAACTGTTCCACTCATTTTTCGACCAATATGTACCAAATTTATATATTGGCTTGGCTGCAGTAGAACTCAATTCTTTGATAGGAGACGAAGCCTTGTCTTTTGTAGTCACTTTCGCATGTTGCTGTTAATATCGGCCATTGAGAGCTCATGGAGAAGCGTATGTTCGTAAATAGATGGCCGATTATTTATGTCTTCCAATGGGTTTTCACGCTGGTGCCGAAAGTGTTCAAGCTTATTATTTATATTACTTAGTTTTAGTGCTTGTCCCACGAATGCATTTGTTTGCAAGGTATATTGCTTATCGAATATTGAAGAAAATTTTTGCTCAACATTCTCGAGCATATTTATAAAGTTTACTAGGTGCTGCTTGGGACAGAATTGGCTGAGATACTTGAAAATATTGTATCTTATTTGCCATTCAGAGAGTCTATTCTCTCTTCTAGTGCGACACGATACTTTTCAACGCCATTGTTGCTGTTGTTGTAAGTCTTCGAAAAAGCAGATGAGAGTACATCAAAATGTTGCGAAATGTTCGCCAGAATATCTTCGTTTGCTCTAGCTTGAGCTTGATGTTTGAATATGCTATGGTCTTTTTTAGCATTCAGTGTTCCAATGTAACTGATTGTGCTATCGTACATGCTTTTCATCAGCCGTTCTACATTTTGACAATCTGTGCATATGAAATGGCGTTCTAAGTATGGATGGTACCAATCCCGTGGAGCACCCATGCATGCGCCATGTAACTTTTCACAGTCGAAGTTATAGTAGTATAAAAAAATTTAGGGTTACCTACAGTGAGTTTTTTCAAATAATCCAAAGCTTAATATTTGCTGTTTATTGTCACTACAATATCATTACCAATTGAAAATTCTACGATAAAACCGCTTAATAAAGATATTGCAAACAAACACAAAACCAACAATAGCTGGCCACCCTATCGTGGCTTTTCAACCAAATTTGGCCTGAATAATGCTTATAATAGGTTCCATTAATTGTATGAAATTCGTATTGATTTCATGACTACACTGGAAGTTATAGGGAAAAACATTTTTTTTCCTCAGCAAATTTTAAAAACCAAAGATACAAAAATTACCAAAGCTGGCTGCTAATATCGAATTTTTCAACCAAATTTCTTTCAAACAGAGCTTAGAGTAAAATTCAGCTACTGTGTCAATTTCAAGAAAATCTGTTAACTTATTCACATCGCATAGGGCAAAAAGAAATTTTTACTAATGTTCGAAGAACAATAGTATTAAACTCGTTTCGCCGAAAATTCATATTTCTTTATATATATATATATATATATATATATATATATATATATATATATATATATATATATATATATATATATATATATATATATATATATATATATATATATATATATATATATATATATATATATATATATATATATATATATATATATATATATATATATATATATATATATATATATTTATATCTATATATATATATATATCATATATATATATATATATATATATATCTATATATATATATCAGCAAAATGATTAAGGGAGATAATCTCTGGAGTGGCCGATCCAATTGAGCTGAAATTTTCGGCGAACGTAGTTGTATATAGTAGGTAGGTCCATGCATTTCTCAAATTCAGATATCCTAAACTTTTTGGCGGAAGCGAGCGTTTTAGTGAATTTTGAGGAACTCCTATATTTCCAAGCAGTGTAAATTTTTGTTAAAAAAAGTATTGGGAATGAAAACTAATTATGTTCTAAGCTTGTCTTTGATAAAGAATTAGAAATTTTGAGCCGTGTGTGGGTGCAGGGTGCCTAAAAGTAGGCAAGGAGCTTTTTTCAAATTTTGATTTGTCATTACTTGTAAGAAAAACAAGGGATCATCGTGAAAACTACAGAGCGTATTGATGTTGACTTAAACTTTTTTTTTTGTTCCCTAGTGTAGATGGCAAAAAAAAATCTGCATACCAGATCCCCGGATGACCTATCACCTCGGGGTATGTGAGGTTTGACTCACTAAAAAAAAGGACCATCTACAAGCCCACGAAGTTCCGAGTCGGGACCCGCCTAAGCACTGCTTCGACCCGGTCGTGCTGACTCTCCCATCGGTAACCACGGACTTCAGAAACTACCACAGTTCATGGGTCGGTAAGGCAAACCTCCTCCCGCTTTATGCGCAGCACTTTCTCAACATATGTTGAGACTGCGCGCCAGTTCTCCTCGTTTCGCATCATTGCTTCCACGATCGTCTCAGGCGTTGCCAGGCCAATCATGGACTCAATGGTGCGCCTCAAACTTACGAAGCGACTGCACATAAAGAATGTGTGCTGAGCATCATCGAGCTCAGTCACACAGTACCGGCAGTACGGTGTGACCACCTTACCCATTCTGTTCAGGTATTTCCTGAAGTAACCGTGCCCTGTCAAGAATTGACAAAGGTAAAAGTTTACCTCTCCGTGGCTCCGGTTAAGCCAAGGCTCAATGAGACCAATTAGCTTAGCCGTCCAGCGTCCTTTAGCACTTAAACTCCAACGTTGTTGCCATAGTTGGAGAGTAAGCGTACGCGCGTGCGTCAGAGCCTCAGTTCTACCCAACTCTGAGTGATAGAGGTACCCTTCTTTGCGTTCTCGCGCTAGTAGATCGATCGGGATTACTCCCGATACCACCATCACAGCCTCTTCTGAGACTATGCGGTAGCTACAGGCGATACGCAGGGCACCCCTGCGCTGGACACTGGCAATGCGCTTCCGGAACTTTTCAGTTCGGAGCGCATTTCCCCAGATTTCGGCTCCATATAGCAAGATGGAATTGGTCGTTACCATCAGCAGCCTCCGTCGCGTCTCACTGGGTCCACCGACGTTGGCCATTAGCCTGCTCAGCGAAGTGACGACTACTAGAGCCCTGTCACATGCCCTGCGGATATGATCCCAATACGTCAGCTTGGTTTCCAGGGTCACTCCCAGATACCTGACCGACTTGCTGGTCTGGACCTCGACGGAGCCAACTGTCATGGGTATGACAGTTGGTATCCTCCGCTTTGTCAGCATAACAATCTCTGTTTTAGAGATTGCCAGCTGGAGGCCGTGTTCGGTCATCCACCGATCCACTCTCCTCATGACTTGGTTAAGTCTAAATTGAGCGAATTCGGCAGATCTGGAAGTGATTATCGCCGCGACGTCATCAGCGTAACCTACCAGAAACACATCCGCAGGCATTTCCAGGCGCAGCAGACCATCGCACATGATGTTCCAGAGGTCAGGTCCTAAGATCGACCCCTGTGCCGCACCTGAAGTGACAGGCCTTCTTTTGACTCCTTCGTCGGTGTCGTAGAGCAACCAGCGATCCCTGAGGTAGTCCCGCATCATGGCTAGCAAGTAGTCAGGGATACGGAACGTCTGCTCAAGGGCCCGCAAGATGTCTGTCCACCTTGCCGAGTTAAAGGCATTTTGTACGTCCAGCGTTACCAGCAGGACGACCGGTCTGGCTTGATGACATGCCTCTTCCGCTCTTGCTACAGCCCCAACAACCTCTGAGATGGCATCGATTGTTGAATGCCCTTTTCTGAAGCCGTGCTGCCTGGCAGAGAGATCACCAGCGGATCTCACTGCTGACAGCAGCCTTGGCTTGAGCAACCCCTCGAGAAGCTTCCCCGCAGTGTCCAGCATGCACAGTGGGCGGTATGCTGATGGATTGCCCAGGTTACCCTTCCCCTTGTCAACAAGTACCAGTCGAGCTTCTTTCCACCGCGACGGGAAGACCCCCGCGACTAGACATGAATTATACAAGTCCAATAATAGACGCGGTTGGCTCTCCGCCATGACTTTAAGCGCCTCGACCGGTACCCCATCAGGACCCGGAGCCTTCCGGTTCTTCATCCTGGACACTGCACTGTTCAGCTCCTCGTCCGTAAAGGGAGGAACATCCGCCTGGTTAACGATGATGCTACCGTCAGCCCTTGACGAATGCACCGGGAACAGCGAACCAACGATACGCTCCATGGATATCGCATCCATGAGAGTGCTAGGCCGCATGCAGCCAAGTCTACGAGTGACCAATTTGTAGCCATCTCCCCAGGGGTCTGAGTTGACCTCCTCACAAAGAGCCTGCCATTTGGCACGTTTGCTCCTCATGATGGCCTTGGTCAGCTCCCTCTTTGCCGCAATGTGAGCAGCAGATAGCTCAGCCGCTCCCGGCCTATTCCTGGCTCGCTGTGCCCTGCGCCTGCATGCCAAAGCGATGCGTCTCAGTTCGGCAATTTCATCGTTCCACCAGTATGCATGTTGCCTCCTACGGAAGGGTTTACGTTTGGGCATTGAAGCCGCACATGCCCTACGAATCCACCCCATGGTTCTATCAGCAGCGGCCTCTGCTGCTGCACGGGTCACTGGGGTCCCAGATGCTAGAGGCTCCCCTTCCAAGCTCGAAGCGAGATATGCGGTCATCGCGTCCCTGTGAAGTTTCGCGGCATTCCAGCCTAGCCACTTACAGGGAGAGCGGCGGTGTCTTTGCCTGTCCTCAGCGATTTGGAAAGTGATGTAATTATGATCATTCGCAGTGTAATCCTCCATCACCCTCCAATCGCTGACGAGTGCCGCTAGTCTCTCCGATGCCATAGTGACATCGGGAATAGATTCACCAAATCCGGGCCTTCTGAATGTTGGCGTTGAACCCGTATTCAGCACCAACAAACCCAACCTCGATGCCATCTCGACTATGCGCCGCCCGCGAGTGTTTTCCGTGGGCATGCCCCACTCCAACGCCCTTGCATTGAAGTCACCCCCTACGATGACGTTGCCGACGATGCCACGGAGAGAGTCCTCCAGTGAGCTAAGCTTGTCTCCGAATTCCTGCATTGAGTCGTTCGGGGACAAATAGCAGCTCACAAAGGTGACCTCTCCGTATGTCACCCACACGTGACCATTTCCTGAGCCGCGGCTGCCGATACGGGCCCTCTGCCCGTCGGCGATCCAAATCGCCGCGTACCCCGTAACATCTGCCAGCCAAACGCACGAATGCCTCCCCCTATAAGGCTCGCTGATCAGTACGATCTGAGCCTTATGCTCGCAGACTAGCTGCGTGAGGAGGTCGTCTGTAGCTCTACAGCCTTGCAGGTTGCCTTGAAGGACTCTCATATCCTTCCCTGCTTTTTCTTGGCATCAAGCGCGTCTTTGAAAACTCGACATGCACTCGATCCCATTAAATGCTTGGCACCATTCGCGCCATGCCTCTCAGTGCATAATATACACTGAGCCTGCGCAGAGCAGTCTGCTGCCCGGTGGCCAACCTGTCCACATTTCCAGCAGCTGGCACTCCGGTCGGTCTTCCAACACTCGCTGATACTCCAGATCTGCCTTCTGCCAGTTCGTTCTGCAAGCGAACATGACTTCAAATGCCTCCTCCAGCTCGAGCATACCGTCCTTAACGTGCTTCGATATGTTTTTCTGCACGTTGGCGGCCTGAAACATTTTTCGAAGGATATGCTGGCACTTCCTCAACATATCCTCCTCAGCCACTCGCTCTCGCTTAATGTACTCCCTCTTGGGAGACGCACGTTCTGGTGCGAGTTGTTGTGGTGCCGTTTCCTCCACCACTCCCGTCTCAGCACTTTCACGCGTGTGACTCCTCGGAGTCTCCAGAGCACTGCTGCTGAGATCAGCATTTTTAGCACCTTGCGCATCTGTTGCGCATACGGAGCTGATCGTTCCCTCGCTTTGCGTTTGAATGTTCGGCAGGGGAGGCGTCCTCTGGACCCTCGGCCTCCTGGCCAGGTCAGCGCTAATCGGGACAACCGAACTGTCAACCGAACCTGCACCACCAACTCAACGGTGCGGGCTTCGAACGTACTCTGAGACTTGCCAGGTTTTAACGGGACGGAGACGGCATGACATTAGCCTGGAGCCGTTCGCGCTCGGATTTCACTCCGGCGGTACCGCGCATAAAGCGACTAGGTCCAGAATGCCATAACCGCCAGCCCGGGTGCGTATTTCCCAATCGTTGGTCGTGCCTTAAACCATTTATCTAAGCCAGGTCATGCCACAAAAGTCGTTATTGCCATAGCCACAAATTCCAATCGTCAATCAAATCGCAAAAGCCATTAGAAAAGCCGAGCCGTACCAGTTGTTGAGCCATTTGGCGTTACCCGGGGTGCACCGCGAGGAGGCGGCCCAACATTACACCCCGACTTAAACTTGGCACATATAGATTTTCAGCATAAAGCGGGTAACCCTGTAGCTGTGGCAGGCTGCTGAAAAAAAATCCTTCAAATCATTAACCTTCCTGAAAAATTTTTGATTTTTGACAAAAATTTCAAATCTTTGATAAATTTTATTCTTTGTCCTTCATCTCAAGATAAAATTTTCAAAATTCCGATTTGCACAAGAAAGGCAACCCATCACCAAATTACCTCTATTTTCAGCACTCGAAAGTTCGGTTCACGAGAACTGACGACCGGATAATCCAATCATAATGAAATTTACATGATATGTTGGTATTACCTAGAACCAGGTCTGATAGAAGTGA
This sequence comes from Nemotelus nigrinus, assembly GCA_947369275.1. Classification (NCBI taxonomy): domain Eukaryota; kingdom Metazoa; phylum Arthropoda; class Insecta; order Diptera; family Stratiomyidae; genus Nemotelus; species Nemotelus nigrinus. The sequence goes on from OX376373.1 coordinate 114,064,509, forward strand.
TTTTGATATGCGGGCAACCCTGTGGCAGTGGTACCATCTTGAAAAACTACTGAGTAAAAAAACATCTTTTTGGCCTATAACTTCCGATCCGGCCATCCGATTTTAACAAAATTTACACAATACTTGGATGTTACTCTATGTAACATTTGGTGAAAACTTGGTTGAAAAATTAGCATCGGACTGGCAGCTGTGGTGTGTTTTGTCTCATAAATCTTGCAAATTTGCTCAGCAAAATAAAACTTTTTTCCCTATAACTTCCGGTCCAGTCATGAAATCAAAAGGAAGTTCATGCAGTAAATGGACCTTGATGTGGAATAAATGTCGTAGGAATTTCGTACAAAAATTATGAAAGGGCTGCCAGCTATGACCATTTTTGTAATTTTGTGGAATTTCTTTACTGAACGATTATGTCATTAGATTTCCAATTGAGAATTATCCTGCAATGAAAATTAACAGCAAATATTAACGTTTTAAAAATTTGAAAAGTTTTGAGGGTGGTTACCCTAAAATTCTTTTTACCCGTATACCTTGCAGCGCAGTGATTCAATCGAAGCGAAATTTCCTGGTTGGGTTTAACTTATCGTGAAGCAGATTTGGTATGCATTTTGCTTTGCTGCTGACACAGGCTAACCAGCAATGTGCCATTTCCATAAATATTGCACCAACAGATTCTTCAAATTACGTTCTCATATGCAAAGCATTTGCAATAAAACTAAGAAATCAATTTTCAAATTTTCCGAGTTATGAACATTTTTCGGATGGCAGCCTCAAACAACATTTAACCGCTGAAACTTTCGATGAAATCCTGCGATGAGAACGAAATTCAAAGGATAAGTTGATTTAAGTATGAGCTTGTTATGGTAAACTTATTGCTGCTTCGTTCGGAAAGTGTTACCAGCACTGAACATTTTCATCGTTTGTGTTATAGTTGAGTTTTCTTGCTTTGGATAAGGAATGGTTGATACGATTCTACAAAACAGTGTATTACGTCTTTCCACACTTTTTTGTCACTCATAGACAATTTCTTCGAAAATTAGTTTTCTGGCGGTTCAGGTGCGCTAGAGTTTTTTCTTTGTAATTTTTCAAGATGGCCCCACTGGTACAGAGTTGCCTGCAATTCAAAATCGCTTCCATCAGATCTGGTCCTACTTTAGGCCAGTGCATTCTATAAATTTTAAAACAGAAGTTTTTGATACTAAAAATATAGGTTAACTTGGTAAGGGTTACCGTTCTTGTCCGACATGAAATTTCCAAAGTTTCACTTTGAACGTGTAGATAAAGCATAAGATTTGTATGTAGATTGGTTTTATTGTAAGAAACGGACATGTTTTAGGATATTCGATGGTTTGAATGTTTTCACTTCCAAATTTTGATTTTTTCAAATTTAAGACAACAAAATTATCATAGCTGGCAGTGCCAACCGAATTTTTCCACCAAATTTCTACCAAACGTGGTTTTTCACATGTAAAACACGTTCGAAATTTTTTTCGCCAACTTTATTTTTGCAAAATTTATTTGTGTACGGAATAATAGGTATATTAATAATATCACTAAAATGGCCGCCGGCGCCAAAGGCTTAAAGATAATTGACATTTAGTGAGACCTGGCACTATTCTGCATATATACTAATGTGCCCTGAAAATTTCAATTCAAGCGAATGGCGCGTTCCTGAGATTTTTTCACTGAAATTTTTTGATGATATATATATATATATATATATATATATATATATATATATATATATATATATATATATATATATATACATATATATATATATATATATATATATATATATATATAGATATATATATATATATATATATATATATATATATATATATATATATATATATATATATATATATATATATAGATATAGAAATATGAATTTTTGGCCAAAGTGATTTTAATACTAACGTTTTTCTTCGAATATTAGTAAAAAAGGCTCATTGTCATCAAATTATTGATGAGTTTTCATCATGTCAAATTAAAATTTTTTAAATTCCGATTTACAGAAGAACGGCAACCCACCACCAAATTACCTCTATTTTCAGCACTTGATAGTTCTGTTCACGAGAACTGACGAACGGATTATCCGATCATAATTAAATTTACAGGACATGTTGGTATTAGCTAGGACAAGCCTGTGGCAGTGGTACCATCTTGAAGAATCACTGAGAAAAACAACCGATTTTTGGCCTATAACTTTCGATTCAGCCATCAGATTTTAACAATATTCACACTGTTCGAGATTATATTTTTTGAAATTTTATTATATATGCAAATATATTTTGTACACTGTAACGTGTATATTTCGGCCCTGCATCATCATAATTTCCATGCTAAAATTGTCACCTAGTCTCCTACCAGACGCTAACTCAGCAAAATCCATAGATTGTCAATTTCATTTCGCGACGATAGCCTGGTAATTCAATACCATTAATCAAGGCTAACGAGCATATGCATGCGAGTGTTTATGCTTGATCAGCGGCGGGCGATAAGATTCAGAACGCGACGATGATGCACGGCCGAAACTTAGATTCTCTTTTAAAAGGTCGGTGATGACCATCAATTGGGAAAAAAAACGGATTGAGATTAAGAGCTTATCGTCTTTTTAAACATGGTCCGTCGAGCCGGATACTTTCGAAAACGGTCGGAAGTTTTTAAAATTTGATGGGATGCTTTGAATTTTCCATTTCGGCTAGTTACAAAACAGTACGAGTGCGCAAACTTTCAATCGGGAAAAATTCGGAGATCTGTTTTTGTGGAAAATTCAAGTGAATTAGAACGTTTAAGTGGAAACGGCTAATTACAAAACAGTGCGATTGCGCAAACTTTCAATCGGGAAAGACTCGGAGATCTGTTTTTGTGGAAAATTCAAGTGAATTAGAACGTTTAAGTGGAAATGGCTAATTACAAACATTGCAAGTGCGCAAACTTTCAATCGGGAAAGACTCGGAGATCTGTTTGTTCTGGAAAATTCAAGTGAATTATAACGTTTAAGTGGAAATGACTAGTTACAAAACATTGCAAGTGTGCAAACTTTCAATCGGGAAAGACTCGGAGATCTGTTTTGTTCTGGAAAATTCAAGTGAATTAGAACGTTTAAGTGGAAACGGCTAGTTACAAAACATTGCAAGTGCGCAAACTTTCAATCAGGAAAGACTCGGAGATCTGTTTTGTTCTGGAAAATTTAAGTGAATTAGAACGTTTAAGTGGAAACGGCTAGTTACAAAACATTGCAAGTGTGCAAACTTTCAATCGGGAAAGACTCGGAGATCTGTTTTGTTCTGGAAAATTCAAGTGAATTAGAACGTTTAAGTGGAAACGGCTAATTACGAAACAGCGCAAGTGCGCAAGCTTTCAAGTGGGAAAGACTTAGAAATCTATTATCATCATACCGGGTGATGAGTTACAGATCGTGTTGGATCGCGTATTAGGCGCAATTTCAGAGAGGACTCGAAAGAGCGATACAGTGCTAGTTATTTCTAAAACAGGTTAGCTGACCTAAACAGTGAGTGGAATAAAGCTAACGATCTTTATATGAAAGCGTTAAACGAAGTGCGGAAAGAAGACAGAGATCAATTTAACAGTGATTTTGAAACTCATGAAAGTCATTTTTATGAATTGCGTGATATTTTGTCGAAACATCTGTGTCAGTTTCGCACAAATCAGGCTATTGGACAAATTGCACCGGGCAATGGTCATGTGAGTGTTAGATTGCCAAAAATTGAGATCCCTTGGTTTAATGGAAGGTCTGAAAATTGGACAAATTTCAAAGACTTGTTTGAATCACTAGTGCATCAAAGTGAACAGTTAACGAAAACTGAAAAATTTCACTACCTGAAACAATCTTTAGTAGGTGATGCGGCTAATTTGGTGAAACACATTAATTGCGTGAGTAAAAACTACGACCATGCGTGGGAAATTGTAGTCAGACGCTATCAAAATCAACGAACTCTAGTGAATACGTACCTAAAACGTGTGTTTGGTCATTCCCGCGTAGACAATTCCGCTAAATCTCTTGAACGTTTTTTGAACTTGATGCACGAATCGCTGGTTACGTTAAAATCATTGGAGCAATCTGTGGAAACGTGGGACTCTGTGGTAGTGTACACCGTTGAGACCAAAATTGATCACGATACGAGAATTTTGTGGGAAACGGAAATCAAAGGGATGACCGATATTCCCACGTGGGAACGGTTTCGACAGTTTCTTGAACAACGTCTTCAAGTGCTTGAGGTGCTAGAAAAGCCGAAAGTCAACAATACGGACGGGTTAAGGTGTAAAGCATATGTTGTAGCTGGCAAGGAGACCGACAAGTTAAAGTGTCGCATGTGCAATATGGAGGCACATCCACTATATCAATGTGATCGTTTCCTGAAATCCAGTGTGAGCAAACGGCAAAAATATGTTGCTGCTAATAGGATATGTTACAGCTGTCTACGTTCGGGGCATAATGCTGCTGCCTGCCAATCAAATTCAAACTGTAAAAGGTGTGAAGGCAAGCACAACACTTTGCTGCACGATCCTGGAACTGTAGGGCTTAACGAGAACGCCAAAATACAGCAACCGGTGGCGAACACGGAAGTTACGACTAATGCTTGCTGTGTAAACACCACTACTTTACTACCGACTGCCAGAGTCAACTTGATCGCAAACGGGCGAATAATCACCGTAAAGGCGTTAATCGACCAGGGCTCACAAAGGAACTTCATTTCTGAGAAAGTGGCTCGACCTTTGAATATTAAAATGAAAAAAACAGGTGTTCGAATAAGTGGGGTTGGTGAACAAATTATCAACCCACTGGGCACTGCCATGGTAAAAGCACAGTCAATCCATGACGAGCGATCGAAGATTAACCTAGAGGCGCTCATTTTGAAATCGGTAACTGGAGTATTACCAAACAGGGCAGTAGTTGTTCAGCCTTGGGATCATATAACGGACTTTCAACTCGCAGAGCCAAATTTCGATTCTCCGGAAAAAATCGACTGTTTCATTGGAGCTGGGAAAATTTCGGCTATAATGCTACCAGGCATCCGAAATAATGGAGTCCAAGAGCCTCTGGCTCAGAAAACAATATTTGGATGGATACTGTCGGGTCCAGTTAACGCCGTCAATTGCTTCGAGGCCAGCCTCACAGCTATCACAGCAGACAAAGGCTTAGACGACCTTATAAGAAGGTTCTGAGAATCAGAAGAAGTATCTAATGATAAACGGCAACATACACAAGAAGAAGAAGAGTGCGAAGATCACTACAAGGCGACACACAAACGAGATAGCATTAGCAAATACATTGTTCAACTACCTCTCAAATTGGAACCAATCGTTCTTGGCGATTCCCGCAGACAGGCGGAGGAACGGTTCAGATCTTGAGAACGGAGATTTCAACATAATCCACAGCTGAAAAAAGATTACACGGCAGCTATCATGGGATACCTAACGGAAGGTCACATGGAGTTGGTCCCAACACCAGAAAGGAACACGTTGGCTTATTACATGCCCCATAATGCAGTCATCAAGGAAACAAGTACTACAACAAAGCTCAGGATAGTATTCGATGTTTCAGCAAAAAGCTCATCTGGGCATTCCTTAAACTCTATAATGAAAGTTGGACAAGTGGTGCAGAAAGATTTATTCGCACTATTGCTGGATTGGAGACAATACCAGTATGCGATGACGGCTGATATAAAGGCCATGTATCGTCAAATATGGGTCGATGAACAACAAAGAGACTTGCAACTTATCTTATGGCGACCGAATCCAGAAGAAATGATTCGAGAATCTAGAATGAAGGCACTAACATTCGGGACAGCAGCAGCTCCATACCTAGCAACAAGAACCTTGCAACAGCTAGCAATCGATGAAGGAGAAGCCTTTTTGATTGGGAGCGAGACTTTAAAGAATCACTTCTATGTCGACGATATGCTTACAGGCGCAGCATCTATAGAGGCAGCTTGTAAGATTAGAGATGAAGTCATCTAATTACTTGCTTCTGGAGGATTTCACATTCGTAAGTGATCAGCCAATGATCCCAAGATTCTGGAAGGACTGCCTACCGAATCTATTGAGCTAAATATCAAAGAACTGTGGCTCGGATCAAAAGAACTCTGCGTAAAAACTCTCGGCATGGAATGGGATCCTAATGGAGATATTTTTAGATTCACGCCTATAAAGTTTCGACTGATGGAGCGAGTCACAAAACGGGGAATGGCTAGCATCGTAGCCAAGCTGTTTGATCCCTTAGGATGGATTTTTCCAGTTGTGGTGCTTGGAAAGGCACTACTTCAACGGATTTAGCTGCTTCAGAATGATTGGGATGAAGAAGTTCCGGACAACATTCAAATAGAATGGAATAAATATCAGGATGCATTGCAGCATATACATACAATCCAAGTACCAAGATGGCTTGGTTTGAGAAATAATACGGCTGACGTGCAAATACATAGGTTTTGCGATGCGTCGGAGAAAGCGTATGCAGCTTGCGTCTATTTGCGGATTTGTGACGCAAATCACGTATTCACAAGGCTAATTACAGCAAAGAGCAAAATAGCGCCTTTGAAAAAACTGACACTGCCCCGTCTTGAACTTTGTGGCGCTACATTGTTAGTGAGATTCCTAAAGAAGATTATTACTGTATATAATCTAGATAAATATACAGTGTACGCATGGACAGATTCAATGACTGCTCTGTCGTGGATCCAACAGTCTCCACACAAATGGAAGGTGTATGTAGCAAACCGGGTGTCGGAGATTCATGATCATCAATACATCTCCCAGTGGCGTTACATTACATAGCCACTCGAGGTATGTGTGCTAAAAACATGGCTGGTTGCAGAGTCTGGTGGCATGGACCCTTTTGGCTACAACAATCACATGACAATTGGCCAAAACTGAAAGGTGTGGCAGAGACAACGTTAGAGTCAAATCCCAGGAGTTTAATGGCATCAACAGTAAGACCTCCTAACGAAATATTGCACAGGTTCTCAACTTTGGATCGACTATTGCGAATAACCGCCTGGTGCTACAGATGGCGCAATAAAACCAAAGGATCCTTCATCACAGTTGAGGAGATGAAAACCGCAGAGCATTTTTGGGTGAAGATAGTGCAAGCTGATTCGTTTGAGCAGGAGATACATCGTCTGAGGAACAACAAAGGTATCCACGCAGGCAGCAGAATTACGGAACTTACGCCATTCATTGACTCAGAGAGAATTTTACGTATGATGGGTCGTTTGAGAAACTCTGCTCTCAGCTTTGACGAAAAACATCCAATCATATTACCGTCTGTGGGACATTTCACAGATTCGATCGTGCGTCGAGCACATCTAGAAACCTCGCATGGGGGAGTCCAACTGACCTTGTCGCACCACCGCCTAAAATACTGGATATGTCGAGCCAGACAGTCTGTGAAACGAACAGTTCACGCTTGTTAGACATGCGCTCGATACAGGCAAGCAGCTTGTCAGCAGCTCATGGGAAACTTGCCGTCTACTAGAGTCAGTCCAAACAAGCCGTTCCAAGTCGTAGGATTAGACTATGCTGGGCCGATTGACGTGCGCCGACACAAAGGCAGGGGATCCCCAACGATAAAAACATACATAGCGGTTTTCGTATGTTTCACTACGAAGGCTGTACATCTGGAGTTGGTGACCGATATGACATCGTCAGCTCTTATAGCTACCATTCGCAGATTTGTGGCAAGGCGTGGAAGGTGTGACCACATATTTAGTGACAACGGTCGAAATATGGTGGGAGCTGCGAATTGGCTAAGGGAGCTTCGAAAGTCTGTCGATCTACAGCATCAAGATTTAGGACAGCAAACTGCTTCCTTGTCATTTGTTTGGCATTTCATCCCACCGGGTGCACCCCACTTTGGAGGCCTTTGGGAGGCCGCAGTGAAGTCCACCAAAACACACCTGAAGAAGATTCTGGGCTCAACAGCTTTTACCACTGCTCTATGTCAAATAGAGGCATGTTTAAACTCGCGGCCATTGTGCAAGATTAGTGATGATTCAGAGGATGACTCGATTTTGACACCGAGCCATTTCCTGATAGGCTCTAACTCGGTGGCAATTAGTGACGGTTCATTGGAGCTCAGTAAGACTGCGTTGCTGAACAGATAGAATGCCGTACAATGTCGTGTCCAACAATTTTGGCGACAATGGTCACGCGAGTATTTGAGCACCCTTATGACACGGTCAAAATGGCGAACTATAACGAGCGACGTTCTTGTCGGGCAATTGGTGCTTTTAAGAGATAATAACCTTCCTCCATCATGTTGGAGCAAAGGAATAATCAAGGACTTTATCAAAGTCTCGTTCGAGTCGTGACAGTAAAAACGATACATGGAGTGTTCCAGCGTCCAATTACAAAGGTGTGTTTGCTGCCAGACCGCACATGTAGACTATACTCCTCTGAACAAGGAATTAGTTCACGCAGTAGCTGTGTCAGAGCCTAAGGCGCAGTCTTACCGGGTCACTGCCGGACCTGGGTGGAAATGGTGGTGGATTTGGCTAACAATCATTTCTTGTTTTCACAACTTGGGACAAGCCCAAGTCGAAAAACAATACAGTTGGTACAATGCCTCAAAATTCACGACTCAAACGGGTTTATTGTATGAGCACAAGTCCAATTTAAAATGGGTGACCAGTCACTGGACACTGTTGGCATACTGCAATTTAACAACATACGAGTCAAAAATTGGACAGATCGAGACTTCAATCGACAAATTGAAACAATGTTGTCACAAAGATATAGCGGACAAACATTACTGTAC
>OX376373.1:114073490-114340479 GCA_947369275.1 Nemotelus nigrinus
GGAATATGCACTCAAAACCTGCACGATTCTTCTACTGTTCTTCGAACATTAGTGTTTCTAGCGGTTCAGGTGTGCTAGAGTTTTTTTTTCTTATTTTCATAACAGTAGTAAGGGTGACACTTTCCTATACTTTTAGCATTACGCGAGTAAGGGACAGGAGATCAAAAGTGTCACGGTTTTGTTGCCGCCCACTCGCGTGCTTTAGGTATGGATAGTGTCACAAGTTTGAGTTAAGCTTGTTTCTCATTTTTTTACCACCGTGTATGTATGAAGAATCAGGCTAGCTACAGGTGTGAGGGAGCAAACCTGACTGCCATTCTGTATCTTCGTTGTAGGAGCCAATGATAAGTTAGCATTGATGCACCATTCTGCATCTTCGATGTAGGAGCTTGTTTGTTTGGGTGTGTTTTTGTGTTTATTTTTCGCCGCCGAAGAGGACAGGCTCTTAATACAAAAATCGAGTTTTTGTAGACAAAAGTTTTTGTGGCCTTGAAATCTGGTGCATTGGATATTGGTGTTTGGAGCGTTGGCCTCATGATCTTAGAACTCGTAGTATTGGTACTTGTTTCCGTGCTCTTTGGTTTTGGATGCCCCGTTGTTTAATGCGATTGTTTGATTTTCTAAAAACTGCATAATTTAAACTTGTGAGAAATTCGTAGTACTGCTACGATGAATTTAGTTTGCATAATTTTTGAAATCGATATAAATGAGTAATGAATGAACTGGCGTGCTGAACCAGTTATGAGCTTAGTCATTTGTAAAACAGATAACAGATATGAAGATATTTATATTTTCGATGAATGTTTGAATGTTGGCAATGCTAATGAGCTCCGGTCTAATTTCGAAATGAAAAGCGGTTTGTATGTACAAGCAGACTAAGATATTTTTATTGTGATGTGAATATATTGATATAAAAATTACAAAGTTTTTATATTGATATAAAAATTACAAAGTTTTTATATTGAAATAAAAATTACAAAATTTTTATTTTTTATGGAATCTTATTTTGAGGAATCCACCCCGTGAGTCATCCACGCCATCAAATATAAGGAATTGATCCGTTGCCTGGTTCAGCTCTTCCACCTGACGCTGAGTTTTTATTTTGTCTGAAAATCGAGGGGGCAGGAAGCAAAAAATCCCTCCATCCAAATGTACCGCCAGTCGAAGACCGTACTTTGTCTTCAGCATGCGGAAGAATATTACATGGTGCTCCTTCCCTATCTCTAAGGAGCTAACTGAAGTCATTTTATCTCCATCTCCACAAACTGCTGAATTTAGAAGCTCAAACGCACTCTAGAAAAATAAAAAACAATGTAAATTATTCATGTCTTTTTTTAACATACAGTAAGTTGCAGTACTGAAATACTTACCTTATTGTCTTGATAGACTTTCGAAGAAGACTCAGATGTTCATACGGCGTACTGCGGTCTTATATACTAAATGGTTGTGAAATACCAGAACTAAAGTTCAAGAATACAAAGTTGTTAAAAGTATAGAGTTGTATACATATTTTATACAGAATACATACCAGCTATCAGAACTCAAATTCATGCCTATTTATCAATTAATACAAAGTTGCAAAATGTAGAGGGTATGATAAGTCAAATCCTGATTATAAAACTCAGATGATATGTTGAATTACCTTTTGTTGAGATCGACAATCTCCACTTAAAAACAGGTAAAATACGACAAAGTTGTTAAAACTGGAATCTGTATACATATTTCATGTCAAGTCAAATCCATTTCATACAAAAATCAGATGACATGTTGTTGTAAAGATCGCTTATCTTCACTATTTTTCAATTAATACAAAGTTGCAGTATACATGTTTAATCACAGATCAGATTCAACTCACAAAAAAAAAATAAGATGATATGATGAAATCCTTCTTGTCGGGATTGCCAAAGTTCATTTTAAATCTAGAATCTGTATACATATTTCATGACAAATCAGTTCTATCTCATACAAAAATCAGATGACATGTTGTTGTAGAGATCGATAAGCTGTTCTTAAAACAGGAATATGCAACTATACAGGTATGCAATTTTTGTATAATATGATGCAATACCATTTTGATGATTTTTGTAGTTGTTGCATAAGATGTATAGAAGTGAAAGGTGCTGTACTGACCTTGCGAATGGGTATAAAAGACCTGGTTGAGAATGGTAGAACCATCAGATTTTTGAAATCGAAGACTAGAATATAGGAACGTCTTCTACATCAGGAAAAATCGACTGGTGAGTAAGGTCGGACGAAGAATTTAAGGATAAATTTTTAAAAAATTATTTTTCGGCTCTTTCAGATAAACGTGGACGAAATCCTGCTACAGCGTTCGTTTGGCAGATATTTTTGCCCCAAGGAGAATTTAGAGAAGTCTGCGAAGAAGACGACGTGGAGGCCAAATCTGAGGTTTCAGCTGTGCTATTCACATTGACAAAATAAAAAGGTCGGGTGAAAATAAGAGACGCCAGAGAGCAAGGCCCGTTGCAATAATTCCGTGGCAGAGTGAAAAATCTGTTGAGAAAACAGGTACCAAGAGCTATAGAAAAGCGAAAGAGAGCTCTTCCAGACATTGCGTGGCAGTCAAATATAGATTAATACATAAAAAAAATCAGGTGTTGAAAGCTATAGAAACTCGAGAGTAAACTATCTTGGTATACTATCTTGGTATATATATATTTTAGTATCTTAGTGTAGATATTTTTAGTAAATATTGTATAGAATATTTTTAGTAGGTAAAAAAATGGATGTAAAACAAATCGTCTGCACTTTAGATAGTGCTTTAAGTTTAGATTTTATGTTATTTCGTACTAACCTTAAGAGCTTGTTAAATATTACAAGAGAGAGAAAAGTTGTGTTCTCCCGAGAGGAGAAAAATTTTCTTTTAGAGAATTTTTTTAAATATTACAGTCAGTGCGATTCGTTTGAGGTATTGAAGGAATGTATTGATTTCTTCAATATTGAGAATACGGGTAGTATCCAGTCTCGTGAAGTATCATTAACTGATAAAGAAGTTCGGAACGCTAACATAGCAAGCACAAGTGTGAATCAAGCTCATTCAACACACAAAGTGGTTTAGTGTGGTGCTGGAGTGGAAAGTGGGTATGAAGTGTTGTCTAGGGATAGAAAACTCTTTAAGAAATTTAACGTTGAGGGGAACAAAATTGTATTCCGAATCAAAGGTCTCGGTGCTGAAAATGAAAATCCTCTCTTGGGAATAGAGAAATTTTTTGATGGTATTATTCAAGATATAGTGTCGAAATCTGGAAGGGGATCTAAAATCAGCTTTACTATTTCACTCCCAAACGCGCCTGACATAAAACCTATCTGGTCTAGCTTGAGATCGATTGAAGAGGTGAATGCAAGGTATATTCTTGATTTGATTTCAAACGTTAATCAATCCAATACTGCGTTTCTTTCGGATGAAATAATGCAGCTGAACGCCGAAGTCGTTAATATTATTTCTGGGGGTGGAAGAATTAATAATATAACTACAGACGAATGCGAGATTCTAAAAAGGCGAACATGTGTTGTAGATGTAGGGTTGGAGGGTGATGTGAAATGTCTTCCTCGCTCTATTTGTTATGCAGTCGAGATGTATTCACATTCGTTTCAGACGCGCTACCATTCTTCAGTCCTGAAAAACTTAGAATGGAGGACCAAGTGGGGGTAAACTGGACTTGATGCCCCACACCCGGAAAATCCCGCCACCAGAGGGCGAAAAGGAGGTAGAAAGGTTGAAAAAATGAAGAAAAACAGACAAAATTATACAAAAAAATAAAAAAGAAGATAAAACAATTAAGAAAAAGAAAAAAAGAAAGAAAAGAAGCCCCAAAAGCAAACGCACAACCACAAAAACACAAACATATTAGCCCGACATCTATCGGCGAGATTCATGCAACAGCTGTGTGGGGCATTAAGTCCAGTTTTACCCCAAGTGGTTATGTGAAAATGCCGGAGTTGTCGTTAAAGAGGAAGGCTGTAGTCTAGCAGATCTTTATAAATTTCAAGAATTTCTAAGCGATTTTCAGATAGTTGTGTTCAATGATTTGAAAAATTCAGATTCGGTCTTTTTCAAGGTTTCTGCCAGAAATGATTTTCCGAAGAAAATTTACTTGTACTACTCCAAACGACTTAAACATTTCTATGTGATAAAATCATTGAAAGCCTATTTCAATAAACACTTTGATTGTATTTATTGTGATAAGACGTACAATCATATTCCTCATAAATGTGAGATGAAATGTTCTTATTGCCACTCTTACCCACCCTGTAAATATGTTGCCAAGATGGTTTACTGTGAAAACTGTAATCGCTCTTTTAGAGGTGAGGGTTGCCGTACTAGTCACCTTACAAATAAGATTGGGGACAGAAGTATATGCGATGCATTCAAAGTATGTACGTTATGTACAAAATTCCGGAATTTCACAAGAAGGGATAAAAATACACATGAATGTGATGAATACTACTGCCAGATTTGTTCAAACGTTGTTCCTGCAGATCACTGCTGTTACATCAAAACATATAGGGGGAGGAAAAAGGATAATTTCTTACTAATTTTTTTCGATTGTGAGAGTACTCAGAATACAACTTTCGATAATAGTGAATCTTTCAGACACGTTGTGAATTTAATTGTTGCCCAGCAAGTTTGCGAAAATTGTTATACTGACCCTGATATGAAGCGTGAATGCAGTGTTTGTGGAAAAAGAGAGCATATCTTCGAATATAATACCGAAATTGATGTTATGAAAATCTTTGTGGATTATTGTTTAATGCAGAGATCTTTTGCCACGAACGTGTACTGTATAGCACATAATTTTCAAGGGTATGATGGACAGTTTGTTATCTCCAAGCTTTTTACGAGAAAGCTGAATGTAGAACCTATTATGAATGGTTCAAAGATAATGAAATTAAAATGTGGACAAGTGACATTCATAGACTCTTTAAATTTTCTAGCATTCCCACTCTCGAAATTTCCATCCGTATTTGGATTAAAGGAGTATGCAAAGGGATATTACCCATACCTCTTCAATACGATAGAGAATATCGATTATGTTGGAAAATATCCTCCACCAGAAATGTACGGACATAATGCAATGAAGATTAAAGAGAAGGAAGAATTTTTAAAATGGTATGACGTTGTATCAGAGGGTGTGTTTAATAACAGAGAAGCTATGTTAACGTATTGCAGAAATGATGTGGATATATTACGCTTGGGTTATACCCAATTTATGCGTGAATTTTTACGTATTACTCAGGTCAACCCTTTTACAGAGTCTATAACCATAGCGTCCACCTGCATGCTCACCTTTAAGAAAAATTTCTTACAAGCAAACACTTTGGGCGTAATGCCTCCTAACGGCTACTACAAAGGTAAAAATCAATCACTTATTGGAGCAAAGTGGATTGCGTGGCAGGGATCTCAAGTGACTGGCCGAATTGCATCTGCTAACAACGGTGGTGAGGTGAGGCTAAGAAGAAGCGGCTTGTTAGTTGACGGGTTTGATTCGGAAACAGATACGGTCTATGAATTTTACGGGTGTTTCCATCATGGGTGTCCAGATTGTTTCAAAATAAAAGAGACGTCTAGTAATAATCTAGTTCAGACGTCATCTCGGAAATATGAGATTACTCAAAGAAAAATTGAAATGATCAAGCGAAGTGGATACAACTTAGAATACACTTGGGAATGCAAGTTCCGTAATTTCCTGAAGGAAAACCCTGTAGTGGATCAAGAGTTAATTAAGGCTGTATCGAATATTATACTACCGCTTAATCCTCGAGATGCAGTGTTCAGAGGACGTACCGAAGTTTTCAAACTGTACCATGAAATGAAAAAGAACCAAGTCATACGATATCTTGATTTTACTAGTTTGTACCCATACATTAACAAGTACTCTCCATATCCTATAGGACATCCAAAAGTCCACCGTGGAAACGATGTTCCCCCATGTTCAGAAATACTCTTGATGCATGGATTCATCACTTGCTCTATCATTCCTCCAACTAGTTTATACCTACCTGTACTACCATTCAGAACAAATTCAAAACTGTATTTTACACTCTGTCGAAAATGTGCCGAGTTAAGTCGAATATCTGACTGTATTTATACAGATGAGGAGCGTCAGATCACCGGTACATGGATAATACCCGAAGTGTCTTTAGCTGTTGAAAAAGGGTATAAAATAAGACACATTTATGAAGTTTGGGAATACAACCATACTCAGTATGATCCTGCAACCAAGAGTGGAGGATTGTTTTCTAAATATGTAAATACATTCTTGAAAATAAAACAGGAGTCTAGTGGTTGGAGTGCTAATTGTACAGGTGAGAAAGAGAAAGATGCTTTTATAAAATCTTACAAAGAAAGAGAAGACATCTGTTTAGAGAAAGAATTGATTGAGAAAAATCCTGGTAGGCGTAATACCGCAAAAATTTGTTTAAACTCGTTTTGGGGCAAGTTTGCACAAAGAGAAGACAAAACGAGCACCAAAGTTCTTACCAGCTATAAGGAATTTTCTGATTTTATTCATTCCCCTGGGATAGAGATCTGCTCACTTTACACTATCAATGAAGAAACAATGTGGGTGACCTGGAAATATCTTGAAAAAGAATTGAATATGCTACCCATTGCTGCATATACAACAGCATTTGCCAGACTTAAACTTTACGCAGCTTTGGAGAAGGTAGAAGAGAGAGTTCTTTATTGTGATACGGATAGTTTAATCTTTGTTGATGATAAGTTCAGTCCAATCCCCTTCGAGATTTCTGACTTTTTGGGTGACTTAACTAACGAAATTGAAAGTTTCGGACCCGAGGCATATATTTCGGAATATGTTAGTACGGGACCAAAAACTTACGGTCTCAAAGTAGAAGCTGAGCGCATTATCGATCATATAATTAAATGTAAAGGAATAACATAAAACTTTGAAAATTCTAAAATTGTTAATTTCGAAAGACTTAAATCCCTAGTAATCGGTCCAGATGAGGAAGAACCAATTTGTGTTTTGAATGAGCGAAAAATTAAACGAAAACGACCGGGAGAGGTTATTTCTGCCCCCGAGAGGAAACATTTACAATTTACCTTTGATAAGAGAGTAGTTACGAAAGAAAATTTTTCTCTTCCTTACGGCTATAAAAAACCTAAGTTAAGTTAACATCTAAATATCTAGAATAATTATTCATTGTATATTTAGGAAACTTGCCATACATCACGAAATAAACTGTATATAAATGCCTATGAAAATGAAAAATGTTTCTTATTTAATCACTAATCATCTTACTGAAAGCATGTCCGTGTTCATTTTTGACATCCAATTTGTTTCTGGAAATCAGGGGCACTATTTTGCGAAAGAGTTGGCCATACTTCCGTACGATTCGACTGTACCTACAATTTACTACTTCAGACCTCCCTATCCTTACTAGGAGTTGAGCGGAAAGGCACGGAGGCAAAACGAGTTCGAAGCAAAGAACGTGAACGGATTGCGATGGGATGACGGTGAGGTTAGCTACAACAATCTTCCAAACATTCTAATGCCATTCAGTGAATCTACGATCTATGTAAAAGGTGATGCAAAAGTCAAATTTCTAAAGAGGTATCTACCTTCTGCAAACATAGTTCATCTGGAGATACCGAAACTACGAGATCTCAAGAATTTCAAGACCATCTGTAAAATACATGATGCACTTCCGGAGACACGATGTGCTGCGTAAAATTGTATAAATCTTTACATGTATTTTCTAATGAATACTAAATATTATTGAAATAAAAACTTGTTTTGTCTTATTACGTCAATTTATTTCATTACATTAAAAATAAGGTTACAGCTACACAGTATTGGAATTTCATAAAAAAGCCTAGAATAATTAATATGCATATAAGATGTACGAGGTGGTATAAAAAAGTCCTCATTTTTCAGCTTCAATAGATCCTTTTCCCTGCATCTATTACAGTACTGCTCATAATACTCCTTCACATATTCCGAGGCCAGGTTGTTGTGGTGCATGACAATGTTAAAAAATTCCATCATGTCGAACAGCTTGAATAGCTCCAGATGTTTGAGTGTTATGTTGCCAGCACCTATAGGTACCTGATACCATTTTAAAAGGCCCAATTGATTTTCCGGATATTCTTCACCTGCTGAAGTCTTCAAATCGTTGAGGTTATTGTAGAGCGAAATCCATTGACTATAGTCAATTGCCAGTGGGAAACGTCCATGGTAGTGGAAGATTGCCTTCGTCTGAAATGTCTGCGGGTCAAATCCGAGAGTGACCCTACGGTTATGGCATCCATCCAAGTAGTAAGTGTAGTTCAGCAAGGCGTCTTCATTGCACGGAACTTGTGATTTGGGAATCGTTTTCGTTCTTGACTTCTTCTCCTTGCAGTTTGATATGATGTTCTCAAAGTTGCTAGAAGGTTCGACTTGGGATGATTTCACAACTTTTTTCTTCTTCTGAACAAGTTTCTTCTTAGAAGTTTTTGTTTGCTTATTAGCGGACTTTTCAGCAACTGACGACATCCTTTTAAATTGTAAAAGACACAACTATTGTTTCGATGGTTTGATCACGCTGCTTTTATATCTCCGACATCCTGTCTGCAGGTCTGATTGAAGTACTCCCCACCATTTTGCAAAGAGGTCTTCAAATAAATTTTCCGGAATAGATCAACTATTTCACCATCATTGAAATTATAATCTGTAGAGGAGAACCGGTTCAGAAATGTTTTGAAGCTCCTGCCACTGCAACGAAAATAAAGAAAAACACCGCAATACTGTCCGCATGTGGTTGAGAACGCACTCTGTAGCATCTGCCTATTATTTACGAAAACTTTACCATTGTGTCGAAAAAATCTTTTGAAGTACTTGTTAGTAGGATATTTACCGAAAGAGTCAAAGTACTCGATAGGCCCTTTTCTAGGAATGTAAAAGGCCACCCAATGCGTGCCACTTTTATGAGCTGGATCTGTATTCGCAATAATACAAGCAGGTTTCTTCATTTGACGGGGTAAGTGATTGCACGGGAAAACGCCATTGAAAAATCTTTTAGTAACATGATTTCGCTTTAGTGAACTATCAAGTTCGATCGTGTTCATTCCTGTTCTTTAGAGGTGATTGCTTCAAGATTAATGATCCTAGTACGAGGCGTAACGTAGCTCTGAAGGAATTCCTTTGTTGGCTCCCCATGTACGAAAATAGTTGAAAACTTTGCAAGGGTTTTTATAAGATCCTCATCCAGACGCTTAAGTTCAAGGTTTCCAGACACACCAGTATGATCTGTAGTGCTAGCTGCTGATGTAGGATATTTGTAAACGATCTCCTTTGTATACACTTTATCTGGTGAAATAAAGCCTGCAAACGCAATTTTTTTAAAGAAGGTAAAGTGCCCTTCTGCAAAATACTTGGTATTTACTAGACAATTAGTCATGGTACTGTAGTTATCTCTAGCCAATGCTCAGATAAATAATAAATATCGAAGTGTTGAGCCTCTTTATATACCTTTTTATAGACTCGAGTAAACGTTTCGATTTTTATCGATTTCAATATTCGTATCATACTCTGCATATACAATGCATGTCACACTATTTTTTAATGCCTCTTTGAACCTGCCCTCGATTCTCACAACACCTTGATTCAATAAACTGCCACAAGTTGATTCGTATGAATTATCTGCTGTTAAGTCAAATGCTAGCAAAAAGCAACCATTGTCGAAAAATTGTTTGGATATCTGATGACCTTTATCGAAATAATTGATACCAGTACCCTTGAAAAGGCTCAAGTACTCCCGGGTGCTGAGTGGTTTTTCTATTGAATAATCGAATTCTATAGGTTGATTTGGTACTTGTACGCCATTAACTGACAAATTAAATCTCGTGATGTTATTGTGTTTGAAGTTATATGGATTTTTAGTACGTTTTCTGGTGTAGGCGTCGTTGTCTACCATCCCAAAAATGAGCAAGTTCGGTAATTGACCAACCACTATATTGTCCAGCGATAGTGTGAATGTATTTGTTGGTAACGTGTATGTTTTCACTTCGACGCGTTTAAACGGGTATACTGCATTTGAACGTTGCAGTACTGTTTCATGTGCCAAGAGAATATTGGGATTGACGCTTACATGATTCATGTACATTGTTGCTTCCAGTATTTTAATTCGAGGCGAGAATTTATCATCTTTCGAGTACAGGTAGAATTCAGGTTTCTCTAAGGATAATATGACGCGCAAATCCACGCCATTAATCAATAGTTTTTCTTGGTTAAATATGTCGCTATGGATCTTTCCCATTAACTCGACGACATTACTTTTCTCTAATAGTGCTGATCTACTAAGATAACCTTTATTCTCAGACTTTGGTCCAGCGCCTTCAATCATTTCCATTTCATTCTGGTCAAGATACCATCCAACCGATTCGAGATGAGTTGTTGCTGCATCTTTCCCGTAGTTCAATAGATTTTCAATGTATGCCCTGTACTAGTAGTTGTTGTCTGTTTGAGCTATATTCTTCCCATTCAACTGAACTGTACATTGTCTAAAAAGCGAAGGCATCAAATTATTTGCGACGCCAATTGGATCAGCTCCGACTTCTCTTCCATCAGCACCCTTAATTGTTTCAGTCCCTGTGAATAACATCTCTTTACCATCCTTTATTTTAACCATCTGCACTTTGAGCCGTAGATATAAACTGGATAAATCACGATACGTATCACCATGGCCGAGAGAGATGAATTCCAGTACAGATGAGTTATCCAATGAAACTATCGGCTTGCATGCAACTTCTTCGGTTTTTAAAATGTTGCTTTGAATCGGTGATGTGGAGAAAATGTCCAATTCGGATTTCATGCATTCTTTGTAGGAGGACATGTTAATTACTTATTGAATATGTCCAAGACGCGCTTCTTGATAACTTTTCGTTTACTTTTCACCCTTTTAATCTTTTAACGTGAAGCTTTTTTTACACTTTTTTTCAATTTACCAACTTTACGTCACTTAGGCGAAGACTTGAATTGAATTGTTGTGAACGGGTTAGCTCTTTTTATAGCCATTCGGTTACCTGCTCCATCCATCTTATCAAAAAGTTTGTTTATACCTTTCTGAGCTAAATCCTGTGCTGCAGTTTGTCCGTGTTCTCTTAAGAGTTTTTTAAGAGGTTTATTACCAACTTCCTGTATAATAGCCTTTCCAGTCTTGACCGCTTGTCGTTTTATAGCTTTTACACCTGACGCAGCCAAAGGTTTTAGATAACGTAATAGGCCACTGAAAAAACTTATACCTCTACCGCGCTGATAGATAATTGGTGCTCGATAGAGGTCCCCATATATCTGATAAATTTCCACCACTCTGGACCAAATAATAGCGTGTGTAGGGCGAGTTCATGTCGTTAACATCGGTATTGAATATTAACACTATAACCTTTAGAACGATGTTTGTGAATATTTATAGTTTTTCCTACCGGCGCTTAAAGTGAAGCATTATATATGTGGGAGTAAAACTTGGTTCAAAGTCTACTGGTTCACCTTGTTGATCTGTGACTTTAATAGAAATGCTTTCGAAAAAAAAATTTTCCACAGCACAGTACTCTACATGTTTGAATCTGAAAATACTTTCGCAATCTTGCAAAGGGATCGTACGAAGATTTCGCACCAATTTATCAGCTAATATTCTAGGTTTGATAATGTCTGTGTAAACGTGAATTAAATTGGGGCTTTCACAATCGCTAACGGTCTTGGTTGTCGTAGCACAACGTGTTCTTTTATCAAGCTCATGTACGTTTTTTTCCAACCGACTTAGACTATCAAGAAATATTGACTTATCGAAAGATTCTTTTATCGAGACATCAATCAGATCTGGATCGCGTTTATCAACAGGTGCTTTTAAAAATGCATCAATGAACAGACCAGCAATATTTTCAGTTTAAGACACTTCAATCGGTACTGGTGTTGTACCCGTTGTTCCATCACTCAGCACTTATGGATTGACGAATTGATTGGCCAATTCGAAAAAATAATTGTTTTCGTACCTGGTACACTGTTCTACCGGAAACTTCAGCTTTCTTTTTTAAATCTTCGTCTGAAAACTCTATTCCACTCAGCAAAAGTGACACAAAATCCGTAATGTTAATCGGCGAAGGTATTGGCAGTTCCACATTTATTTCCACACCATAGTCTTTTAGATGAAACGTATGCGACGTAGGTTTGATCCCCGCTTTTCTTTCCCGCTCTCGTCTTAAGCTATGTGCAGGATATATGTATTCGTCAATCATTCTTAATAGCTCTACATGATTTCTTTTTGACCTCGGAATCTGTCCAATTATATAATCAATAAAGTCCTGAAGCGAGTTAAACTTTTTGTTTGATTTTAAATAAACTTTTTCGGCGATTTTCTCGCCTTGGTAAACATGTAAGCAGAAATCTTCAATCTTCTTAGAATCACTGATATCGGGAATATTTCCTTCATCTCGATCTTTTTCGATATGTTTGAAAATCAGTCCCTTAATTGATGTCAAATAGTAGTTATAGAAGTCAGGTTTAATAACCAAGAAAAATGACGATAGGAATGATGAAAAATTGATATCGTTTTTTTCATAACAAAGTCTCCGTAAAGTAGCATCACTCCATCTTAAGAGAACAAGATTTTTTTTCAAAGACATGATTTTTACAACTATTTCTGTTACTTCATGCTTGCTGGATTTCGCTGCAGTTGATCGTCGACTTCTTTTCATCATACTAGTTTTTTTTTCTTCGGTACTGCCTATGGAACGTTTAAAAACACTGCTGGTTGGCACAGGTTTTTCTCTTCCCCGCTTTGGTAACATTATCTCTGTTATTCCAACACGCCAACCACTTTCAAGCTTGTTGGCAGTAAACTGGCAGTTTATTTTCGAAAGATGATAGTGTGTTTTCAGGGTAAATGCTCAGAGAACTATTGCTTAAAAGGAATACGTAGAATTCATCATCTGTTACTTTTAAAGGCATATCAAATTCTTTCCCAAGCCAGGTCTGGTACACTTGAACTGCGCACTTTTTTTTCTTTTAGTCTCTCACTCTGTCGAACAGGATGTTTTCTGACGGGTTGATCAGACGTGTATTGATTAGGATCGAACCGAGAGGGCCTTAATATAGAGTAACTAGGCAGCTCTTGCATTTCCACATCCGCGATACTTTCAGAATCTTCTTCCCCTTCTTTCTCCATTTTAAAGACATTGGAACCCTCATCATCAAGATTGTCTATCTCACCTAGAACGTCTTCTACTTCATCAGGACTCATATCAGCAGGTACTGTGTATTGTGTTATTCCGTCATCACCAGTTATTATCCTATAATCTTTGTCAGTTGAAGTTTTCCTAAATTTCGATGGTGGCTTCAGACTTTTCGCTATTCCACTTGCCGATAGACGACGCTTAGCAGCAGCCGATAATACACTCCTTGGAGGTGTGATTTCACCTAATGATTGAAACAACTTTTCCACTCGCACAGGTGTAGTTTGCGTAGGTTTCTCATCTCTAAAAACATATTTAGTTTGTGTCGTGTTGTCTCGCAAGCTTTTCTGTTTCTTGCGTACATGCTCGCTCGATGATGGCATTTGAGTTTTTCTTTCTAGAAATCCTTTACTTCTACGACGTGTGTTTAAAAATTTTATAAGTTCGTTTCGATAATGATACCATTTGTCTTTATCGCTGAATTTTTCACTTTTCAATATCTTATTCATTGCCTTATCGAACAAGCTCTGGTTAGTAGAACTTTCAATAGTGTCTTTCAAATTTGCATATACTTCAGGAGACAGAAGTAGCTTTTTATTCAAATTACTGTTCCTATACATATTTCTCAATTAGTGAACCAATCACCCCTGAAAGTACACTGCCCAGTAATACAGGCAGAAATCGGCCTTGTTGAATTAGAACTTTAAGTTGTCGCGGAACTGACCGTTTAGCATCTACTAACTTACGCATACACTTTTTATATTTACAGAGACGGTTATATATCTTTCCACGAGGTCTGTGGTTACCATTCAACGTATTCAATGTGATTTCGCAAAGTGTTTTAATTACCTATGGATCGGCATTCTTAAGTATAGCATTTCTCAAACCCAGTCGAGCATGTCTAAATTTTTCTTAAAGGTGAGCATGCAGGCGGACGCTATGGTTATAGACTCTGTAAAAGGGTTGACCTGAGTAATACGTAAAAATTCACGCATAAATTGGGTATAACCCAAGCGTAATATATCCACATCATTTCTGCAATACGTTAACATAGCTTCTCTGTTATTAAACACACCCTCTGATACAACGTCATACCATTTTAAAAATTCTTCCTTCTCTTTAATCTTCATTGCATTATGTCCGTACATTTCTGGTGGAGGATATTTTCCAACATAATCGATATTCTCTATCGTATTGAAGAGGTATGGGTAATATCCCTTTGCATACTCCTTTAATCCAAATACGGATGGAAATTTCGAGAGTGGGAATGCTAGAAAATTTAAAGAGTCTATGAATGTCACTTGTCCACATTTTAATTTCATTATCTTTGAACCATTCATAATAGGTTCTACATTCAGCTTTCTCGTAAAAAGCTTGGAGATAACAAACTGTCCATCATACCCTTGAAAATTATGTGCTATACAGTACACGTTCGTGGCAAAAGATCTCTGCATTAAACAATAATCCACAAAGATTTTCATAACATCAATTTCGGTATTATATTCGAAGATATGCTCTCTTTTTCCACAAACACTGCATTCACGCTTCATATCAGGGTCAGTATAACAATTTTCGCAAACTTGCTGGGCAACAATTAAATTCACAACGTGTCTGAAAGATTCACTATTATCGAAAGTTGTATTCTGAGTACTCTCACAATCGAAAAAAATTAGTAAGAAATTATCCCTTTTCCTTCCCCTATATGTTTTGATGTAACAGCAGTGATCTGCAGGAACAATTTTTGAACAAATCTGGCAGTGGTCTTCATCACATTCATGTGTATTTTTATCCCTTCTTTTGAAATTCAGGAATTTTGTACATAACGTACATACTTTGAATGCATCGCATATACTTCTGTCCCCAATCTTATTTGTAAGGTGACTAGTACGGCAACCCTCACCTCTAAAAGAGCGATTACAGTTTTCACAGTAAACCATCTCGGCAACATATTTACAGGGTGGGTAAGAGTGGCAATAAGAACATTTCATCTCACATTTATGAGGAATATGATTGTACGTCTTATCACAATAAATACAATCAAAGTGTTTATTGCAAAAGGCTTTCAATGATTTTATCACATAGAAATGTTTAAGTCGTTTGGAGTAGTACAAGTAAATTTTCTTCGGAAAATCATTTCTAGCAGAAACCTTGAAAATGACCGAATCTGAATTTTTCAAATCATTGAACACAACTATCTGAAAATCGCTTAGAAATTCTTGAAATTTATAAAGATCTGCTAGACTACAGCCTTCCTCTTTAACGACAACTCCGGCATTTTCACATAACCACTTGGTCCTGCATTCTAAGTTTTTCAGGACTGAAGAATGGTACCACGTCTGAAACGAATGTGAATACATCTCGACTGCATAACAAATAGAGCGAGGAAGACATTTCAAATCACCCTCCAACCCTACATCTACAACACATGTTCGCCTTTTTAGAATCTCGCATTCGTCTGTAGTTATATTATTAATTCTTCCACCCCCAGAAATAATATTAACGGCTTCGGCGTTCAGCTGCATTATTTCATCCGAAAGAAACGCAGTATTGGATTGATTAACATTTGAAATCAAATCAAGAATATACCTTCCATTCACCTCTTCAATCGATCTCAAGCTAGACCAGATAGGTTTTATGTCAGGCGCGTTTGGGAGTGAAATAGTTAAGCTGATTTTAGATCCTCTTCCAGATTTCGACACTATATCTTTAATAATATCATCAAAAATTTTCTCTATTCCCAAGAGAGGATTTTCATTTTCAGCACCGAGACCTTTGATTCGGAATACAATTTTGTTCCCCTCAACGTTAAATTTCTTAAAGAATTTTCTATCCCTAGACAACACTTCATACCCACTTTCCACTCCAGCACCACACTGAACCACTTTGTGTGTTGAATGAGCTTGATTCACACTTGTGCTTGCTATGTTAGCGTTCCGAACTTCTTTATCAGTTAATGATACTTCACGAGACTGGATACTACCCGTATTCTCAATATTGAAGAAATCAATACATTCCTTCAATACCTCAAACGAATCGCACTGACTTTAATATTTAAAAAAATTCTCTAAATAAAATTTTTTCCTCTCGGGAGAACACAACTTTTCTCTCTCTTGTAATATTTAACAAGCTCTTAAGGTTAGTACGAAATAACATAAAATCTAAACTTAAAGCACTATCTAAAGTGCAGACGATTTGTTTTACATCCATTTCTTTACTTACTAAAAATATTCTATACAATATTTACTAAAAATATCTACACTCAGATACTAAAATATATATATACCAAGATAGTATACCAAGATAGTTTACTCTCGAGTTTCTATAGCTTTCAACACCTGATTTTTTTTATGTATAAATCTATATTTGACTGCCACGCAATGTCTGGAAGAGCTCTCTTTCGCTTTTCTATAGCTCTTGGTACCTGTTTTCTCAACAGATTTTTCACTCTGCCACGGAATTATTGCAACGGGCCTTGCTCTCTGGCGTCTCTTATTTTCACCCGACCTTTTTATTTTGTCAATGTGAATAGCACAGCTGAAACCTCAGATTTGGCCTCCACGTCGTCTTCTTCGCAGACTTCTCTAAATTCTCCTTGGGGCAAAAATATCTGCCAAACGAACGCTGTAGCAGGATTTCGTCCACGTTTATCTGAAAGAGCCGAAAAATAATTTTTTAAAAATTTATCCTTAAATTCTTCGTCCGACCTTACTCACCAGTCGATTTTTCCTGATGTAGAAGACGTTCCTATATTCTAGTCTTCGATTTCAAAAATCTGATGGTTCTACCATTCTCAACCAGGTCTTTTATACCCATTCGCAAGGTCAGTACAGCACCTTTCACTTCTATACATCTTATGCAACAACTACAAAAATCATCAAAATGGTATTGCATCATATTATACAAAAATTGCATACCTGTATAGTTGCATATTCCTGTTTTAAGAACAGCTTATTGATCTCTACAACAACATGTCATCTGATTTTTGTATAAGATAGAACTGATTTGTCATGAAATATGTATACAGATTCTAGATTTAAAATGAACTTTGGCAATCCCGACAAGAAGGATTTCATCGTATCATCTTATTTTTTTTTTGTGAGTTGAATCTGATCTGTGATAAAACATGTATACTGCAACTTTGTACTAATTGAAAAATAGTGAAGATAAGCGATCTCTACAACAACATGTCATCTGATTTTTGTATGAAATGGATTTGACTTGACATGAAATATGTATACAGATTCTAGTTTTAACAACTTTGTCGTATTTTACCTGTTTTTAAGTGGAGAATGTCGATCTCAACAAAAAGTAATTCAACATATCATCTGATTTTCATAAACAGGATTTGACTTATCATACCCTCTACATTTTCGCAACTTTGTATTAATTGATAAATAGGCTTGAATTTGAGTTCTGATAGCTGGTATGTATTCTGTATAAAATATGTATACAACTCTATACTTTTAACAACTTTGTATTCTTGAACTTTAGTTCTGGTATTTCACAACCATTTAGTATATAAGACCACAGTCCGCCGGAGGAACATCAGAGTCTTCTTCGAAAGTCTATCAAGACAATATGGTAAGTATTTCAGTACTGCAAGTTACTGTATGTTAAAAAAAGACATGAATAATTTACATTGTTTTTTATTTTTCTAGAGTGCGTTTGAGCTTCTAAATTCAGCAGTTGGTGGAGATGGAGATAAAATGACTTCAGTTAGCTCCTTAGAGATCGGGAAGGAGCACCATGTAATATTCTTCCGCATGCTGAAGACAAAGTACGGTCTTCGACTGGCGGTACATATGGATGGAGGGATTTTTCGCTTCCTGCCCCCTCGATTTTCAGACAAAATAAAAGCTCAGCGTCAGGTGGAAGAGCTGAACCAGGCAACGGATCCATTCCTTATATTTGATGGCGTGGATAACTCACGGGGTGGATTTCTCAAAATAAGATTAGATAAAAAATAAAAACTGTAATTTTTATTTCAATATAAAAACTTTGTAATTTTTATATCAATATAAAAACTTTGTAATTTTTATATCAATATATTCACATTTCAATAAAAATATCTTAGTCTGCTTGTACATACAAACCGCTTTTCATTTCGAAATTAGACCGGAGTTCAATAGCATTGCCGCCCCACTCAATGAAATTGAAATTCTATTCTTATCCACATTTAAGCTTGTTTTCAGTTTGTTTACATACCACTTTCGCTTTCATGAATGCATTGTTATTGCTCCGTAATCAATTCAAATGTATTCAAACATTCATCGAAAATATAAATATCTTCATGTCTGTTATCTTAAATTCATCGTAGTAGTACTACGAATTTCTCATAAGTTTAAATTATGCAGTTTTTAGAAAATCAAACAATCGCATTAAACAACGGGGCATCCAAAACCAAAGAGCACGGAAACAAGTACCAATACTACGAGTTCTAAGATCCTGAGGCCAACGCTCCAAACACCAATATCCAATGCACCAGATTTCAAGGTCACAAAAACTTTTGTCTACAAAAACTCGATTTTTGTATTAAGAGCCTGTCCTCTTCGGCGGCGAAAAAATAAACACAAAAACACACCCAAACAAACAAGCTCCTACATCGAAGATGCAGAATGGTGCATCCATGCTAACTTATCATTGGCTCCTACATCGAAGATACAGAATGGCAGTTAGGTTTGCTCCCTCACACCTGTAGCTAGCCTGATTCTTCATACATACACGGTGGTAAAAAAATGAAAAACAAGCTTAACTCAAACTTGTGACACTATCCATACCTAAAGCACGCGAGTGGGCGGCAACAAAACCGTGACACTTTTGATCTCCTGTCCCTTACTCGCGTAATGCCAAAAGTATAGGAAAGTGTCACCCTTACTACTCATAAAATTTATGACATTGTCAGCTTTTCCTATTGCGACCACTATAGGGCGAGGCAAAAACAAATGATCTTTGTTATCTATGGTAACAATGCTTTTCCTTACATCGCATTCTTCAGCAAAAGTACTGTAGTCTTTTGTATGACTCTTGCCTTTATCACGTAGTCAACGTACTGAGGTTACTCCTAAGCAAAAAATGTATATACCTAGGCCTTCCGAGTTACTTTCAAAAGTGCTCGCGATCATTTCCAAACTATGTTCCACCTTTACCATAGAAACAGGTCTAAGGCTTATTCATTCAGGGCCTCTTTCCTTGAAGCTGAATGATCATCTGCTTTCAGATCTTTTACAACATGTTGTATAATATCTTCTATAGCACTTCTCACCCATGTAAAAGGGTTGACATCTCCAGGGAAAAGTTTTACTTTAAATCCCACTTTACGTCCTTGTGTATTAAAACGTTTGTTATGTACGAAATAATCATATATTGTGGTAAACCTATTCATGTTTGAAACTTTTTACCCTACTATTATTTCTGCGCCTTCTCAAAAGCAAGTGCTGGATACAAATGACTAGAGAAGGTGCATGCATCCCTATTTAAACTTTTTACGTAGCGAGTTGTCACGGTCGCCCGTGCTTCACAAGGAAGACATTCGGAGGGCATTGGATGAACGATCGATGAATCAATCATAATCCTACGGCAAATAGTCTAGAGAACCGCACTCACTGACACCGTAGAAATTTCGGAACGAAGATGTACGCACAAAACTTTGGATCGCGCAAGATGTATTTCCCCCCGGGCGCGGCACAAACTAGCAGGGATCTTACTTACATAATGAGCGAATTTCCTGGATACACGTACGTCAATCTAGTCGTTTTCCCGACACTAGAAAACTTGAAATTGACAATTTCATGAATTTCCCCTGTCACCATACAATTTGAAGCGTGACAATTCGAAATGTCACAGATGACGGATGTTCGAGCAGGGGAAATCGAGTTGTCCCAAATGGGTGGAACGCGAGGTAAAAATGAGAACTCGACGCGTGGGGGACAGTGAAGGGGTGAATAAACTAAACTGTTCAGGAAAGTCCCGATAATTTGAAAAAATTGCGCTACATCGAGCGAAAAGTGAAAGCCTTTCTTTCTTTTGGAATGGAACCAGGTTTTCTTTTGTTGAATTGCATGTCGATTGGAGTCAGACTGTGAGGACATTTATTCCTTCTGTAAGGAGGCGCAAAGTTCGAGGATAAATAAATCGAAGGTGTGTTAGCGACGTCGTGGCGTAATTTCTTGGACGAAACTCGTAAAGAAAAGGAAAGTTCCGATCAGCAGAAGAAAAAGAGATTTTCGACCAACAGGAGGAAGTTGGCTAGTGGTACGAGTGACAGCGAAGGAGAAAAATTATTTCGAGTGTCGGCGTCGAGACATCTGGGCCCCAGCGAGGGATTCTTGTAGCCAGGTTCATTTATTCTCATATTAATTTTTGAATTTTGTTTATTTTTTCCTAGTGTTAAGTAAGTTTAGTGCATAATTATACCGCGACCGCATAGGATTAGTATCGGATTTTGTGTGTAAAATTCTTTTGGAATCGATAGTGAAAAACAAAATATATGTAATCGTGTAACAATGGAAAATCGTTCGTAAATATCATTTTTACTCAAAGAGTTAATTCCGGCGGTGAGAAATTGAAAGTGTATGCACGTCTCTCATTTCTTGCGTTAGAGCGGTGGTGTCTTTAGTGGTTTCGGGTTGAACAAAGCGAATGGCGCTCAAACCCACCCCTTTCTCCGTGAGCAGAGGCGCCCGAAACTACTGCCCTAACGTCCCAGTCGGACATTCAGGGTTAGAGGTCGATTTTTAAAATATAACGGTAACGAATTGGCGTCCAAACGGTAACAAATTGGCAGCCTAACGGTGAAAATGGTAAGCGTGAAAATTTTGTAGCCAAGTCCCAAACTGTGGGAGGCCCGAAAGACGCGAAGATTCAGTTAGGAAGAAGCCCTTAAGGCATATTTCGTAATATCTCTCGCAAGCGATCGCGGTGCGAATATTTTATTTAGTAGCCCCTCGGGTCGTATTGCGGGTTACATAGCGGTTAGTTCTTTTTAGAACTTAGATTCATTTATAGATATTATGCTGCATGGCAATTATTGATAATGGTATATATAAGTGATCACCATAACGATACATATAATTATTTGGAATATTAGTGATCATCATATAGATGCATATATTTATTTGAAATATAAGTGATCACCATATAGATGCATATATTTATTTGAAATATTAGTGATCATCACATAGATACGTATATATATATTTGGATGCTGGATTCTCAGCGATATGTGAATTGGATTGCGTGTGGCTGATAATAGGAGTGAAACAAATATTGAATTGGCGTGCTAGGAAAGTGTGAAAGCGGGGAAGCGTGATTGATAAGAATTTCAGTGAAATCAGTGTAGAGGACGGTGTACATAACGGTTATAGAGGTAGCTAAAGGAACGAGAGTCCGGATTGGTGGCAACAGTGTAGGGTTTGTTAATCAATCATGGTTGAGACGAAGACGGATTTGGTATACTAAGTTAAATATAGAGTCCTTGCCCACGTTTTTGATTTCAATTGTTTTGTAGATGAAATATCGGTAGAATATATATATTGGTTGGTGAATTTTGGTGTGATTGTGTACAGTGGTATATACTTTGAATCATCTAGTGAAATCCTTAATTAATTTCGCGAATTTTCAAACTGAGTTAGAGAGAAATAACCTGTTGTTTGGTATTGTGCTATCCAGAGTGGACTCAAGATTCGGGGCGCTTCTGTGTCGCAGACGGCAGTATTCTTCTTAATTAGGATTAGGATAAGTTTGAGCGTGAGATAAGGGCTTAAGCCAAAATTTTACTTTTGGGAGTGGAGATAACGCTGATATAATTATTCTTCATTATTATTGATATCGCGGATGGATAGTGGTAAAATGAAGATTAGTGTGGATAGATTAAACAAGGATGAGCTCACGTATGAGCTCGCCATTCGCGGATTCCCGTCAGATACTGTAGAGAATATGCGGAAAACGCTCAGGGCAACGCTGAAGGCAGAGACAGCTCTGGACACGTCCTATGTGGAAGCGGCATACCCTTTTGAGTTCGAAACAGATCTCGCGGAGTTGACGGCGAAGGCAGCCGAAATCGAGGATTTGATGGCTAAAATCTCAGGTGATAAGACATCATCAGACTTTATCAAAGCCAGAGTCAAGATTGAATTTGGCTTTTGGAGACTCGGAAATATGCAGACAGTCACACCCGAGCAGGTTGAGTGTGCGAGGAAGATACGCAATCGTCTCATTATATCTATGGGCACTTTGGTGGAGAAAATGGAAAGGATCAGCGAAGACGAGGCGGATCTTGCTAGTGACATGACGAATATGATGGCACCACGGGAGCCGAAAGTGACAAATCCGGCAGAAGTAGCAAAATGGGGTCTCAAGTTTAGTGGGGATGCTTCTGGGCCGGTAAATGACTTTCTTGAGCGTGTTGAGGAGTTGAGACAGGCAAGGGGACTCTCTAACCCGCAACTATTCACGGCGGCTGTGGATCTATTCGAATCACGAGCTTTGATTTGGTTCAGGGCCAATCGCGGTTTAGTGTCTTGCTGGGACGATCTGGTTGAAGAACTGAAGGCTGAGTTTCTGCCGACGGACTATGAGGACCGTCTGCGAGATGAGATCTGCAGGCGGGCGCAGGGTGAAGGTGAATCGATGGGCGTGTATGTGGCCGTAATGGAGCGCCTGTTTTCTCGTCTGAAGCAGTCTTGTTCGGAAGAGGAGAAATTGACAACACTGCGCAGGAATATCTCGCCCATCTACCAGCAGCAGCTTAGTCTGACGCCGATATCATCGATACCGGAGCTGATCAGAATGGGACGGACGTTGAATGCAACGAGGACGTCGGTAGTGGCTTTCATACCACCCAATACGCGATCCAGACGCTGCTTGGGGCCGGACTTGGCATATGTGAGTGCAGAAACCCCAGATCAAGTTGCTATGTTGTCCGGACGGAGTCGTCTGCAATGCTGGAATTGTAGGAGGGAGAGTCATATGTCGAGAAAATGCACAGAACCCAGGCGCTGCTTTGGGTGCGGTCGACAAGGAGTCCTGCGAGCAGCCTGCCCGACGTGTCAGGCCAGGACGAGGGAACCAGAAACAAGAGCGCTATCAGATCCACAGGTTCCGGGAAACGGCCGACGTGCTCACTAGGCGGCCGAGCGAGCACTAGAAGTAGGTCGCGACGAGTGGAGAAGCCTTCGCGAGTGGACTACGCGCTGGCGAACAGTGGGCAAGACAGTCGCCCGCACTTGCGAGTAGAGGTAGAGGGGGTTGTCATGGAGGGCCTGCTAGACTCTGGTGCGAGTCATACAATCCTGGGGGAAGGAGGATGGTCTCGGTTAGTCAACAGAGGAGTAACGTTCAGCCAGGGCAAAGTGGTGGAAGTTGGACTGGCCAATGGGGAAAGGTGCGTGGTAAATGGAGCGGTACGACTGGAATTCGCACTGAACGGTCGCAAGAGTCACTTGGTTGCACTGGTTGTTTTGTCCATACCCCAGGAAATAATTCTAGGAGTGGATTTTTGGAAATGCTTCGGGGTTGTGTTGGACATGAAGGGTCGACAGTGGACGTCTGTCGCGGCGGTAAAGTCCGTACCAGGAAAGACGCTGCGGAACCAGTTCCATTTGTCCAAAGAGGAAACAGCGATCTTAACGAGTCTGCTGACAGATCAGTTTCAGTTGATGGGGGATGGACTAGGCTGCTCCAAGTTGGTGGAGCATTCGATTAAAACGACTGCCGTACCAATTAAACAGAGATATTACCCTGTCTCTCCTGCCGTGCAAAAGCAGATAAATTTGGAACTGGACGAAATGCTGAGACTGGGAGTGGTTGAGCCATCATCGAGCCCATGGTCATCTCCAATTTTATTGGTCCGTAAGAAAGACGGCTCCTATAGATTCCGTGTAGACTTGCGAAAGTTGAACGCGGTATCTGAGAAGGATGCTTATCCCCTGCCGTACATATCCATGACACATGAAAAGCTGCGCAACGCGAAGTAATTGTCAACGCTGGACGTGAAGTCATCGTACTGGCAAGTACCAATGGTAGAGAACTCTCGACAGCATACTGCGTTTACTGTGCCGGGGAGAGGCCTATTCCACTTTTTGCGGATGCCTTTCGGGCTCCACAATTTGACAGCAATGTGGCAGCGCCTGATAGATACGGTTCTGGGACCTGCACTCGAACCTTTTATATTTACATATTGAGACGACATAATAGTTGTTACAGATACATTTGAGCGTCATGTGGAGGTGTTGCGTGAAGTCTTTGTGCGTCTGAGGGAAGCTGGCTTGCGTGTCTCTAGAGATAAATGTCAGTTCTGTAGATCGCGGCTGAAGTATCTGGGATATGTGATAGATGGGGACGGCTTGCATGTAGACCGGGAGAAGGTGGAAACCATTAGTGAGTATCCTCGGCCGAGAACGGTAAAGCATGTGCGACAGCTGTTAGGAATGGTATCATGGTACCGACGGTTTATTCCGGACCATGCTACCATGGTGGCACCTCTTAGCGACCTATTAAAAAAGGGTCGGAGGTTTGATTGGTCCGAGGAATGCGAGCGGGCATTTCAAGACTGCAAACACAGGCTGTCCACTGCCCCAGTCCTGGCATGTCCAGACTTCGATCTCCCTTTTAAGGTGCAGACCGACGCTTCGAATGTGAGCATAGGAGCAGTATTAAGCCAGGCACATGCCACTGGAGAAAAAGTATTGTGCTGCCTTAGCAGAGCTTTGTCGGTTCAGGAGAGAAAATACTCCACGACCGAAAGGGAGTGCTTGGCGGTGCTATGGGCCATCGAGAAGTTTCCACCGTACATCGCGGGATCACCATTTATAGTGATCACGGACCCTCATTCGCTAATTTGGCTAAATAATCTTAAAGATCCCACGGGTAGGTTGGCGAGATGGGTGGTGCGCCTTTATTCGAGTTCGAAGTTGTCCATCGAAAAGGCAAGGAACATTTAGTCCCTGATGCGCTTTCACGGGCGATCGGGGAAGTGAGTAGTATCACAATACCCTAATCGTCGGATCGTTGGTATGAAGAAATGATAGTTCAGGTGCAGACTGAGCCGCAGAGATATCGCGATTGGAAAACGGTGAGTGATACTTTGTGGAAAAGATTGTCTGGTAGCAAGGGAAAGGGGAAGATGGATCCTGTCTGGAAGCGTGTCGTGCCGAAGGGAGAAATATATGTCATCCTCAGACTATGTCCCGACGACCCAAAAGCAGGGCACATGGGTATCCCTCGGACACTGGCGAGGGTAGCGCAGAATCATTACTGGCCACGAATGTAGGCGGACATTCGTGAATACGTCAAGAAGTGTAAGGTGTGCCAGGCGTGCAAGGTAGAGCGGAAGGCTTCGGTGGGGCTGATGTCAACGAGAGCAGGAGTGGCGAAATCTCCGTTGGAAATGGTGTGCATAGATTTGGTTGGGCCATTACCCAGGTCGACGCGAGGTCATAGCTATATATTGACGATTTTAGATTATGTTACCAAATATTCGGTGATACTACCAGTCCGCACTGCCACGGCATCGGCGGTCTTTCGCTTGCTAGAAGAGAATGTTTTCCTAGTATATGGCGTGCCGAAGGTGCTAGTGTGTGACAATGGAGTAAAGTTTAGGGGAAGACAGTTTAGGAATATGGTGTACAAGTAAGTTACACTGCTTTGTACCATCCCCAGGCCAATCCAGCAGAGAGACGGAACCAAGATATCAAATGTATGCTGAGATATTACGCGACAGATAATCATCGTTCATGGGACCAAAACTTGGCCAAGATAGCATGCGCCCTAAGGACGTACAAGCACGAGGTGACCGGGTTCTCGCCTTATTTCTTGGTGTTTGGGAAGGAAATGATTACGTACCGGGAAAGGGTCGAATTTCCAGGCGGCGCACGAGACTTGTCACCATTGAGTAGAGCTCGAGCTCTAGCGGAAATCCACGAGGAAGTGGTGCGAAGAATGAAGAAAGCAGCTACCTGCAGTAAAGGGCGCTACGATCTTCGTCGACGAGTGGGGGATTTCCAGATAGGCGACTAGGTGTGGAGGAAGAATTATGTGCAATCGGATGCAAGCAAGTATTTTTCTGCGAAGTTGGCTCCAGCGTTCGTGGGTCCATTAAAAATTGCTAAACAAACGTCAGCAGGGGTATACGAGCTAGTCGATGGGAAGGGGAAGGTATCTGGTACATGGCACGCTAAGGATCTCACGCGGTGCGTGGAGTGACATATATCAAAAAACTCTAGCGCACCTGAACCGCTAGAAAACTAATTTTCGAAGAAATTGTCTTTGAGTGACAAAAAAGTGTGGAAAGACGTAATGCACTGTTTTGTAGAATCATATCAACCATTCCTTATAAAAAGCAACAAAACTCAACTATAACCCAAATGATGTAAATGTTCAGTGATGGCAACACTTTCTGAACGAAGCAGTAATAAGTTTACCATAACAAGCTCATACTCAAATCAACTTATCCTTTGAATTTCGTTCTCATCGCAGGATTTCATCGAAAGTTTCAGCGGTTAAACGTTGTTTGAGGCTGCCATCCGAAAAATGTTCATAACTCGGAAAATTTGAAAATTGATTCCTTATTTTTATTGCAAATGCTTAGCATATGAGAACGTAATTTGAAGCATCTGTTGGTGCAATATTTACGGAAATGGCCAATACTGGTTAGCCTTTGTCAGCAGCAAAGCAAAATACATACCAAATCTGCTTTACGTTAAGTTAAACCCAACCAGTAAATTTCGTTTCGATTGAATCACTGCGCTGGAAGTTATACGGGTGAAAAGAATTTTAGGGTTACCACCCTCAAAACTTTTCAAATTTTTAAAGCGTTAAAATTTGTGGTTAACTTTCATTGTAGGATCATTTCCATTTGCAAATCTAATGACATCAATCGCTCAGTAAACAAATTTCATAAAATTACTAAAATGGTCATAGCTGTCAGCCCTTTCATGATTTTGGTGTGAAATTTCTACGACATTTGGTTTACATTAAGGTTTATTTACTGCGTGAACTTCGATTTGATTTCTGCACTGGACCGGAAGTTATAGAGAAAAAAGCTTTAATTTGCTGAGCAAATTTGCAAGATTAAGGAGACAAAAATCACCATAGCTGGTAACTCTATTCTAATTTTTCAACCAAATTTTCATCAAATGTTACCTAAGGTAAGATCCAAGTATGAATCTTGATGAAACGATGAAACGATGAATCTTGATGTCTGAATCGGAAGTTATAGGCTATTTTTCAAGATGGTACCACTGCCACAGGGTTGCTCGGATTTCACAATAGCTTCTATCAGACCTGGTCCTAGCTAATACCAACATATCCTGTAAATTTCATTATGATCGGATTATCCGGTCGTCAGTTGTCGTGAATAGAACTTTTGAGTGCTGAAAATAGAGGTAATTTGGTGATGGGTTGCCGTTCTTATGCAAATCGGAATTTTGAAAATTTTATCTTGACATGAAGGACAAAGGATAAAATTTATCAAAGATTTGAAATTTTTGAAATAAATCAAAAATTTTTCAGGAAGGTCAATGATTTGAAGAATTTTTTTCAGCAGCCTGCCACAGCTACAGGGTTCCCCGCTTTATGTTGAAAATCTATATGTACCATATTTTAGTGAACATCAATACGCTCTGTAATTTTCACGATGATCCATTGTTTTTCTTACAAGTAATGACAAATCAAAATTTGAAAAAAAATCCTTGCCTACTTTTAGGCACCTTGCACCCACACACGGCTCAAAATTTCCAATTCTTTATCATAGACAAGCTTAGAACATAATTAGTTTTCATTTCCAATACTTCTCTTTAACAAAAATTTACACTGCTTGGAAATATAGGAGTTCCTCAAAATTCACTAAAACGCTCGCCGCCGCCAAAAGATTTAGAATATCTGAATTTGAGAAAGTCGTGGACCTACATACTATATACATCTACGTTCTCCGAAAATTTCAGCTCAATCGGATCGGCCACTCCAGAGATTATCTCCCTTAATCATTTTGCTGATATATATATATATATATATATATATATATATATATATATATATATATATATATATATATATATATATATATATATATATATATATATATATATATATATATATATATATATACATATATATATATATATATAAAGAAATATGAATTTTCAGCGAAACGAGTTTAATACTATTGTTCTTCGAACATTAGTAAAAAGGAATTGGCACTAATTTGTATGATCAGCTACTATAGTAATTTACGAAATAATGGTAGGAATAGTCAGTAGGTGGTAGGTAGAATTAGCGACTACAGTAATTTAAGAATAGGTGATGGGAATAGACAGTAAGAGCGATTGGCTATCGTGTAGGTATAAATGAATATTAAATAGTTCGAGAAAGCATGAATTCATACTAAAGTTAGTGGGTGGCGGGTTGATGGCGTAAGTACGGTAGTGTGTGGTGAAAGGTTCGGTAGGCTAATTTTAACGTGTGAAGGAGTCTGAGCATGGTCAATAGATAGAATTTAATGATTCATATGACGTGATAGGGATGGTAAAATGGTGTAGATGGTGTGAATGAGTTACTGGCATGATTGAGGATTAAACGAATTAATGATGATTTAGGATTAAAAGAATTAATAATAGGTGGATATGAGCATGCAAATGAAGATTAAAGTAATACCGTAAGTTGTCTATCCATCGCTCGTTTCCACCACCAATTTTAGGATCACCAGGGATTAGTTTGTGTGTTGACGCTCCGAGTTTATAAGGTACGTCCAGGTACCAAACAGCGTGTGTTGGTCAAATCCGTGTCTTGGTTATTAGCTCGGCAAGTTTGGCAGACTGCCAGCGGGTCATCCTAGAAACGAGTTCGAGAGATATAAGATTCTTTACTTACATGATTATTGGCTCCTTCACCTTACAAAAAGACGTCACAAAACATATAGTCAGAAAGGGAATATTGGAAGAAACAGTTACATATATTGGTGGTAGTTGTGTGAATGAACGTTAGGTTGAGGTAGAGATTGAACAATCTAGTAGTTGACAATCATCCAGAATTCAAGTAGTTTTGCAGTCGATTATATCGATCGGACGCTTCGGTAACGAGCTATAGACGCGTACGTTAAATGAAGAACGAATCCGCGTATCGGAGTTTGAAAATCTCGAGAAAAGCGGCGGGGTATAAAGGCCGAGAATTCTTACAAAATTTTCTGAGGCGAGGGGGGTGTCACAGTCGCCCATGCTTCACAAGTATTAATAAGGAAAAAAAACCTCCACTGACCTACGGATGCTAGGTTGATGGAGGTTGAGCTGCAACCACCGAGGAATTAGCTCTCTGAAGTCTGTCATATCTCTTACGTTAAGTAAATCAGGTTGTGTATATGCATTAAGCACAAACGATAGGGCAGTAGCTTAGGACGCGAAATTAGCATGCATCTAAGCGACAGAACAGCCTATACACTCAACGCGACCTACGACCAGACATTTAACACGACTCAGGACGATCTCGACGGTGTCATCTAGATGATTCGTACCATCAAGAATCGAGACACAACAATCAAAACTCAAAGATACCTGGGATTACTGAAGACGAATCACGAAATATGTTTCAAACGAACCTAACTGCAAGCGAACTAGTATTATAATAGGCGGCTCAGAGTCAGTAATATCTATGTCAACACGTTAATTTCGACGCACGAACACGCGGGGCATCGCACAATTTTGGTCATTCGGGTCGGCGGCTCCTGTCCTGGGCCAACATCTGACCCAGATATGGTGAGAAAGGAATGCACGGTGGGAACTATCACAATAGGCAAGTGACTGGGTACATGATTGGAGAACTCCATCTGGAAGACATTCGGAGGGCATTGGATGAACGATCGATGAATCAATCATAATCCTACGGCGAATAATCTAGAGAACCGCACTCACTGACACCGTAGAAATTTCGGAACGAAGATGTACGCACAAAACTTTGGATCGCGCAAGATGTATTTCCCCCCGGGCGCGGCACAAACTAGCAGGGATCTTACTTACATAATGAACAAATTTTCTGGGTACAAGTACGTCAATCTAGTCATTTTCCCGACACTACAAAACTTGAAATTAACACTTTCATGAATTTCACCTGTCACCATACAATTTGAAGCGTGACAATTCGAAATGTCACAGATGACGGATGTTCGAGCAGGGGAAATCGAGTTGTCCCAAATGGGTGGAACGCGAGGTGAAAATGAGAACTCGACGCGTGGGGGACAGTGACGGGGTGAATAAACTAAGCGGTTCAGGAAAGTCCCGATAATTTGAAAAAATTGCGCTACATCGAGCGAAAAGTGAAAGCCTTTCTTTCTTTTGGAATGGAACCAGGTTTTCTTTTGTTGAATTGCATGTCGATTGGAGTCAGACTGTGAGGACATTTATTCCTTCTGTAAGGAGGCGCAAAGTTCGAGGATAAATAAATCGAAGGTGTGTTAGCGACGTCGTGGCGTAATTTCTTGGACGAAACTCGTAAAGAAAAGGAAAGTTCCGATCAGCAGAAGAAAAGGAGATTATTGACCAACAGGAGGAAGTTGGCTAGTGGTACGAGTGTCAGCGAGGGAGAAAAATTATTTCGAGTGTCGGCGTCGAGACATCTGGGCCCCAGCGAGGGATTCTTGTAGCCAGGTTCATTTATTCTCATATTAATTTTTGAATTTTGTTTATTTTTTCCTAGTGTTAAGTAAGTTTAGTGCATAATTATACCGCGGCCGCATAGGATAAGTATCGGATTTTGTGTGTAAAATTCTTTTGGATTCGATAGTGAAAAACAAAATATATGTAATCGTGTAACAATGGAAAATCGTTCGTAAATATCATTTTTACTCAAATAGTTAATTCCGGCGGTGAGAAATCGAAGGTGTATGCACGTCGCTCATTTCTCGCTTTAGAGCGGTGGTGCC
Source organism: Nemotelus nigrinus (assembly GCA_947369275.1). NCBI lineage: Eukaryota > Metazoa > Arthropoda > Insecta > Diptera > Stratiomyidae > Nemotelus > Nemotelus nigrinus. The sequence goes on from OX376373.1 coordinate 114,104,588, forward strand.
TTTAGTGGTTTCGGGTTGAACAAAGCGAGTGGCGCTCAAACCCACCCCTTTCTCCGTGAGCAGAGGCGCCCGAAACTACTGCCCTAACGTCCCAGTCGGACATTCAGGGTTAGAGGTCGGTTTTTAAAATATAACGGTAACAAATTGGCGCCCAACGTGGGGCCTTACGGTGATAATGGTAAGCGTGAAAATTTTGTAGCCAAGTCCCAAACTGTGGGAGGCCTGAGAGACGCGGGGATTCAGTTAGGAAGAAGTTCTTAAGGCATATTTTGTAATATCTCTCGCAAGCGATCGCGGTGCGAATATTTTATTTAGTAGCCCCACGGGTCGTTTTGCGGGTTACATACCGGTTAGTTCTTTTTAGAACTTAGATACATTTATAGATATTATACTGCATGGCAATTATTGATAATGGTATATATTAGTGATCACCATAACGATACATATAATTATTTGGAATATTAGTGATCATCATATAGATTCATATATTTATTTGAAATATAAGTGATCACCATATAGATGCATGTATTTATTTGAAATATTAGTGATCATCACATAGATACGTATATATATATTTGGATTCTGGATTCTCAGCGATATGTGAATTGGAGTGCGTGTGGCTGATAATAGGAGTGAAACAAATATTGAAATGGCGTGCAAGGAAAGTGTGAAAGCGGAGAAGCGTGATTGATAAGAATTTCAGTGAAAGCAGTGTAGAGGACGGTGTACATAACGGTTATAGAGGTAGCTAAAGGAACGAGAGTCCGGATTGGTGGTAACAGTGTAGGGTTCGTGGATCAATCATGGCTGAGACGAAGACGGATTTGGTATTGTATACGCTGGGGTACAAAATATACAAGACAAGATTTTGTATTAGCAATTTATTTGTTTTTTCTATCAACGATCTAAAGCGCACGACAATTAAAATCCAACCAACTTATATCTACATTGCGCATTAGCAAACCGCAACGAGTTAACTAAATTTGCTGACATAAACAAAAATTAAATTATCACATCACGCTGGATGTTCGCACATACATGCATGCAGGCCCAACGTTCCACAACGTGATTGTGTAATTTAACCTACATACATGCAGATGCGAACATTTAACGTGTAACAAATGTCCAGACGAAATCCGAAACCTTGCTGAGCTTTGCATGAATGACAGTCGACTGCGATCAGTGGTCGAGGACAGACGTTTTAGCTTAGCGTTGAAACGTTCGTGTTTTGCTTACTTTGTTTATATTTTTTTCAGATAACATCGAACAGAAAATTGCATCGGCTTCGGCTTCGGCTTCAGCATTTACGAAGATTTGGCGAATATCTTTCGAGTTTTCCCGAAAAACGAAAAGGACGCTTCGGAACAATGTCTTCGGAGGAGGACGTTGAAGGCAGCTCATCTTTATCGGCGGTCGATCGACAAGAGCGAATGAAGAAAGATATGGCCGCCTTCACCAAAAAAGTGAAGAAAAAACTCTCAAAACTATGTGCGAAATACCGCGAAGATGTGAAGGAGAATTTCATAGGCGAAATTCTCGCCGCGTACAACATGTCCGTTAGCATCAATCAGGATGATACCGATTCCGAATCCAGCTCCGGCGAGGACGACGAAAAAACCGACGACTCAGATGACAGTAAAATGGATGTAGCAGACTCCGATGGAACTCTAGAAGACGACGTCTTTAGTGATAAGTGTTTTAATGTGAAAAAAGTTATGTCGAAGTTAGCATCAGAAGATGCGTCGAGTGATAATTTTTCAGAAGTAGGCACTTCCAGGAAGAGAAATTTGCCCCGTTCTACAAGTTCTTCTCCTCCAGCTTCAAAAAAAGGCACCTCAGCTCAGACTCAGAATCTGAAATTACAAGACGTCATTCGTCAAAATTGTAGCGCAAACTTAGCCTCAGGTAGTATTGAGGCAGCTTGCCTTAAAAACACCCCTAGATACACCTCAAAACAAACATTAAATAAAGCCGCAACTAATAACGCAGCTTCGTCTTCTCAAGTTTCTGAAACTCAGAAAAGTAAGATGCCGCGGGTCCCACCGATAGTTTGTTTCAAATTAAATTTGAAAAGTTTTAAATCCAACATGGCGAAAGCATGCTCCATCAACGGAGATCATATTCCCTGTTTTGACGTCAAAACTCACAATCTAACGAAAACATCTCTCCTGCCAAAAAATATGGAAGATCACGCTCACCTGTTCGAGCACCTTAAAGCTGCAGCTGTCCCATGCTACACGTTCACCCCTCCAGCTTTCAAAAAAATGACATATCTTTTAAAGGGAATTCACCCATCTTATGATGAGCAAGACGTTCTAGGTGAGCTGAAAAATATTCTGCAAGACTCCGTTGTTTCTGTTAAGCGCTTCTTCACCTCAGCATCCAAAAAGGAAAACAAAATCCTGGGAAGCTTTTTAGTGCAGCTCGCACCAGGGACAGACCGTAATTCAGTTATAAGCGTTAAGTTTCTACTTAACCACCGAGTTTACTGGGAGCATCTTCAAAAACCAAAAGTAACTCAATGCTTCAACTGTCAACGATTTGGACACGTAGCAGCTAACTGTGCCCTTGAAGTCCGCTGTGTAAAGTGTGACAAACAGCACTCAACCAAAGAGTGCCCTTCTCCTGCGGGTTCCTCACAGGTATTTTGCGTCAACTGCAATACTGCCGGCCACCCTGCTAGCTACCGCGGCTGCCCCGCAGCTAAAGAAGTTGAAAAGAAACGAAAAACTCTTCAACAAGCCAAACAAGATAAACGGCTCCTTGTAACCTCCGCCATTGAAAACACCGTAAGGAAAGGCGTTTCTTTCGCCAATGTTCTCAAAGGTTCTTCTCCCGCCAACATGCCCAAACCAAAACCCAAAAAGGCTACTGAGTCCACAAAACCCCATAATTTAAAAACCGCAACCCACTCCATAATGTACTCAGAATGCGAGAACATCTTCGGGTGTGACCTTCTCTCACTCATAAGAAAAGTAGAGAATTTCATTCCTACTTTCTCCGCTCTCCGTTCTCCCAGCGAGAAACGGCTTGCATACGTTGGCTTAGCTCTTGAACTCTGTGGGATAAATGGGTTTAATTAAATTCAGCCTTTTAAATAGTTGCTCGCTCGTTCCAATATACAAAAGGAACTCCATTCAAGATTACCTGAAATCTGAAAAACCTGATATACTTTTCGTATGTGAGACAAAACTCAAAACCCGGCATAACGTTGTTTTTGACAACTACTTGGTTATTCGTGAAGATATGACGAATGAGCCTGGGGATAGGAAGCATGGCACTATCCTTGCAATTAAAAAATGGATCAAGGTCCAGAGACTCCTCATAAGCAATCTGAGATGCTTGGAAACAAATTCGGTCTGTGTTACTCTCGGTGGTGACTCCATAGCATTCATTGGCATTTATGCTAATCAAAACCTCTCCCCATCCGATCTTATCGACGATCTTGAACAAATAATGTCCGCAACCTCCCATATCGAGCACATCATTATTGGTGGGGATTTCAATGCTCGGCACCAGGATTGGAGAAATGCCACAAATAATCCTTTCGGTTGTGCACTGCAAAGATGGCTACAGACTAAACGTCTAGAACTGAGCATTGTTGCACCCTTAGAACCTACATTCAGGAGGTCTGGAAGTATAATTGACTTCTTTCTAGTCTCTCCCCAGCTTCTCAGCATCTTGCCGCAATTTGGCTCCTTTGGCTGTTCGGTCTTTGAGGCAGAATCTGACCACATGCTTGTGCAAATGGCACTTAGAAGGACAATGGGCCTTCATTTCCTGGCTTCTGAGCCCCAATTCTTCATCCCGTATAGGAAAGTCAACTGGGATGCGTTCCAACAAGATATCTCGTCTAGGCTCGAGAGCATCATTATTGAGAAAGATAGAAATCTCTCCGCCTTTGAAATCGATCAGACAATCGCAAGCATCAATGATGCTCTGCAAATTGCAATAAACCAAATAGTCATCCCCCGAACGACCAGGAATTTTGCGTACAGAAATCTTCCAGATGATATCCTTGCCCTACACGCCAGACGCAGGACCCTAAAAAGACGCCTATCCCGTATCTATCATCGACGACTGAACGTCTTCAACGACGAATACAGGCGTGTTGAGGCTATAGTGAGGGCTACAAGCTTCCTCATAATGATCAAAACCAGATCTCATCAAAATAAAACCTTCGAACAAAGGCTAAAGAATATTGAACCGGGTATAGAAATGTATCCGGAAATCAATAGGATTACCCGAAGAAAAGGACGTGCCCCAATCTTCACAGCTAATGGTGTACCTTTTCCAGATGATAGTAGTACTGTTTCTGCTATGGCAGACCATTTTTCTACCCTCTTTACAGGTGAGAAAGCCAGTGAGGATCCTTCCTTTTCGGAAGAGGTGGTTCGGACTGTCGAACAATTTGATCAGAGAGAGAGTATTTCCTGCTTGACAGAATTCTCCCCTTCTAATCCTTCCGATTTCCCTCGTGGGAATGAGAGCTTTGTCACTCCCTCGACACTTGTAGAAATTGTCTCCGGTCTGAGACCGAAAAAATCCACAGGTGAAGACAATGTATCAAATTTCATGCTAAGAAAGCTTCCCTTTTCCTTCTTCGTCTCACTTGCCATACTTTTTAATAATTGTCTGAACATCGGATACTTCCCTAGTGCATGGAAGCGGGCGAAAATTATCCCCATTCTCAAAAAACCAGGCAACACAAACCTTTCCAACACACGGCCAATCTCTCTGCTCTCCAACCTTGGGAAACTTCTAGAAAGAGCTATTCTCTCTCCCCTCAGTAAGTCAGTGACAGAAAAACAAATCATCCCTGATCGACAATTTGGCTTCAAAAGAGGCCACGGGACCCTCGACGCCCTACAAGTCTTCACGACTGACATAAGAAAATCTCAATCTGAGGGTAAATTCGCCATGGCCTGTCTTATTGACGTCGAGAAGGCTTTTGATTCTGTATGGATTAACGGTTTGATCTACAAGCTCATCTCCCTTGAAGTTCCTAGACATCTAGTAAAAATACTAGCCAGTTTCCTTCGAAATAGGTGCGCATTCACCGTACACAATGGTGCTAGCTCTAGATTGTTTCCTCTTGATTCTGGTGTCCCCCAGGGTTCTATTCTTGGCCCCATATTATTTAATATCTTCACTTCTGACATCCCTGGCATTTCAAATCCCTCCAATGTAAAAATTAACCTATACGCAGACGATCTCTTGGCTTGGTGTGACGCCCACAACCCCAGAATGGCCTTGGTCAAACTTCAAAGATACATACACGAGCTCTGTAGTTATTACCTTAAATGGGGTATGAAAATTAACGCCAGAAAGAGCGAATTTATTTATTTCAGGCAACCAGGACAACGTTACTCCAGAAGAACCAGATCTCTTCGATCACTTAGCCTCACTATACATGGCATTACAATCACGCCGTCAAAAAAGGTTAAGTATCTTGGTATTGTTTTCGATTCGTTTCTTTCTTTCAGCTCCCATATACAGTTGGCACTTAACAAGGCAACAGCAGCTTTTGGAATGATGTGTGCCCTATTCCGAAAATCCGCCCCGACATCGAAAAAAGTAAGGGTGTTAATATACACCACGATCATCCGACCAATCATTTTATATGGAGCCCCGCTATGGAAAATCGCCCCAACATCGAGATTAAATACCATAGGACTTTTCGAGCGTCGTATTCTTCGCCAATGTACAGGACTGTTTAGAAAAGAGCCCCGGAGATTTTTCTCGAACAAAGCCTTGTACGCAGCAGCCGGTGTCGATGAAATACACAAAATAATAATTCGCTACGCCCGTAAAGCAAGGGAACGTGGCATTAGCCATGAGTCCCACTCGGTTCGTGCAGCTTACGCTTAGACCAGCACTGAACTCTACCGATCGAAGCTCTAAAACAGCAGCCCCAACGAAGCAGCGATAAGTTTAAGTATAAAAATCATCAATCCTGTTAGTTTTAAGTACAATCTTAGGAAAAATAAGAAAGTTAATTTTATTATATTATGTAACGATAGTCATGAATTCAGGATGTACGCTTCTATGCAAAATCCGTTAGCTTAAGATTAATGATGTTAGCTTGTAGGTTAGCTGTAGTATTTATAAACTTATTGTAAAAATTATTTATTGGAATAAACCTACTTAAATCGCTTTGCATGAATCGCCTCACACGATACATTATTTGAGATGCTAGAAGAATGTATGAGACGATTAATGCGATGCGAAATATGAACTCCAATATACATTTGAGATCAACATTAAGATTATTAAGATCGTTAAGATTTGTATGAGACGATCAATGCGATGCGAAATATGAACTCTAACATACTGCCCCCGGAAAAAGGGCGGAAGTCCTTTCTAACAAATTATTAATTCAAGCTTGAGTTTCAGTTTCTATTGTAGGTATTCTAGGTTTGTATTTTTTACAAATTTTGGCAGTGCATTTGAAAATTAAGAAACTTATTATAATGACAATGATAAGTCCTAATACGCTTATTGTTGCGTTTTGGACATCGTCCTGCTTTGACAAATGCAGGTGTGGATACCGCTGTTCCCGTTTTAGGTCTTCGATCGCTGCAGTGATGTTGCCAACGTCCTGCTTGGCCCAAGAAAGGTTTGCGTGCTGCATTGGGATAATTTCCAATGGATGGTTCACGGGGTCTTGCGCATCCCACTGTGGAAATATAACTGAGTCCAAACCTGGTAAAGTCGATTGTAGCTCCTTCTTGCTCCTGAGTATAAACGATCGATGCTGTATGGTACAACCAGCTTCTATTGACAGCATTCCCTCACCAACTAAGTCTACGGAGAAAGTATAAGAGTGATGTATACATTTGGTATTGATACGATACGGAAAGTTGAGTACATAAACCCAATTATTTGGTGTCTGCAGCTCAATCCAGTGGGGTTTAACTTGGGTAAACAGCAACACACAATGGCGAACGTCTAGCGATTGTCTCAAAAAGGTGTTGACTTCACATCGGAGGTTTAGAGACTCCAGATTGAATATAGGAGAGTTGATGTCGCAAAGCCATTGGTCATCCAATGTATGGCATCTCGATTTCAGTTCATCGTTCAGTCCGACATACCGATCGCGACGCGAATTAAAAGCCAAGTATTTAAGTCCCGTATTCACATAGAGTTCCGAATTGTTCACAATCGTGGGCAAAGGCACAATTTTGTAGGCCTCAAAGGTCTCACTATCTACTATTGGAACCTATAGCTCAAAAATTATGAGAGTCTCCCGAACTCCAACCTTACATTCGATTGTTTTGTATAGATCTACCCATCTGAGGTCGTTCGTAAATAGTATTTGATTACCGAACCCAAGCCTATTATGGATCAAGGAAAGTTGCTCTTTTAAAACCGGCACGGGAAGTAAGTATGTGTTTAATACCCCATGTTGCACGTCGATAATGTTTCCGAATAACATATCTTGGAATGGATGCATCTCCCAGAGCTGAAACGTAATTTGTGATAGCCATGCGCTGTATCTTGACTTAATGTCTGCCTCCTTTGTAATATCATTCGCTGCTCTTCGGAGTTGATCTATTTCAGCATTTATAGTTCCAATTATGGTGCTCAGTTTCTCATCTTGCGCTTTGAATGAGTTCATTGACATGTCAATGATTGTGGTCATGTTGCTGATTATTGCGTGGTTATGATCATTTTCAGCTTCGATCCTTTTTATATCTTCATGATATTTTTCCGCAAAGTCGTTATCTAGCACTCCAAATAATGTGTTGGCGATTTTTCCAACTCCATTGGTCCACCCTCGTTTTACACGCTGATGCAACTGTCGATGATGCGTATCAATTAACATATTTCTCTGGTTTAGTTCATCTAATGATTGTTGAAAATGCTGAATGCGTAGACGGCAATGGCTTTGATATTCAGGAATTTGTTCACAGATCTTCTCGAGTGATGTTATTGCGGTTTGTAAACGACCATATGCCAGGTTCATGTTTGAGCCATTAAAATAGTTGACTATCGTCCAATGCCCGGAAATAAGCTTAACATTTGCAATCCTTTCGTAAAACATACCGGTGCTCTGAGAGAATTTGGTTAGGTTGTATGGCTGCGACACATGGCAAACACCAGAAGTAAAAAGAATCGATACACAAGTCAACAGCAACCACCACCACGAGAAGCCTTTGTTCGATGTTATTTTGTAGGTCCTGCTGACTTGTTGATCGTTGGCAGGGTTTGATGTATCTGGGGTCATATTTTCAGTGACTGCAACTTCATGCTGAACAGGTAATGGTACTATTTTTGTTAGCGGACGAGTAAGGATAGTTTTCGCTGTTTTAATGGTAACAACACGAACATGCTGGTCCTTCCCTGGGAAGACCTCGATAATGACACCTTTTTTCCATTCAGCAGGAGGCAAGAGTTCATCCTTGATCAGTACCACTTGGCCAACTTTGATATTTGGTTGAATTTTAGTCCAGCGATTTCGATTATTCAAAGTGTGAAGATATCTTTTAGACCAGATGGACCAAAATTGATGCAGTTTATTCTGAACCAAATTCCAACGATTCAGAAGCGATGTTTTAGAAAAAGGTGCGTTATCGGGAATAAGAACCGAGCTGTTACCGATGAGAAAGTGGTTGGGTGTTAGCACGTTGCTGTCCTGAGGGTCATCTGAAAGTTTACACAATGGTCTTGAATTTACACAGGCTTCAATTTGACAGAGGAGCGTTGTCAATTCTTCTATCGTAAATGTCGAATTATCCATCACTCTTTTCAAGTGATATTTTACACTTTTGACAGCACTTTCCCAAAGTCCTCCAAAGTGGGGTGCTCTTGGTGGTATAAAATGCCATGTAATTTGATCATGCCTCAGACTCTCAGCTATCGTGCTATGCTGTTGCTTGACCTTGTTGATGAAATCTATCAATTGTTTGGCTGCTCCAATCATGTTTGTCCCATTATCACTATAAATATCAAGACATCTTCCGCGGCGCGAAATGAAGCGACGAATGGCTCCCACGAGTCCCTTAAGTCACTAACGAGCTCCAAGTGTATTGCTTTAGTGGCAAAGCAAACGAACAGAGCTATGTATCCCTTGATAATGGTTGCCCCTCTCCCCTTGTTTCTTCTGACTGGAATAGGGCCTGCGTAATCAAGTCCCACACATTGAAATGGTTTACTAGGGACGACACGTTGACTGGGCAAATCCCCCATCAACTGATTTACTCCGGCTTGGCGATATCTGCAACACTGTATACATTTACTTAGTTCGGATTTAACCAATGATCTCCCTCTCACAATCCAGTATTTCTGGCGTAAGCATGCGAGAACTAGTTGTGTTCCACCGTGTAATACTTCCTTATGGACCCTTTGAATGACCAGTTTTGTGAAATAACTATCCCGTGGAAGAATTATGTTATGTTTTTGATCATATGGTAATAAAGAATTTATCAATCTACCGCCTACGCGTAATATTCCGTCATTATCTATAAACGGAGACAAATGAATCAATGAATTATTGGCTGGTAGTTGGTTCCTCTTTGAAAGGGTATTCACTTCAGAGTTGTAATGGGCGTCTTGTATCAATCTCACCCAGGTGATTTCAGCTACTTGCAATTCATGGGCAGTGATACTTCCGCCTTGACTCCGATACTTCCAACGTCGACACCATGCCGTTGTGGTAAGTAGTCGTTGTAGAGTTGAATATCGATTGAGCAGAGTATTTTCAAAGGCTGTCGTTGACAAAGCGAGTGTGTCTAGTTTCCGCTTTTCCAACTCAGTGCATAACGTCCTCGGTGACATAGGCCATTGTTCAACGGGTTCCTTTAACCATAGAGGACCAAACCACCGCAGGCCGCTTGTCGCCAAATCACTTGCTGTTGTTCCTCGAGTTGCCAGGTCGGCCGGATTCGTTTTTGTTGGCACGTGATGCCATTTTGTGATGAAGGTATTTGCTCTTATTTCTGACACGCGATTAGCAACGTATGTCTTCCAAAGATGAGGAGGTTGCTGTAACCAACTCAAGACTATAGTTGAGTCGGACCAGGCATGAATTTCATCCATATGGATGTCTAGTGATTCTACCACCTTATTAACCAATTTGCTGAGAAGTGATGCGGCGCATAGCTCAAGTCGGGGAAGAGATATTTTCTTCAAAGGTGCTACTCTCGTTTTTGCAGTTAGTAATGACGTCTGAATGGTTGTATCCCGTTGAACCCGTAAATAAACACACGCTGCGTATGCTGCTTCTGATGAATCGGCAAATGCATGCAACTGGATGTTGACAGCAGATGTCGAATTGTTAATCCATCTTGGAATCTGTATGCTGGTGCAATCTTTCAGACCAAGTCGGAATTTTTGCCACTGCCTTGCGGTGTGTTGAGATACCTCTTCATCCCAGTCTAGATGCTGTAACCACAAACGTTGCAGAAAAACTTTGGCTACAATAACCACGGGAGACAGCCATCCTAAGGGGTCAAACAGTTTCGCAGCTTCACTTGCTATACTGCGTTTTGTTAACGGCTTAGAACCATCATATTCAGCAATGCAAGAGGTGAATTTGAACACATCCGCCTTAGGATGCCAATAGATCCCTAGCGTGCGGATTTCCTTGTTGTCTGATTTTAACCACATTTCATCGAAATTCCTTTGTTTGAGAATGTCAGTTAAACCGTCCAGAAAGTCCCCGTCATTTGATAACCATTTTCGTATGTCGAAACCCGCTTCCCTAAGCAGTTGTAAAACTTCATTTGTAATATGCTTACATTCATGTAGGGTTTCAGCACCTCCAAGAAAATCATCAACGTAGAAGTTTTCGAGAATCATTTTACTACCCTTCGGGTATCGTTGTGCTCCATCCTGAGCCAGCTGATTAAGAGTTCTTGTTGCTAAGTTCGGCGCAGCGGCGGTACCAAACGTGACTGTCTTAAGGCGATAGATTTGTAATGGCTGATCAGTATTTTCACGCCATAAGATTCTCTGAAGATCCCTTTGTCGTTCGTCGATCCATATTTGCCGGTACATTCCCCTAATGTCAGTACTAACTACATACCTATAGGTTCTCCATCGCAAAAGGAGTGAATAAAGATCGCGTTGGATCACTGGACCAACCTTCATAATTTCATTTAGTGATAACCCTGATGTAGTTGCTGAAGACGCATCGAAAACCACTCTGATCTTCGTTGTGTCACTGGACTCCTTAAACACGGCATGATGCGGGAGATAATATGATGTATGATTCAATTGGTTTGCGGGAACGATTTCCATGTGCTGCTGTTCTAAATATTCGTGGATTATTGCTTGGTACTCTCTCTTGAGTAACTCATTCTTGGACAGTTTTCGCTCAAGCTGGAAAAACCGTCGCTTTGCGTGCTCCTTTGATTCACCTAGTACTGAAGGAGGCTGTTTCAATGGAAGTGATACAATGAATCTACCCTCCGCGGTGCGTTTAAATGTTGTAGCGTAATAGTCTTCACACTCTTGTTCTTCCTTGCTTAGCAGACGCTTTGCAGGAGCGATCTCCTTGATCTCCCAAAAGCGTCGCAGGCTTTCGTCAAGATTGTTGGTTTCCTCGATTGTCATAGTTCGTGACGAAGATTTGGCACCTGAAGTGGCTTGAATTGATTCTGTCCCACCAAACAAAATCCATCCAAAAATTGTTTCCTGCGCCATTGGACAGTTATCGTTCCCAGGAATGAGACCTGAACGAATGATGCGTGACACTTCGTTGGCGCCCAAAAGAAGATCAATTCTGCCTGGAGTGTCGTAAGTAGGATCCGCCAATTCAATGCCTTGAATGTGCTCCCATTTTACTGGTGCTACTCTACTAGTAGGCAGATCATCAACGATTGAATCCATGATCAGTGCTCGAATAATCACGTTCTCGTTAGTATCATGAGCTGAATGCACGGATACTTCAGATTCCCAATGAATAATCTTAGATTTGTCGCCGATTCCCTGGATTTTGATATGAACTCGAGTTCGTTTGATTTTCAACTGCCAAGCGATGCGCTCAGACATAAAACTTCTTTGGGAACCCTGGTCGATTAGAGCTCGAACAATCACTTGTCGGCCATTATTTTGAACAATCACCTTGGCAGTAGGCAATAATGATATGATAAATGTGTCCCTTGCACATGCGGACACCACAGATTCATTGAGCGCACTGGCAGTAGATGCTTGTTCATTTTGATCGTTGAAACCATCAGAGACTGTCTTGGCTGCCTCTTCTTTGGTGCATTTAGGGCTCTCGAAATGCAATAATGTGTGGTGGGATTTGCTACACTTTCTGCATCGCGACAATGACTTACATTGTGATTGAGAGTGGCCCCCATGAAGGCAATTGAAACATACCTTCAATCTCTTTGCACATTCTGCACGTTTATTTGAACCCATTGACAAAAATGAGTCACATTTGAATAAAAAATGAGATGCGGAGCACTTAGGGCACTTAGGCCTCGCTGTCGTTTCTTGAGCAGCATAGGACCTCCTTACTTTGCTATCACCTGATCGCGTCCCTTTACTAGAGCCACTTGCTTCTAGAATTTGAACACGTTGATTGAGAAATTGTTTGAATTGACTCATTGTTGGCGTCCCGGTGTCGCCTCGCAATTCTAATTCCCAGTGACTACGTATCTCTGAGCTCATTTTAGTTTCACAGATATATACTAATATAGCATCCCAATGATCCACATGTAAACTAAGGGTTGCTAAATTGGCCAAAGATTCTTGTGTGGTATTCACAAATGTTTGAATTGATTTCGCACTATCGTCCATTGCTGGCTGGCTGATTAATGCTCTGAGGAACGTATTGATCAACAAACGGTGATTCTGATAGCGCTTCAACAACAACTCCCAGGCTGTATTATAGTTGTTAGCGGAAAAGTTCAAATGCTCAATTAAGTTAGATGCATCACCAACCAGCGTGTTTTTAAGGTAATGAAATTTCTCAGTATCGGATAGACTCATATTTGTATGAATGAGTGACACATACATATATGCTTTGAAATTGGGACCAAGTTTCAAACTTCCCGCTAAATTTCGGGATTTCAATTGTCGGTAATTTGAGCTTTTGACCGGTAGAGACTTCCTTAAATTCAGTAAGGCTTAAATTTGGGTTGGTACTTACAGTTTTTGTCTGCTCAATTCTGAGCCCTTGCTCAAGAGTATCTTTCAGTTCATAATAGATTAAAGTTACACTTTCCAAGGTTTGCTTAAACTCCACTAACTCATCACCTTTAATGTCTTTGAACAAATTCACTGAAAGTTTACGGATTGCCGCCCAATCCACGGCCAGATCAGTTAAACGCGATTCGAAATTGGTGACTGAGTGCCGGCTTGGATCGTCCGCCATCACGTTTTTATGGAGACGAATCACCGAATCAAACGCGTATTGTAATTCCGCCCTAGTTCCCATTTTCGCACGAAAAGATGGGGAATGTTTGAGGATTTCTACACGATTAGCGAACACACAACACAATTTCAGGTAAATGGGCCAATGGATCCGGTTCGAAGAACCATGTATACGCTGGGGTACAAAATATACAAGACAAGATTTTGTATTAGCAATTTATTTGTTTTTTCTATCAACGATCTAAAGCGCACAATTAAAATCCAACCAACTTATATTTACATTGCGCATTAGCAAACCGCAATGAGTTAACTAAATTTGCTGACATAAACAGAAATGAAATTATCACATCACGTTGGATGTTCGCACATATGTACATGCATGCAGGCCCAACGTTCCACAACGTGATTGTGTAATTTAACCCACATACATGCAGATGCGAACATTTAACGTGTAACAAATGTCCAGACGAAATCCGAAACCTTGCTGAGCTTTGCATGAATCGCCTCACACGATACATTATTTGAGATGCTAGAAGAATGTATGAGACGATTAATGCGATGCGAAATATGAACTCCAATATACATTTGAGATCAATATTAAGATTATTAAGATCGTTAAGATTTGTATGAGACGATCAATGCGATGCGAAATATGAACTCTAACAGGTATACTAAGTTAAATATACAGTCCTTGCCCACGTTTTTGATTTCAATTGTTTTGTAGATGAAATATCGGTAGAATATATATATTGGTTGGTGAATTTTGATGTGATTGTGTACAGTGGTGTATACTTTGAATGATCTAGTGAAATCCTTAATTAATTTCGCGAATTTTCAAACTGGGTTAGAAAGAAATAACCTGTTGTTTGTTATTGTGCTATCCAAAGTGGACTCAAGATTTGGGGCGCTTGTGCGTCGCAGAGGGCAATATTCTTCTTAGTTAGGATTAGGATAAGTTTGAGCGTGGGATAAGGGTTTTAGCCGAAATTTTACTTTTGGGAGTGGAGATAACGCTGATATAATTCTTCTTCATTATTATTGCTATCGCGGATGGATAGTGGTCAAATGAAGATTAGTGTGGATAGATTAAACAAGGATGAGCTCACGTATGAGCACGCCATTCGCGGATTCCCGTCAGATACTGTAGAGAATATTCGGAAAACGCTCAGGGCAACGCTGAAGGCAGAGACAGCTCTGGACACGTCCTATGTGGAAGCGGCATACCCTTTTGAGTTCGAAACAGATCTCGCGGAGTTGACGGCGAAGGCAGCCAAAATCGAGGATTTGGTGGCTAAAATCTCGGGTGATAAGACATCATCAGACTTTATCAAAGCCAGAGTCAAGATTGAATTTGGCTTTCGGAGACTCGGAAATATGCAGGCAAATACACCCGAGCAGGTGGAGTGTGCGAGGAAGATACGCAATCGTCTCATTATATCTATGGGCACTTTGGTGGAGAAGATGGAAGGGGTCAGCGAAGACGAGGCGGATCTTGCTAGTGACATGACGAATATGATGGCACCATGGGAGGCGAAAGTGACAAATCCGGCAGAAGTAGCAAAATGGGGTCTCAAGTTTAGTGGGGATGCTTCTGGGTCGGTGAATGCCTTTTCTTGAGCGTGTTGAGGAGTTGAGACAGGCAAAGGGACTCTTTAAGCCGCAACTTTTCAAAACGGCTGTGGATCTGTTCGAATCACGAGCTTTGATTTGGTTCAGGGCCAATCGCGGTTTAGTGTCTTGCTGGGACGATCTGGTTGAAGAACTGAAGGCTGAGTTTCTGCCGACAGACTATGAGGACCGTCTTCGGGATGAGAAACGCAGGCGGACGCAGGGTGAAAGTGAATCGATGGGCGTGTATGTGGCCGTAATGGAGCGCCTGTTTTCTCGTCTGAAGCAGTCTTGCTCGGAAGAGGAGAAATTGAGAACACTGCGCAGGAATATCTTGTCCTTCTACCAGCAGCAGCTTAGTCTGACGCCGATATCATCGATACCGGAGCTGGTCCGAATGGCATGGACGTTGGATGCAACGAGGACGTCGGTAGTGGCTTTCATACCACCCAATACGCAAGCCAGACGCTGCTTGGAGCCGGACTTGGCATATGTGAGTGCAGAAACCCCAGATCAAGTTGCTGTGCTGTCCGGACGGAGTAGTCTGCAATGCTGGAATTGTAGGAGGGAGAGTCATATGTCGAGAAAATGCACAGAACCCAGGCGCTGCTTTGGGTGCGGTCGACAAGGAGTCCTGCGAGCAGCCTGCCCGACGTGTCGGGCCAGGACGAGGGAACCGGAAACGAGAGCGCTATCAGATCCACAGGTTCCGGGAAACGGCCGACGTGCTCGCTAGGCGGCCGAGCGAGCACTAGAAGTAGGTCGCGACGAATGGAGAAGTCTTCGCGAGTGGACTACGCGCTGGCGAACAGTGGGCAAGACAGTCGCCCGCACTTGCGAGTAGAGGTAGAGGGGGTTGTCATGGAGGGCCTGCTAGACTCTGGTGCGAGTCATACAATCCTGGGGGAAAGAGGATGGTCTCGGTTAGTCAACAGAGGAGTAACGTTGAGCCAGGGCAAAGTGGAGGAAGTTGGACTGGCCAATGGGGAAGGTGCGTGGTAAATGGAGCGGTACGACTGGAGTTCGCACTGAACGGTCGCAAGAGTCACTTGGTTGCACTGGTTGTTTTGTCCATACCCCAGGAAATAATTCTAGGAGTGGATTTTTGGAAATGCTTCGGGGTTGTGTTGGACATGAAGGGTCGACAGTGGACGTCTGTCGTGGCGGTAGAGTCCGTACCAGGAAAGATGCTGTGGAACCAGTCCCATTTGTCTGAAGAGGAAACAGCGATCTTAACGAGTCTGCTGACGGATCAGTTTCAGTTGATGGGGGATGGACTAGGCTGCGCCAAGTTTGTAGAGCACTCGATTAAAACGACTGCCGTACCAATTAAACAGAGATATTACCCTGTCTCTCCTGCCGTGCAAAAGCAGATAAATTTGGAACTGGATGAAATGCTGAGACTGGGAGAGGTTGAGCCATCATCGAGCCCATGGTCATCTCCAATTTTATTGGTCCGTAAGAAAGACGGCTCCTATAGATTCCGTGTAGACTTGCGAAAGTTGAACGCGGTATCTGAGAAGGATGCTTATCCCCTGCCGTACATATCCACGACACATGAAAAGCTGCGCAACGCGAAGTACTTGTCAACGCTGGACGTGAAGTCAGCGTACTGGCAAGTATCAATGGTAGAGAACTCTCGACAGAATACTGCGTTTACGGTGCTGGGGAGAGGCCTATTCCACTTTTTGCAGATGCTTTTTGGGCTCCACAATTCGGGGGCAACGTGGCAGCGCCTGATAGATACGGTTCTAGGACCTGCACTCGAACCTTTTGTATTTACATATTGAGACGACATAATAGTTGTTACAGATACATTTGAGCGTCATGTGGAGGTGATGCGTGAGGTCTTTGTGCGTCTGAGGGAAGCTGGCTTACGTGTCTCTAGAGATAAATGTCAGTTCTGTAGATTGCGGCTGAAGTATCTGGGATATGTGATAGATGGGGACGGCTTGCATGTAGACCCGGAGAAGGTGGAAACCATTTGTGAATATCCTCGGCCGAGAACGGTAAAGCATGTGCGACAGCTGTTAGGAATGGTATCATGGTACCGACGGTTTATTCCGGACCATGCTAACATGTTCGCACCTCTAAGCGACCTATTAAAAAAAGGGTCGGAGGTTTGATTGGTCCGCGGAATGCGAGCGGGCATTTCAAGACTGCAAACACAGGCTGTCCACTGCCCCAGTCCTGGCATGTCCAGACTTCGATCTCCCTTTTAAGGTGCAGACCGACGCTTTGAACGTGAGCATAGGAGCAGTATTAAGCCAGGCATATGCCACTGGAGAAAAAGTATTGTGCTGCCTTAGCAGAGCTTTGTCGGTTCAGGAGAGAAAGTACTCCACGACCGAAAGGGAGTGCTTGGCGGTGCTATGGGCCATCGAGAAGTTTCCACCGTACATTGCGGGATCACCATTTATAGTGATCACGGACCATCATTCGCTAATTTGGCTAAATAATCTTAAAGATCCCACGGGTAGGTTGGCGAGATGGGCGGTGCGCCTACATTCGAGTTCGAAGTTGTCCATCGAAAAGGCAAGGAACATTTAGTCCCTGATGCGCTTTCACGGGCGATCAGGGAAGTGAGTAGTATCACAATACCCCAATCGTCGGATCGTTGGTATGAAGAAATGGTAGTTCGGGTGCAGACTGAGCCGCAGAGATATCGCGATTGGAAAACGGTGAGTGATACTTTGTGGAAAAGATTGTCTGGTAGCAAGGGAAAGGGGAAGATGGATCCTGTCTGGAAGCGTGTCGTGCCGAAGGGAGAAAGAAATGTCATCCTCAGACGATGTCACGACGACCCAAAAGCAGGGCACATGAGTATCGCTCGGACACTGGCGAGGGTAGCGCAGAATCATTACTGGCCACGAATGCAGGCGGACATTCGTGAATACGTCAAGAAATGTAAGGTGTGCCAGGCGTGCAAGGTAGAGCGGAAGGCACCGGTGGGGCTGATGTCAAAGAGAGCAAGAGTTGCGAAATCTTCGTTGGAAATGGTGTGCATAGATTTGGTTGGACCATTACCCAGGTCGACGGGAGGTCATAGTTATATATTGACGATTTTAGATTATGTTACCAAATATTCGGTGATACTACCAGTCCGCACTGCCACGGCATCGGCGGTCTTTCGCTTGCTAGAAGAGATTGTTTTCCTAGTATATGGCGTGCCGAAGGTGCTAGTGTGTGAAGTGGAGTAAAAAGCAAAACTAACGCTGCTATCAAAAATAACAAACTTCACGCTAAATTTGGATGCAATAGTACATCCTCAAATAGTTTCCGTCCAACCTACACACTATTTAGGACCCGAAACTAGACAAGCCATCCCACACAACATACGACTAGCTGACCCATCTTTCGACCATCCAGGCACTATCGACCTTCTAATAGGTGCCGAAGTATTTTACGAACTGCTTTCCATTGGGCAGATTCGGGTACGAAAGGGAGGCCCTATACTACAAAACACCGTTTTCGGATGGGTCGTAGCGCGTACACCGTCAAGCGTTACATGTGGAATTTCCGAACTAAATGAGGAGAAGTTGAACGAACAAATAGAACGCTTCTGGAAACCAGAAGAGTCCGAAAATACAGGCCCTCATATGACTACCCAGGAGCTCAAATGTGAATCAGACTTTGCGCAGAGCACGAAAAGGAGCCCTAACGGACGTTTTGTAGTTAAACTTCCGTTCCGAGAAGATCCAAGGAGGCTTGGAAAATCCAAAGAAATCGCTCTTCGTCGCTTTCATCAGCTCGCACGTAGACTTGAAAGAGATCCCTCCTTACACTGTCAATATCGACAATTCATGAAAGAATATGCCTCACTGGGCCATATGAGCGAAATTGATCCCTCAGACATTCCATCACCACACTATTTTTTACCTCACCATTGCGTTTTAAAGCCGAAGAGCACTACCACCAAACTAAGGGTAGTATTTGACGCCTCTGCTAAGACTACAACTGGCGTTAGTCTGAACAAGGTCCTGTGCACTGGTCCCACTATCCAAGATGAGCTGTTTACCATTCTTTTGTGATATGTTTTCACGGCCGATATCGAGAAAATGTATCGGCAAATAATGGTAACTGAACAAGATCGAAGATATCAATTGATAATATGGCGAGACAATCCCGGTGAGGCATTGAGATATTATAATTTGAATACAGTGACATACGGCACGACTACTGCACCATATCTGGCGACGAAATGTCTGCAAGAGCTTGCAGCTCAGTTCGTTTATCAATTTCCGACTAGTGCTACGGCATTAAATCATGACTTCTACATGGATGATGTTATGTCTGGAGCTGACAGCCTCTCCGATGCAATAGAAAAACGTGATCAACTACAACACATCTTAAATTCCACTGGGTTTAAGCTGCGAAAATGGTGCGTGAACCACAAGCTGTTACTGCAATCCATATCAAACGAAGATCAGGCACTTTCACTAGACTTTGCAGATGATCCAGAAGGACAGATTAAAACATTGGGATTAATCTGGATGCCCAAGGCTGACCAGTTCAAGATCAGAAGTTTGTGCAATAGTTCAGAAAGAATAACCAAGAGAACGGCATTGTCTGAAATTGCTCATTTGTTCGACCCATTAGGTTTAATGAGTCCGGTGACAGTAGTGGCCAAAATGTTTTTACAGAGACTTTGGTGCCTAAAAATCGATTGGGATGCAGCACTGCCTATGGAGTTACACTCAGAATGGTTAAAACACCGCAAAGGTTTAAGTGAACTAAACCAAATCTCCATACCTCGCCATGTTACGGGAGGCAAAATACCGAAAGGCACTCAAGTTCACATTTTTGCGGATGCTTCCGAGAAGGCGTACGGCACCGTTGCTTACCTTCGCGCCGTTCATACGGATGGCATACGTACCGTGCACATTCTATGCGCCAAATCTAAGGTGGCACCGTTGAAAACCATTACACTTCCCAGGCTAGAACTGTGTGCTGCGAAACTAGCAGCTGAGTTAGGTCATCGGCTTAAACGGGACTTAAGAATATCGGATCAAACATGCTTTTATTGGACCGACTCCGAAATTGTACTGAGCTGGTTAAATTCAGAAGCTTTGTCCTTCAATACCTTCGTGGCCAACCGGGTATCATCCATTCAGCAATTATCAACACCGGCCCAGTGGAGACATGTTAAATCCGAAAATAATCTAGCAGACATCGTCTCTCGTGGGATCGCGCCAGAAAAACTGAAAAGTTGTGCAATGTGGTTCTACGGACCAATGTTTCTGCATGTTTCGGAAGATAATTGGCCAAAGAACTACCACAAGCTAAATAGCGAAATAGAAAAAAAACGCCCGAAGGCAGTTTTAACAGCAGTACAATCAGATATTTCATTTCTTATGAGTATCGACCATAGAAACTCCATAAGAAGACTACAGCGGATTGTAGCATATATGTTGCGCTTCATAAGTAACGCTCAGAAAGTTAAAACCGTAAGATACCACTCAGTGCAACTAACGGCCGAAGAACTGCAAGAGGCCCTGGTCGTCATAATAAGAGAAGCGCAGTAAAACGAATATCGAGACTCCATCCATCTGCTTGCAACAAAAAGACAATTAAGCAGCACCAACACGCTCCTCAATTTGAATCCATTCTTAGATGATGTCGGATTAATGAGAGTTGGTGGCCGTTTAGAGCAGTCAGACTTGCCGTATGACGCAAAACATCCCGTGATTTTACCTTATGGCCACTACATAACGAAGCTAATCCTGGAAGACATCCATCAACAACATCTACATGCAGGACCGCAAGCATTGTTATCTATTTCACGGCAAAAATTCTGGCCCATCAAGGGGAAAACAGCCGCGAGATCAGTCATACAAAAGTGTGTAAGATGTTCTAGAGCAAAACCAAGACTACTAAATCAACTTATGGGAAATCTTCCTGCGTCGAGAGTTCAACCAGCAAGGCCTTTCGTCAATTCTGGTGTGGATTTTGCTGGCCCATTGTGGACCCACTTCAAAATCCCAGGGAAGCGTCCTCAAAAAACATATCTGGCTGTCTTTTGCTGTTTCGCAACGAAAGCTATACATCTGGAGTTAGTCACCGATTTAACGACTAAAGCTTTTATCGACGCCCTGAAAAGATTTATGGGACGACGTAGACACTGTCGCAACTTATGTTGCGACAATGCAACCAACTTCGTCGGGGCGAAAAATCAATTGATAGAGTTGAAGGACAGTATTTTTGCGGAACTGGCGCAGCAACAAATTACTAATTTCCTTGGCCCGATTGGAATTGATTTTCATTTTATCCCACCGAGATCTCCACATTTTGGTGGCTTATGGGAGGTTGCAGTGAAATCAGCCAAACACCTTCTAATTAAAAACGTGGCACCAGCATCCTTAACGTATGAAGAACTGGAGACTGTATTAATTGAAATCGAAGCCATCCTCAACTCTAGGCCTGTCAACGATTGAGCTGTGTGCGTCGCTGGACCAGTTGATGATACTATAATTGTCAACGATTGAGCTGTGTGTGTCGCGGGACCAGTTGATGATACTATAATTGTCAACGATTGAGCTGTGTGCGTCGCTGGACCAGTTGATGATACTACAATAACAGGTTGTAATTTACCGTGCCGTTTGACGGGAGCAGAGCGAGTTTTAAGTTTCGAGCGTTGACAGAATTATCGAGAAGATCAAGTGGACCACGAGTCGTGAATTGTGCTAATCGAGTTGCGGAGTTTTTGAAGTTTTTATTGTTTGAAGTTTTTATTGTTTGAAAGTTAATAAATAATTGTTACAATTGTGCATCGAAGTGTTGAGTTTTCTGAGCCAACGTGAAAGACATTGGTCCTTCGAACCGGATCAAATGTGGTGAGTCACATTTGTATCAAATTCCCTTTTCTGTTTCCTTTCTATTATCTCCTTTCTATATTTCTATATTTCCTGTTTATTGCCTTCATTGCGTTACATTCTTTATGATAAAATGTATGAAAATGCGTGTGAAATTTGCGATTGAAATATAAACCTACGATTGATCATCAACCTAACGCCGATTTGTTAAGTTTGTGCATAGTTAAAATACAGTACAGTTGATAATTACGCCGGCCGGCTTAATGTTTTGTTGAAATTTTCTCTTACCACATTGAATAACGGCACATTTGATAAGCTCACTGCTTCGAATAGCAAGCAGGTCTCGAACCACGTGTAATTGAAAATTTAAACCAAATTATTCTAGCTGTTATTTCTGATACCAGCATTAAAACTTAGGCCACAACGTAAACTATTATCTACGTACGATAATAATTTCGCGAGTTTAGTCAAAGAAAGTGAAATGTCCGAAAAAATTGAGACGCTGATTATGAAACAGACTGCGAACATGGATTCATTCGACAGATTTGTCGTGAATTTTCGAAAATGTTGCAAGGCAAATTTAACTCCCGGTTATTTAAAAGGGCGGATAGAGGGTTTAGCCGATTTGTGGAGACAATTCAAGGAACTTCATGGAAAGATTCTCCTCAAGGTTGATGATGCTTCCAAAGCGCTTCCATATTTTCAAAATGATTCATATTCTCATTATGAAGAAATATACTACGATTATTTTGGAAAGATAACTGACTTGCGAGACCAAGGGGGTTCACCAGCAACCAGTTCCGCAACACGAGAGATCAATCTTCGGCCAATCACCTTACCAACATTTTCGGGGAAATACTCTGAATGGCAACCATTTAGCGATCTATTCCAAATGCTCGTGGGTAACAACCAGCAATTGACTGGTGTACAAAAACTACACTATTTGAGAAGTTCAGTTTCAGGCGAAGCCGAACATCTTTTAAGATCGTACAATATGGTCGAAACTAATTTCGAACCCGCCTGGAGTGCATTATGCAAAAGATTCAGCAACAACCGGCTGCTAATCAATGCTCAACTCGCAATTCTATTCGACAATTCACCAATATCAAGAGAATCAGCAGCATTAATTCGAAACCTTTTAGATTCAACAAACGAAAGTTTATCAGCGTTGAAGTCATTGATGGTGAGAGTGGATGATTGGGATCTTGCCATTATTTACGTCCAATCATCACGTCTACCATCCGAAACGCGAACAATGTGGGAAGAGAAACTAAGTCTGAGTACTGAACCTCCCACTCTCGCTCAATATTTAGGATTTCTTGAAACAAGATTCCGAACTTTAGAGGCCGTGTCGTCAGCCTTTTCAACTACGCCATGTAAAACCACCAGCATGCAAAAACACGCAGTATTAGTTTCTACAAACTCAATCACCTGCTCGTATTGCAAGCAACATCATCATATGAGAAAGTGCCAACTATTCCAAGCACTGCCTTACGATCAACGTCTGCAGATCGTGAGAAACTGCCTTACGAAGTTGTGTACACTGCGGACGTCGACACCATACATCAATCCACGAAGATTCAAATCAACAACTCAATAGTCCAAACTCCTCAGGAAACCGGAATCTGGTTTCTTCTTATGTGGTCAATCAATCAATTGACACGGTATTATTAGCGACTGCGCTTGTTAAAATACCATCTAACGGAACAGATTTCATACTGAGAGCGTTAATCGATCCAGGCTCGCAAGTTAGCTTCATCACTACAGCGGCTATGCAACGTCTGCGACTCAAACCCCTGAACATTATCACGAAAATGACGATTTCAGGAATAGGAAATACCAAAACAGGACACTCACAAAAGGTTGTACACTTTAAGATCAAATCCATAACTTCAAAGGAATTCATTTTGCCACTGGAAGCAATAGTTCTTCCATCTCTGACCGGTCGACTGCCACAGACTCGACTCTCATCCGCTCGTTTCAGCCATTTAAGAAATCTAGACTTGGCAGATCCTCTATATTATCAGCCAAGCAATATTGATTTGATCCTGGGTTCGGACGCATACCCAAATATCATCAAAAAGGGAATTAAGAAGGGTCCCTCCAATACTCCAATCGCACAAAATACCGCCTTAGGTTGGATATTGATGGGCCCAGTTCGTAATGAACCACCAACATCAATTAAAGCATACTCGTTCTTTAACCAATTAGAACTTGACTCACAATTACGTCGATTCTGGGAGTTAGAGGAAGTAGAAACCGTATGTCACCGCGATGAAGACACTGTTCGATGCGAAGATCATTTTAAGTCCACTCACAAACGAAACGCCCAAGGACGTTATATCGTTTCATTACCGTTCAAAACTAATCCAGCGGAGTTGGGATCATCCTTCAAATCAGCTAGTTCACAATTAATCTCGCTCGAACGCCGACTATGCAGACATACAAAATTGAGATCTGACTACGAGAGGTGCCTGGACGAATATATTGAATTAAACCATATGGAGAAAATTCCAGAAGAAGACATCAAGACTAAACTAAGTTATTATCTGCCTCATCACGGTGTCGTCAAAGAAACAAGTGTGACAACTAAATTGCGAGTGGTATTCAACGCATCCTGCAAATCCGACAAAGGCAACTCCTTAAACGATATACTTCACGTCGGCCCCAGCTTACAACAGGATCTATCAGGCATCATCACCCGTTGGAGAATGCATCGGATAGTTTTTGCGGCAGACATGGAGAAAATGTACCGGCAGGTCCTCGTTTCGGAAACTGACCGCGATTTTCAGCGAATACTATGGCGTCATGATCCATCTGCACCTGTCGAACACTTTCGACTTAGCACAGTGACTTTCGGAGTTAGTTCAGCGCCTTTCCTCGCCATGCGTGTGGTTCAACAATTAGTTGATGACGAAGGTTTACATTTCCCTCTCGCTTCAAAAATTCTAACCACAGGCCTATATGTCGACAATGTAATGGGGGGAGCTAATGATCTAAGGGAGGTGCTTCGGACACAGAAAGAGTTAATCTCACTACTAAGTCGAGGTGGTTTCCATCTACGACAATGGGCGTCAAATGATCCACTGGCTCTCAAAACCATTCCCGAAGAAGATTGGTTAAAGTCAAATCCACTTCAGTTCCAAGACACCACTGCGTCCACAGTCAAGACACTTGGTCTAGAGTGGAACCATATGACCGACAATTTTCTTCTCAAATTTCATATGGAACACCACTCGGAGATATGTACAAAGAGATCTATGTTGTCATGTATTGCAAAATTATTCGACCCCTTAGGCTGGTATGCGCCTGTGACAGTCACGGCGAAGATCTTAATCCAGAAGTTGTGGCTGTTAGGCTTGAGCTGGGACCAACCACTGCCGGAAAAGTACAAGGTCGAGTGGAATCGATTTAAAAATGATCTACCACAGTTGGAGGAAGTGAAAATATCCCGTTGGCTCCAAACGGAAAACCAATCAGAATTTCAACTCCACGGATTTTGCGATGCTTCAGAGCAATCATACAGTGCAGCCGTCTATTTAAGAGTAATTGGATCAAACCGTACAGGCGTTAACGTATCGTTAATCATGGCCAAAACCAAGGTCGCGCCTATTAAAACTATTTCGCTTCCTCGTTTAGAACTCAGCGGGGCCGCCCTTCTTGCAAAACTGCTATCACGCGTCATTAGAATCCTTGAACAACACGAAGTCCCCGTACATTGTTGGACTGATTCAACAATTGTGCTAGCCTGGCTTGCAAAGCTCCCTTGCAGTTGGAAGACGTTCGTCGCAAATCGTACAAGTACGTTTCGAGAGCTGATACCCATGGCCATCTGACATCATGTAATTTCCAGGGATAATCCTGCTGATTTAGCAACCAGAGGCATATCTCCAACTGAGTTGAAGTTTTCAACACTTTGGTGGCACGGACCAGATTGGCTGTCACGTTCTGCCAATGACTGGCCAACGCAAAATGCCTTCACAACGACGCAGGATATCCGTAAAATTACTTCTTTTGTAGCACAGACTTCCATAGATAAGGGTACAATTATGAACCTTTTCGATTTCTCTTCCTACACTAAACTCATCCAAGTTACAGCATACGCTCTGCGATTTATTCAACAATGTAGAAGGCAAAGGTCGATTCATCAAGCAAGTTTCCTGTCATCGCAGGAACTAGATACTGCCTCTTCTTACTGGATCCGTGCCGTTCAAAGAGCGGAATACAACGAAGAAATCCAATCACTAAAAATAACAACAAAAATCAATGACAAAAGTAAAATCAAAGGATTCGTACCTTTCTTAGACAAAGATGACATCTTACGGATTGGCGGGCGACTACAACATTCACATTTATCATACGAAGAACGACATCCAATGATTCTCCCACATGGAAGCCATCTCACAAAATTGCTCATTTCCATTCACCATTTAAAAACTCTGCACGGAGGACTGACCGCAACATTTAGCAGAATCCGGCGAAAATATTGGGCTCCAAAATTACGTAATACAATCAAGGCGCACATACATCGATGTATAAAATGTTTTCGTCTATCAAAGCAAGGCGCAACTCAATTGATGGGCAATTTACCGAGCGAACGTATTACTCCAGCTCCTCCTTTCAAAAATACTGGCATAGATTATGCAGAACCACTGACGATAAGAGTGTCAAAGCGTCGGAATCCGAAAACTCACAAGGGCTACATCGCACTATTTATTTGCTTCGTTACCAAAGCTATTCATTTAGAAGCGGTGAGTGATCTGACGACAGATGCCTTTTTGGCCGCATTACGACGATTCATTGGACGAAGGGGACACTGCAAAAATATCTTCACTGACTGTGGTACCAATTTCGTAGGAGCCAAGGCATCACTTCAAAAAACATTCATTACAAGCCTACATAAAGCCACGCGTGAAGTTGCGGAACTGTTGGCAAATGATGGCATTAACTGGGTGTTCATTCCACCAGGGTCCCCACATTTCGGAGGCTTATGGGAGGCCGGAGTCCGTTCAATGAAGCACCACCTTCAACGAATAATGGGAAATACTATTCTCACCTATGAGGAACTCACAACTGTCCTGATCCAAATAGAGGCATGCCTCAACTCCAGACCTTTAAGTCCTTTGACGGATAACCCAGCTTAACTCACACCACTCACGCCAGGACATTTCCTAATCGGACGAGCTTTAACCGCCCCTCCACAAGACGATCTTACTGACACAAAGATAATCGGCTTACGACGTTGGAGTCTGACTCAGAAATCCAACAAGATTTTTGGAAACGGTGGCAACGTGAATATCTACACACCCTGCAACATCGACAGAAATGGAAAAATGCTCGACCGAACTTAAAGGTCGGACAACTAGTAATAGTCAAGAATGAACGTCTACCTCCTCTCAAGTGGATGTTGGGACGTATATCTGCAGTATATCCAGGCTCAGATGGCTTAGTTCGAGTGGTTGATCTGAAAACTGCTAGCTCAACAATACGAAGGCCGATTCATAAAATTTGCCCTTTACCAGACCACAAGGAATAGAAACCATGAATTCAACTTTAATTAAAACGCATCAACTACAAAATTAACATAAAACTATCAACTTTCTGAATTTGAATTTATAAAGGCAAAGAACTGCCGATTATTATATTGAACAACGCTAATGGCGCTTATCCTGAACACCTTATTTCCCCCTTCCTCTATCCACTCCACGATCCACTGGAACGAGATGGCGAGTCGGAGCGCCTTAACTCCTGGTCCGAGGATGGCACAATATTCGCACGGAGGAAATGTCGCGATATATTGGGTCATCAATACCGCTTGGTACATTGCCAGAAACTAATATCATCCTAAGGAACACAGTATCACGGTAAATAATAAATCTATAAACTTATCAAAATTTATTTCCATGTCATGAAATCATCCCACCATTCTCGACATCCGGTCCAAGCCGATGGGCAGCTAAATTTGAAACGCACACGTTTCAAGGCCAGGGAGAATGTCAACGATTGAGCTGTGTGCGTCGCTGGACCAGTTGATGATACTATAATTGTCAACGATTGAGCTGTGTGTGTCGCCGGACCAGTTAATGATACTATAATTGTCAACGATTGAGCTGTGTGCGTCGCTGGAACAGTTGATGATACTACAATAACAGGTTGTAATTTACCGTGCCGTTTGACGGGAGCAGAGCGAGTTTTAAGTTTCGAGCGTTGACAGAATTATCGAGAAGATCAAGTGGACCACGAGTCGTGAATTTTGCTAATCGAGTTGCGGAGTTTTTGAAGTTTTTATTGTTTGAAGTTTTTATTGTTTGAAAGTTAATAAATAATTGTTACAATTGTGCATCGAAGTGTTAAGTTTTCTGAGCCAACGTGAGAGACAAGGCCATTAACCCCACTGTCTGATGACGCCCAAGATATATCAGCCTTGACTACCGGACATTTTTTGATTGGAGAGCCTCTTACCACGTCCATAAACGCACAAGCAGCGCCAAATCAAAAATGTTTATACAGCGAGCAGATTCTTTTATCTGCCCGCAAGTAGCCGAATACAATATCCGTCTACTTCTATTGAAAGCTGGCCGAATACAAAATCCGTCCTGCTAGGGAATGGTACTTCGATACAATATCGACGCACCAGGGTAAAATCAAATAAAACGCAATCGTTCAGATTGATGTTTAAAACCCAAGAGAATTTATTTCTCACATTAATCGTCTTTTATAGCTAATTGGATTAAACCTAAAATTTCTGATTACAATCGAAATTACTGAGTTCATACAACAACAAAAATGTAATTGTCAGCTACAATTGCTTATTATTCACGTCGTGTATACCTGCGTAGGTCAATGATGTGGGTCAGCATTTTTTCATTAATTCTATTATTTGCGATGGGTTATTGCCGCTTGAATCATTGACCTATGCATGTACGTTTACGGTAATATGCGCTCGTGCAGCAATTGACACCTTACAGGAAATCGTAGAATTTATTCAATTAACAAGATGTTTCTAGTGGTACTACTTAGCATATAATTTCGATGTTAAGCGTATTTTGCATATACATATATAGATACCTACATTTTCGTATTGACATGAGTAATTACATTAAGACTGGAATTAAGTTTGGAAATTTTGATGAATTACAAATAAAGTTGAATTGAATGAATTTAACATGTATGTATATTTGAGCTTGAATGAATGTATGTATGCATAAGTATGTATGAATTTTAAATGAACTTAAAATTAAGTATGTTTGGGAATTAGAATTATGATTCAATTTAGATCAAATTGAACATCTTCCCTCGCGTTGATCGATGTCGGTCAACCAATCAATCATCTGGACTCATTGAAATCGTGAAAGCCTCGGTTGTTGTTGTTCTGGGTCGTGGAATCGGTGTTGGCGGCCTCGCCGTGAGAGTTGGTTGTTGTTTACATTTCCACAGAAGATATATTAGGACAAGGAACAACCCAGCCATTCCGCTGTAACCAAGTGTGAAATGATGTATATCGAGTTCTCGAACTCCAGTACGGATATCTTCGTTTTTACGCAGGGTCCTCAGGTCTTCCGAAACAAAACAAATATCAACGAATTCAAGCTATGCTCATAAACGTGCTTGTCGATATGCATCATGGCAAAATCAACCCGCAGCTACTATCTCGACAGCAGATGTTACAAGCGCTACGCGTGATAAAGGAGGAGCTACCGCCACATTTACATTTGCCGGTCAAACCCGACAATTTGCTGGAACTTTACAGCATAACGACCATAGAGGGTTGTATCGTGGCAGACAAAATCATTTTCCGGCTCAAACTACCACTCTTCTTCGACGAACGTTTTGAGCTATTACATGTCGTT
This sequence comes from Nemotelus nigrinus, assembly GCA_947369275.1. Lineage (NCBI taxonomy): Eukaryota > Metazoa > Arthropoda > Insecta > Diptera > Stratiomyidae > Nemotelus > Nemotelus nigrinus. The sequence continues at coordinate 114,134,187 of OX376373.1, forward strand.
CCCGTACCAACCCTGGTAAACAACACTGCATTTGCGATACAAACCTCATCCAAATATCTCGTCATCAACTTGAATCGTGACAAGTACTTTCCACTCTCTACTCAGGAAGTAGCAACTTGCGCCAAGACGACCATACTAAATTATATATGCAGACAAATGCATCCATTCTACCAACGAACCGCGGATATCAGCATGTGCGAGATGAGCTTCATCAGCCACATTTCATCACATGACATGTGCGTGGTGACAAGATTGAACAAACCACCAATATGGACTCAGCTGCTAGCACCAAACCACTGGCTTTACTTTGTAAATACGACAACTCTTATCAACATCATTTGCAGCAATATAGTCACATCAAGAACTTTAACCGGTGCCGGCATCATCCAATTAAGTGAAGATTGCATTATGAAGGAAGAATCTGCGACGATTCAGGCTCATAAGCTGTTCCCAAGCCATTTCAACACTTCGTTTGTTTCAACTAGAAACATCACCGAAGCCATTATCCTAAATCAGACCAACTCGGATTCTCAGGAATCCGTTACAAGCCATCTTGCAAAACTAAAGGAAGACCTGAGGACCCTGCGTAAAAACGAAGATATCCGTACTGGAGTTCGAGCACTCGATATACATCATTTCACACTTGGTTACAGCGGAATGGCTGGGTTGCTCCTTGTCCTAATATATCTTCTGTGGAAATGTAAACAACAACCAACTCTCACGGCGAGGCCGCCAACACCGATTCCACGATCCAGAACAAAAACTACCGAGGCTTTCACGATTTCAATGAGTCCAGATGATTGATTGGTTGACCGACATCGATCAACGCGAGGGAAGATGTTCAATTTGATCTAAATTGAATCATAATTCTAATTCCTAAACATACTTAATTTTAAGTTCACTTAAAATTCATACATACTTATGCATACATACATTCATTCAAGCTCAAATATACATACATGTTAAATTCATTCAATTCAACTTTATTTGCAATTCATCAAAATTTCCAAACTTAATTCCAGTCTTAATGTAATTACTCAAGTCAATACGAAAATGTAGGTATCTATATATGTATATGCAAAATACGCTTAACATCGAAATTATATGCTAAGTAGTACCACTAGAAACATCTTGTTAATTGAATAAATTCTACGATTTCCTGTAAGGTGTCAATTGCTGCACGAGCGCATATTACCGTAAACGTGCATGCATAGGTCAATGAATCAAGCGGCAATAACCCATCGCAAATAATAGAACTAATGAAAAAATGCTGACCCACATCATTGACCTACGCAGGTATACACGACGTGAATAATAAGCAATTGTAGCCGACAATTACATTTTTTGTTGTATGAACTCAGTAATTTCGATTGTAATCAGAAATTTTAGGTTTAATCCAATTAGCTATAAAAGACGATTAATGTGAGAAATAAATTCTCTTGGGTTTTAAACATCAATCAGAACGATTGCGTTTTATTTGATTTTACCCTGGTGCGTCGATATTGTATCGAAGTACCATTCCCTAGCAGGACGGATTTTGTATTCGGCCAGCTTTCAAAAGAAGTAGACGGATATTGTATTCGGCTACTTGCGGGCAGATAAAAGAATCTGCTCGCTATATAAACAACAGTTTAGCCAAGCTGTGGAGGAATATGGTGTACAAGTAAGTTACACTGCTTTGTACCATCCCCAGGCCAATCCAGCAGAGAGACGGAACCAAGATATCAAATGTATGCTGAGATATTACGCGACAGATAATCATCGTTCATGGGACCAAAACTTGGCCAAGATAGCATGCGCACTAAGGACGTACAAGCACGAGGTGACCGGGTTCTCGCCTTATTTCTTGGTGTTTGGGAAGGAAATGATTACGTACCGGTAAAGGGTCGAATCTCCGGGCGGCGCACAACGAGACTTGTTACCATTGAGTAGAGCTCGAGCTCTAGCGGAAATCCACGAGTAAGTGGTGCGAAGAATGACGAAAGCAGCTACCTGCAGTAAAGGGCGCTACGATCTTCGTCGACGAGTGGGGGATTTCCAGATAGGCGACTAGGTGTGGAGGAGGAATTATGTGCAATCGGATGCAAGCAAGTATTTTTCTGCGAAGTTGGCTCCAGCGTTCGTGGGTCCATTAAAAATTGCTAAACAAACGTCAGCAGGGGTATACGAGCTAGTCGATGGGAAGGGGAAGGTATCTGGTACATGGCACGCTAAGGATCTCAAGCGGTACGTGGAGTGACATATATCAAAAAACGGAATTGGCGCTAATTTGTATGATCAGCTACTATAGTAATTTACGAAATGATGGTGGGAATAGTCAGTAGGTGGTAGGTAGAATTAGCGACTATAGTAATTTAAGAATAGGTGATGGGAATAGACAGAAAGAGCGATTGGCTATCATGTTAGTATTAATGAATATTAAGTAGTTCGAGAAAGCATGAATGAATACTAAAGTTAGTGGGTGGCGGGTTTATGGCGTAAGTAAGGTAGTGTGTGGTGAAGGGTTCGGTAGGCTAATTTTAACGTGTGAGTGAGTATGAGCATGGTCAATAGATAGAATTCAATGATTCATATGACGTGATAGGGATGGTAAAATGGTGTAGATGGTGCGAATGAGTTACTGGCATGAGTGAGGATTAAACGAATTAATGATGATTTAGGATTAAAAGAATTAATATTAGGTGGATATGAGCATGCAAATGAAGATTAAAGTTGTTAAGGTGTAACGTAAGTTACCACCTTAGCTGTATCCGTTGGCACATTAACCGAGATACACGAAGATTCTAATGTCCTCGGCACTTTAACCGATACACTAGCTAGTTTTAAAACAGAAGAAATCTGCTTTAAGGAACAACTAACTGATTAGGATAAAATATTGACGGCACTTGAACCGTAACAAATTATCAATAATCTGTTGTTGATCTATTTGTTGCAACAACGGCACTTAAACCGTGATGCAACTTTCCAAACACCTCAAGTGAATACACAAAAGATCGATTGAAAAGTGATTTATTTTCCTTAGCATAGTCTAATTTATAGTACAATGAAAATCTTACTTTCTACAATGTAAGCATAACTCACTGACACGAATTTTATACATAGTTACAAAAAATGCAGGTAAGTAGCACACTATATCAACAATAATAACTCGTGAACATGACTTAATCATAACATTTGCAAACTTATTAAAACGCAACAATTGATGACAACTTGAATTACTTTACGTACATATGTTATGTAAACAAAAACGAACTTATTCTTTGTAACCTATTTATGATTTAACATTGAACATGACATATTTATTAATAATCAATCATATGTAAGCAAACTTAATGTAGAACATTGAACATTGCATATTTATTAATATTTAAACATGATCAAGTGAACTTAATATTAAACATACACCCCGCGTTGAATGAGAATTCAATCCTTAAACGTCAACCATGAAATTTGGAATGTTTCGCAGTCGTGGACTTGGTGTTGGCTTCTTCCTACACTTAATGAGTCTGGAACTATTTCTCCATATAAGACATCCTGTCAGAACGATACCCAATGATAGTGCTGCATACCCAATCGTTAGATGATGAATTCGATGGTTCGTAAATTTGTTCGGCAATTCAGCAAGTCGTTGTGTTTTAATGATGTTTTGGAGCTCGAGAATTTCGTCTACATGCGAATTATAGACAGTTGCATTTGTAATCAACATTTTTAGCTGCTTCGGTTCCATAATATCGTCTAACTTAGCGAAGCCTGAATAAGAAGTAGAAACATTACTAGTATAAGTCCGCTGTCCTTGAATAGTATATGTTTCCTGCTTGATGATACAATCTGCTCGAAGTGTTATGAGACCTGATCCGTCTAAAATCAACTGAGACACCTCCTTCCCGCAAATTAAGTTTATTCGAGTAGGGGTTTTTGTTGCATACAGCCACTGGTTTCTGGATTGTAATTGTATCCATTGTTCGTTAACTCTGGTGAGGACACAGCTTCTTCGGGCTTCATTATTGAATAGCTCTACTTCACATGAACAGATTTGAGATCCCTTGTGATAAACAGGACTTGCACGTTTATATAAGTATGCGTACTCTTTTATTGCTACGCATTTCGCAAGCTCGTCTTGAGTCAGAGGTAGGTACTGATCACGGTGCAAATTAACAGCGAGATAAGTCGAACATGGATTGATTGCCAAAAGAGAATTGTTGATGACTGTAGGAATTGGCACCATTTTCAGAACGTCGAATTTATGTTCATCCATAAGAGGTAACTTTATTTCGAAAATGAGTTGATCTTCTAGAAATCCGCTTTTTACCGTCATAATTTCATATAACTGAATGAGATTATCTTTTGTCATCGGTAATCGGGTGGATTCTGGTAAATGGAGCTTGATTGTCGCTATTTCCTGTTGAAGCTGCTGAGGCGAAAATAACATCGGATTAATAGTTCCATGATGTGTATCTGTTAAAGTGGCAATTATCGCGGATTGAGTTTTACGTAAATTAGATGCGTTCATAGTCATTTGAATCGATAAGGAAGTCATAACTTGGTATATTTTTATGCGATAAACTTCCTCTCCATTATCTCTTATTCGATTAAGTATCTCGTCGACTTGTTTACTGAACTCTTTGAATTTCACCTCACTTTCTTGCTGGCCTCTTTTCATTATATTCATAGTAGAATCAATGACCGATGTTTGGTTTTTAACTAGCTGCAAGAGGTAGTCCTCGTTTTCAATGACTTTGGATATGGTGCCTTTCATATGCTTTGCATATGACGAGTCTAAAACTCCAAATAATGAATTTGCAACCTTTCCGACGATATTGAAGGCCCCTCTTTTTTGCCTTTTTGAAAGTATAGCATTCTCCAAGTCAAGCTCCTCAATTGTATGTTTAAATTGATGGACCATTGGCCCACAGATGCTTTGGGATAGTTGTTGGCACAAAAGCTCCAGGGTCTTTGTTCCGTTGATCAATGCATTATATTCCAGCCAATATGGCTTCAAATCATAATAGATTATAAGCTTCCATTCTGTAGTTTCAAAGTTAATTTCTCCTACATTTTCAAAATACAATCCAACTTGTTTTGAAAACTGTGTCACTTCCGCCTTTTCGGTTTTTTGGGCTGTCGATGGAAAAATTGTGCACGTAAGACAAAGCAGCGTGACAACAATAGAACTTAATGAATGGCGCGAGCTCTTCTTCGGAGGTGTTTCTGACCGTTCCGGTGACATGGCCTTCCGAATTCTGTTAGAACGATCTTCAGCCGCAATAGCCTTGCTTGGGCGTTTATCATCATCACATAATCCTCCATACTCGTCCTGGATTTCAATAGGAAGAGGTGCAATTTTATGTATGTGCCTCTTCAAAATGTTTCCTGCTGTTTTAACCTCTGCTACCCGAACGAAACCGTCTTTACCCTTGAACGTTTGTATTATCCTTCCCAAGGGCCACTTTTGAGGTGGAGTGTTGTCATCATGGATAATGACTACCGTACCAGGTTGGACATTCTTACACTCGACCTTCCATTTGTATCGGTGTTGCAACTCATTTAAATATTCTCTTGACCACCGTTTCCAAAATTCAGCCTTTATATCTGCCACAATGTTCCATCGCTTAAGTGCTGTTGTTTTTAATGGAGTGGCATTGGCATTTATCGACGTAGTTAGAGGTTCTCCTATAAGAAAATGTCCTGGAGTAAGAGCAGCAGGATCATTTGGATCAGATGGCAAACATGTCAAAGGCCTAGAGTTCAGAATGGCCTCAATCTCGATGACTAACGTCTCTAGTTCTTCGTAGGTGAGGGAAGCATTAGCGAGCGATCTTTGTAATTAATGTTTTGCGGATTTCACTGCAGCTTCCCACAAACCACCAAAATGAGGTGCTCGAGGTGGTATGAATTTGAAATCAATCCCCTTTTCGCAGCATTTTTTGGTGATCAATTCTTTAGCAACATGTCCGAAAAGAGTATCTTTCAGCTCTTGGAGCTGATTCTTGGCGCCAACGAAATTGGTAGCGTTATCGCAGTATAACGTCCTACAATTTCCCCGTCTACTAACAAATCGCTTCAAGCACCCTATAAAGGCATCTGTAGACAGATTGCTTACCACCTCGAGATTAACTGCCTTTGTCGAAAAGCAACAAAATACTGCTATATATGCCTTGCTAGGTCGTTTGCCTCGCACAGAGTAATGTACCCAGATAGGTCCACAAAAATCTACTCCAGAAATTATAAACGGACGAGCAGGTTGCACACGGTGACTGGGCAGATTTCCCATTAATTGGTTTAACATCTTGGGCCGTGCTCGTGTGCAACGCACACAGTGCTGTACGATAGAGCGTGCAATGGATTTTCCTTTAATTGGCCAAAATTGCTGCCTCGTTACTGCCAAAAGCGTCTGCGGTCCCACATGTTTATTTTCTATGTGGATATCGGTCATTAGCATTTTAGTGAACGGATGCGAGTGAGGCAGTAATATAGGGTGTTTTGCGTCAAATGATAATGCAGCATCTTCTAGTCTGCCCCCAACTCGAAGGATCTTGTATTCATCTAAGAAAGGACTAAGAGTTATTATTTGACTCGAATTTCCAATTTGTTTGTGGAGCGTCAACTGCTTTATTTCTTCACTGAACTCTTGTTCTTGCATCAATTTCACGATAACGTGCAGTCCCTCACGCAATTCGGTCGTTGTTAAACTTTCAAAACCCACCTTTTTACTGGTTTTGCTCTTAAGGTTTTTTACGAAACGCAAAACATATGTTGTGATGCGTTGAAGTGACCTGAATGAATTCCGATGATTTATTCTGTATAAGAAATGCACTATGTCATCATCTTGAGCCGAGTTTTGCGATTTATTTGCCTCTGCTATATTTGATTGAGAGAGTGATGGAGTTGTAGCCATCGCTTGCTGCACCTTTTCAGATTCACATGATCTGTATTCCTGACACACTGAACTTAAGACTGTTCGTCTTCTTTCTAGCTCACATTTTCCACCTTGTTGATAAGGTGGTGGCCAGATTGATTCTGCTCCATGGAGAAAGTGTGGACCGTAGAACCACATTGTTGATTCCTTTAGCTTGTTTGGCGCTAAACTTCGAGACAATATATCGGCAGGATTATCGTGTGATCCAACGTGTCTCCACTGCTGCGGTATAGATAATTCCTGTATAGATGCTATGCGATTGGCCACAAAAGTGTGGAATGAGGACGAGCGTGAATAAATCCAATCGAGCACTATTCGTGAGTCAGTCCAAAAAAATGTCTCAACATTTTCTAGTTTTAAATCATTCTGCACTCTTTTGGCGAGTTCAGCGAGTAACTTGGCAGCACATAACTCTAGCCTGGGTAAAGTTAATTGCTTCAAAGGTGCAACCTTTGATTTTGAGCATAATAGTCTTACTACCACCATATTTTGACTATTAATGGACCGGATGTATATGACACCTCCATAGGCCTTTTCGGAAGCGTCCGCAAAACCATGAATTTGTATACTACGCGGAACATCCTGTCCGAAAATATGCCTTGGTATTTTTAGATCCTTGAGAGCTAATAAATTTTCTCGGAATAATGACCATTTTTCTTGCAACTCAGATGGCAATAGATCATCCCAATCTAAATTGCAAAGCCAAAGCTGTTGCAGAATCATCTTTGCTGTCACCACTACTGGACCGATCATGCCTAGAGGGTCAAACAGCTGGGCTATATCAGACGACACGTTTCTTTTTGTGTATTGACGAGCAGGAGTAATGTTCGTTCTTATCGAAAATATATCAGTTTTTGGGATCCATACGAGCCCTAGTGTTTTTACTTGTTCTTCTGTCTCGTCCGCGAAATCAAGTTGAATAGCTCTATGTTCCATCGGAATGCTCTGCAACAGTGTCGGATGATTTGAGCACCATTTCCTCAATTTGAAACCGCCTTTCGCAAGTATTTCATTTAGCTGGTGCTGAATGCTTAAGGCTGTGGACAACTTGTCCGCGCCCGTCAAAATATCATCCACGTAAAAATCACGTATAATTACTTCTGCTGCCTGTGGATATCTTGACGCTTCCAACTGGGCCAGCCTTTGAAGGCACTTGGTAGCCAAATAAGATGCTGGCGTTGTTCCGTAAGTCACGATATTCAGCTGATAAGTTTTCACCGGAAGCTTAGGGTCACTTCTCCACAATATTAGTTGAAATCGCCTATCTTCTTTATTGACTAATATTTGGCGATACATTTTCTCAATGTCCGCCGAAAAAACGTATTTGTGCAGCCGAAAACGTAATAAAATTGAAAACAAGTCATCCTGTATTGTTGGTCCCGTAAACAAAATATCATTCAACGAAACGTTTGATGATGTTTTGGCTGAAGCATCAAATACAACTCTTAATTTGGTGGTCAAACTGTCTGGTTTTACGACACCATGATGCGGCAAAAAATATCCTTTACCTGATGTAATTTCGTGCCTTACCTCTGACATATGTCCCAGTTGAATGTATTCATTCATAAAGTTTTTGTATTGTTCTTTCAATATGGCATCTTTGCATAGTTTTTTTCAATTGAAAAAAATCTTCTAAGAGCAATATCTTTAGAGCAGCCAAGTTGGCCAGGATTATCTCTAAAAGGCAGACGCACGATAAATCTTCCTGATGCGTCTCTTTCATGAGTTTGATAAAAATGTTGCTCACATTTTTCTTGTTCTGGTGTCAAGATTTTATGGCTTGCTTCCACTTCTTCCATTTTCCAAAATTTTTCAATATCAAAGTTTTCGTGTCGACAAAGCACTCCACAAACTGGTTTTTCCATTTCTACACTCGCGATTTTTCCCGATATAATCCAACCAAACACAGAATTATTCAAAATCGGTAGTTTATCACTCAACTTCACTTTTTCAGAGCACAACAAACTATGGTAAAATTCTGCGCCTAGTAGTACATCAATACGACTCGGTATATTGAATTTTGGATCAGCTAAAATTATATTTTGTGGTATATTCCACTCGGAAATTTTTAGTTGTTGTGTTGGCTGATCAGCAATTATTTGCGGAAGAACGATAGCTTCGACTCTGGCCGAGTAAGCGCTATGTTTTGAGCTCATTAAAACATTGACCCTTCGATGTGCATTCTGAACTGATTGGCCAATACCTTCTATTTTTATTCGTTGTGATGAGCTTGACAATCCAAGTTTTTTGATGACTCGTTCAGTAATGAAATTTACTTGTGACCCAGAATCTAATATTGCTCGGCATTCAATGGTCATTCCCTCCGCATTGGTTAATTTTATTATTGCTGTGCTAAGTAAAACATAACCTGCCTCAAATTTTGGTTGTTGTGCTTTTATCGAAGCGGTAGTAAGCGCAATATTTCTGCTTTCTGTAGATATTGTTGTATCTGTTGCAGCTTGGTTGGTTTTGCGGTCAATGTGTAAGAGAGTGTTATGCTTCTTATTGCATTTGGTACATGCTTTTGATATGCAGTTTGAAGGTCTATGACCTACTTTCAAACAGTTAAAGCAAAGTTTATGCTCCTTTACGAGTTGTAGCCTTTCATCGGCTGTGCATTGTAAAAATTTTCTACAAGAGTATAATGGATGATTCCCCTTACAAGAAATGCAATTATTCAATATCGACGCTGCTAAAGTGGACGACTTCGAGTGTCTATTATTATTATTGTTTTCATTTGATTTCGCTTTACTACCCAGAGCCTCTAGTGATTGAAAACGCATTTCCAGAAACATTAAAAATTCCTTTATGCGTTGCAATTCTTTTGGTTGCTTTAGGGTTTGCTCGTATAAGCGATGCGTTGTGACATCTAATCTCTTTATCAGTAAGTGCAATAGAATTGGATCCCAACCGTCTGTTGGTACTCCTAGACTTTCTAGTGCAAGAATGCATTCTTGAGTTGTATCGTGTAGTGTTTTTATCAACTGAGCACTTTCATTAATGATGATAGGCTGCGATAATAGTTTATTAATTTGTGCGCTAACTTACAATCTGGGATTCTCATAGCGATCTTTAAGCATGCTCCAAGCAGTAATATAATTTTCTTCGGAAATACTTAAGTGTCGGATCAATTTTTCGGCTTCTCCAACTAAATTGGTTTTTAAGTACCACATTTTCTGACATGGTGCAATTGATTGCTTGTCAATCATTTCACTAAACAAGTCATAGAATTGCCTCCAATGTAAGTGATTCCCATCAAATTTAGGAATAGTTATCTTTGGTAAATTTGCCATGGATTCTACATTATTAGTTGATATTGCATTTGCATTGGGTTTATAATCTCTTTTTTCAGTTAATTTTAAGAGAGCTTCTTGAACTGTTTCTTCTAATTTCAGATACTCGTCAATGTCATAATTTATTTTAGCTGGTTCATCAACTAATTCCCAGATGGCTTGATTTAAGTCTTCAATCTGTGCCCAATAGTCACTTGTTTGTCTTAGCTTGAGCTCGTAATAACTTTTGGATTGTTGTTCAAAATTTAATCCAGCTAATATTCTTTGAATTTTTTTTATAATCTCCTTTTGCCGACGTAACTTTCGAATGGCGTCGATGTTTGGAGATCTATTTTCAGTAGCGACTGATGTTTCCTTCTCTTCGAAGCTGTTTTTTGCATTAGATATAGCAAATTCTGGTTCAAAATTTTCTATTTCCAAGGAAAAATAGCTTTTGTACTCCTTATAGAGTTCGGCAATAGTATCATAATATTGCGTTGTAAAATATGGATGGTTTGTCGCTGTTCCAGGTAATTCTCTTATTTCAGTGTCCGTGGCATCGAAATTTTTCCATGCCTCCTCAAGACGCCGTAGTCTTTCTTTAAAATATATGCGAGTTTTCCTGGAAGCTGTGTCCTTTTTGAAATTTTTAATAATTTCTTGAAGAACCTTTCCTAACTCGTCTTGCTTATGTGCGAGTTCTTCCATGTTGCTTGCCATGGGAACAATGATTTGTGTCGATTCCACCAAGTATAATGATTTACTTTGACTGTGAGGCTCGGTTATGGTACTCTGATACGGTACTTTAACTGCCTATATATAATAAGTCAGAATTCTGAGATCTTAAAATCTCGATGGAAATTTTATGACATCAAATCGTGTGTTTATTTGAATCAGCTACTTGTTGTCGGGGTCACCAATGTTAAGGTGTAACGTAAGTTACCACCTTAGCTGTATCCGTTGGTACATTAACCGAGATACACGAAGATTCTAATGTCCTCGGCACTTTAACCGATACACTAGCTAGTTTTAAAACAGAAGAAATCTGCTTTAAGGAACAACTAACTGATTAGGATAAAATATTGACGGCACTTGAACCGTAACAAATTATCAATAATCTGTTGTTGATCTATTTGTTGCAACAACGGCACTTAAACCGTGATGCAACTTTCCAAACACCTCAAGTGAATACACAAAAGATCGATTGAAAAGTGATTTATTTTCCTTAGCATAGTCTAATTTATAGTACAATGAAAATCTTACTTTCTACAATGTAAGCATAACTCACTGACACGAATTTTATACATAGTTACAAAAAATGCAGGTAAGTAGCACACTATATCAACAATAATAACTCGTGAACATGACTTAATCATAACATTTGCAAACTTATTAAAACGCAACAATTGATGACAACTTGAATTACTTTACGTACATATGTTATGTAAACAAAAACGAACTTATTCTTTGTAACCTATTTATGATTTAACATTGAACATGACATATTTATTAATAATCAATCATATGTAAGCAAACTTAATGTAGAACATTGAACATTGCATATTTATTAATATTTAAACATGATCAAGTGAACTTAATATTAAACAAAAGTAATACCGTAAGTTGTCTATCCATCGCTCGTTTCCACCACCAATTTTAGGATCACCAGGGATTAGTTTGTGTGTTGACGCTCCGGGTTTATAAGGTACGTCCAGGTACCAAACAGCGTGTGTTGGTCAAATCCGTGTCTTGGTTATTAGCTCGGCAAGTTTGGCAGACTGCCAGCGGGTCATCCTAAAAACGAGTTCGAGAGATATAAGATTCTTAACTTACATGATTATTGGCTCCTTCACCTTACAAAAAGACGTCACAAAACATATAGTCAAAAAGAGAATATTGGTGGTAGTTGTGTGGTAGTTGTGTGAATGAACGTTAAGTTGAGGTAGAGATTGAACAATCTAGTAGTTGACAATCATCCAGAATTCAAGTAGTTTTGCAGTCGATTATATCGATCGGACGCTACGGCAACGAGCTATGGACACGTACGTTAAATGAAGAACGAATCCGCGTATCGGAGTTTAAAAATCTCGAAAAAAACAGCGGGGTAAAGGCCAGGAATTCTTACAAAATTTTCTGAGGCGAGGGGGGTGTCACAGTCGCCCATGCTTCACAAGTATTAATAAGGAAAAAAAACCTCCACTGATCTACGGATGCTAGGTTGATGGAGGTTGAGCTGCAACCACCGAGGAATTAGCTCTCTGAAGTCTGTCATATCTCTTACGTTAAGTAAATCAGGTTGTGTATATGCATTAAGCACAAACGATAGGGCAGTAGCTTAGGACGCGAAATTAGCATGCATCTAAGCGACGGAATAACCTATACACTCAACGCGACCTACGACCAGACATTTAACACGACTCAGGGCGATCTCGACGGTATCATCTAGATGATTCGTACCATCAAGAATCGAGACACAACAATCAAAACTCAAAGATACCTGGGATAACTGAAGACGAATCACGAAAGATGTTTCAAACGAATCTAACTGCGAGCGAACTAGTATTATAATAGGCGGCTCAGAGTCAGTAATATCTATGTCAACACGTTAATTTCGACGCACGAACACGCAGGGCATCGCACAATTTTGGTCATTCGGGTCGGCGGCTCCTGACCTGGGCCAACATCTGACCCAGATATGATGAGAAGGGAATGCACGGTGGGAACTATCACAATAGGCAAGTGACTGGGTACATGATTGCAGAACTCAGTCTGGAAGACATTCGGAGGGCATTGGATGAACGATCGATGAATCAATCATAATCCTACGGCGAATAGTCTAGAGAACCGCACTCACTGACACCGTAGAAATTTTGGAACGAAGATGTACGCACAAAACTTTGGATCGCGCAAGATGTATTTCCCCCCGGGCGCGGCACAAACTAGCAGGGATCTTACTTACATAATGAGCAAATTTCCTGGATACACTTACGTTAATCTAGTCATTTTCCCGACACTACACAACTTGAAATTAACACTTTCATGAATTTCACCTGTCACCATACAATTTGAAGCGTGACAATTCGAAATGTCACAGATGACGGATGTTCGAGCAGGGGGAATCGAGTTGTCCCAAATGGGTGGAACGCGAGGTGAAAATGAGAACTCGACGCGTGGGGGACAGTGACGGGGTGAATAAACTAAGCGGTTCAGGAAAGTCCCGATAATTTGAAAAAATTGCGCTACATCGAGCGAAAAGTGAAAGCCTTTCTTTCTTTTGGAATGGAACCAGGTTTTCTTTTGTTGAATTGCATGTCGATTGGAGTCAGACTGTGAGGACATTTATTCCTTCTGTAAGGAGGCGCAAAGTTCGAGGATAAATAAATCAAAGGTGTGTTAGCGACGTCGTGGCGTAATTTCTTGGACGAAACTCGTAAAGAAAAGGAAAGTTCCGATCAGCAGAAGAAAAGGAGATTATTGACCAACAGGAGGAAGTTGGCTAGTGGTACGAGTGACAGTGAGGGAGAAAAATTATTTCGAGTGTCGGCGTCGAGACATCTGGGCCCCAGCGAGGGATTCTTGTAGCCAGGTTCATTTATTCTCATATTAATTTTTGAATTTTGTTTATTTTTTCCTAGTGTTAAGTAAGTTTAGTGCATAATTATACCGCGGCCGCATAGGATTAGTATCGGATTTTGTGTGTAAAATTCTTTTGGAATCGATAGTGAAAAACAAAATATATGTAATCGTGTAACAATGGAAAATCGTTCGTAAATATCATTTTTACTCAAATAGTTAATTCCGGCGGTGAGAAATTGAAGGTGTATGCACGTCGCTCATTTCTCGCTTTAGAGCGGTGGTGCCTTTAGTGGTTTCGGGTTGAACAAAACGAGTTGCGCTCAAACCCACCCCTTTCTCCGTGAGCAGAGGCGCCCGAAACTACTGCCCTTACGTCATAGTCGGACATTCAGGGTTAAAGGTTGGTTTTTAAAATAAAATGGTAATAGAGTTGTCATTTAATCAGTTGGTTTATGTATATTAGAGTCTTTTACACATAGATATGAGAAGAATGGATACGAAATGGACCGAGAGAAGTGAAACATTTTACGACCTCTGGCATAGTTGTGTGAGCGAGAGGTTGAAATGTGTTTGTATGACGAGAGCGGCGTGAAATATTGTAAAATTAGAGGGCAACTTTTTTGGTGCAAATGCAATGTGCAATTTCACGTCAATAGTGAAATAATGAAACACATGTTATCACACTGTTATTTAATGTGATCAAAGGTGCTTCCTGAATAAAAATTGTTGATAGAGAGGAAAAAAATTTTCTATAAGTATTCGTTTATGAGCAGACGCAAATAATGCAAGAGCAAAAGTATTTTTTTCTGAATTACCCGCGTTATACAATGTTTTTTGTTTTGACATTAAGGTGAAATTTACACCCGCGTCCATGCAATCACCGTTATTTTCAAAGGCAGCTATTAAGAAAGCTTGTAAAAACCAGTTTAATTGCATGGATATGTTTGAAACCCTCTTACAAGTTAGACAAGAGTTTACACATGATTACATGCATCCTTGTGTCCAACCCGGTTATTTAGAAGGCGGGAGTAGAGTGCAAGTACAAATTAAAATACCCGGCCTCTTCCACTTCACTTCAATCTTCTAAAAAACCGGGTTGGACATATACAATCATGTATAAACACTCCTCAAAGTTCACAACATTCTCATTGTATGTAAATCCGTGTTTACACATATCAACAGCTTACACTAATGTTGTGCGTAAGGTCAGTTAAAATCAACCGACTAAACAGTAAACTTTTTAGTGCCTTAAGGGCTAAAGAAATAAAAAAAAACCAACGCAACTGAACCGCTAGAAAACTAATTTTCGAAGAAATTGTCTTTGAGTGACAAAAAAATGTGGAAAGACGTAATATACTTTTTTGTAGAATCATATCAACCATTCCTTGTTCAAAGCAACAGGACTCAACTATAACACAAATGATGAAAATGTTCAGTGCTGGTAACATTTTCCCAACGAAGCAGCAATAAGTTTACCTTCACAAGCTCATACTTAAATCAACTTATCCTTTGAATTTCGTTCTCATCGGAGGATTTCGTCGAAAGCTTTAGCGGTTAACGTTGTTTGAGGCTGCCATCCAAAAAATGTTCAAAACTCGGAAAATTTAAAAATTGGTTTCTTAGTTTTATTGCAAATGTTTTGCATATGAGTATGTAATTTGAAGCATCTGTTGATGCAATAGTTACAAAAATGGCTAAAGCTGGTTAGCCTGTGTCAGCAGCAATGCAAAATATATACCAAATCTGCTTCACGTTAAACTAAACCCAACCAATAAATTTCGTTTCGATTGAATCACTGCGCTAGAAGTTATACGGGTGAAAAATTTTGGGGTTACCACCCTCAAAACTTTCCAAATTTTTAAAGCGTTAATATTTGTTGTTATTTTCATTGCAGGATCGTTCGCATTTGCAAATCTAATGATATAATCGCGCAGTAAGGAAATTCCAAAAAATTGCAAAAATGGTCATAGCTGGCAGCCCTTTCATAATTTTCGTACGAAATTCCTATGACATTTGGCTCACATCAAAATTTATTTACTGCATAAACTTCATTTTGATGTCATGACTGCACCGGAAGTTATAGGGGAAAAAGCTTTATTTTGCTAAGCAAATTTGCAAGATTTAGCAGACAAAAATCACCATAGCTGGCAACTCTATCCTAATTTCTCACCAAATGTTACTTTAAGTAAGATCCAAATATTGTGTGAATTTACTTTAAATCTGATGGCTGAATCGGAAGTTATAGGCCAAAAAGATGTTTTTTTTCTCATTGATTTTTCAAGATGGCACCACTGCCACAGGGTTGCCCGCAATTCAAAATCACTTCTATCAGACCTGGTCCTAGTTAATACCAACATATTCTGTGAATTTCATTATGATCGGATAATCTGGTCGTCAGTTTTCGTGAACAGAACTTTCGAGTGCTGAAAATATAGGTAATTTAGTGATGGGTTGCCGTTCTTGTGCAAATCGGAATTTTCAAAATTTCAATATGACATAATGCACCAACGTTAAAATTTATCAATGATTTGAATTTTTTGTCAAATATCAAAAATTTTTCAGGAGGTTCAATGATTTGAAGGAATTTTTTTCAAGAGCCTGCCGCAGCTACAGGGCTACCCGCACGACTTTGGAAATCGATGTGTATTAAACTTTAGCCAAAATCAATATGCTCTGCAAATTTCACGATGATCCAATGTTTTTGTCAGAAATAATGACAAATCAAAATTTGAAAAAAAATCCTTGCCTACTTTTAGGCACACTGCACTCACACACCGCTCAAAATTTCCAATTTTTTGTCATAGGCAAGCTTAAAACATAATAAGTTTTCATTCCCTTTACTTTTTTGAACAAAAACTCACGCTGCTTGGAAATAAAGGAGTACCTCAGAATTCACTAAAACGCTCGCCGCCGCCGAAAAGTTTAGGATATCTGAATTTTAGCAAATTGTGGACCTACCTTCTAAATATATCTACATTCTCCAGAAATTTCAGCTCAATCGGATCGGCCACTCCAGATATTATCTCCCTTAATCATTTTAATAATATACATATTTATATATATATATATCTATATATATATATATATATATATATATATATATATATATATATATATATATATATATATATATATATATATATATATATATATATATATATATATATATATATATATATATATATATATATATATATATATATATATATATATATATATATATATATATATATATATATATATATATAAAGAAATATGAATTTTCGGCGAAACGAGTTTAAAACTACTTTTCTTCGAAAATTAGTAAAAACTTGTGGTTCTTGAAATGTTCTACGAGGGTCCATCAAATATAAACGAGAATTTGTTTATAAAAATTTATTGCGTACAGATAAAAAAGTGATGTGTTTACATTACTTTTCTACGTAGTCCCCCCTTTCGAAACGCATTTTTCCCAACGCGAAGTTTTTTGATCCCTTGATCGTAAAATGAACGAGAGCGTGTCATCAGCCAGTTGCGCACGAACGATTCCAGGCTATCGTTGTCGTCGAAACGCTGCTTGCCAAGTGCGTCTTTCATAGGCCCAAACAAATGAAAGTCGCAGGGACTCAAGTCCGGGCTGTAAGGCGGGTGTTTCAGAGTTTTCCATGAGATTTCGTCCAGTTTTTCGATCGTTCGCTTTGCCGTATGGGGTCTCGCGTTGTCTTGCAGAAGGATGACGTTCCTGATCGGTTTTCCTCGTCTTTTCGATCGGTATGAGGCCTTGACCTTATCAAGCAGTCCACAGTAATATTCTGCATTGATCGTACGTCGATCATGAAGAAAGTCGATAAGCAAAATGCCGTTAGCGTCCCAAAAAAATGTGATCATCACTTTACCAGCAGATGGTTGGCTTTTGGCTTTGAATGGAGCACCCTCCTCTGGTCGGCGCCACTGCATACTCGATCGTTTACTTTCTGGGGTGAAGTGATGTACCCAAGCTTCATCGCAGGTCACAATGGAATTCAAAAAAGTGTCTCCACTTACTTGGTAGCGCTCCAGATGTTGCTTGCAGATGGCTTCACGATTTCTTTTCTGTTCTTCTGTAAGAAGGCGCGAGACCCATCTAGCGGATACTTTTCGAAATCCAAGTGTATCCCTGATGATTTTTTGTACACTGCCGTAACTAATATTGAGTTCTGCAACGATTTCACCGATTTTGATGCGACGATCGGACTTTAACATTTTCTCAACAGCGCGAACGTTTGCATCCGTCAAACTTGTCCGGGGGCGTCGAGGATGGGCCGCATTTTCCACGTTTTTCCTTCCCGTGGAGAATGTTTTATGCCAATAAAATACTCTGGGTTGCGATAAAGTATTTTCCCCGAACTGTTGTCGCAATCTCTCCAAAATTTCAGATGGTCGAACCCCTTCTACTGCCAGAAATCGAATGATGATGCGTTGCGCAACGGACGGGTGAACCCGTTTCTCGCTCATCTTGCTTCGGACTGCTGTATTCACTGGATAATGCCATGAAACTGGCTAGTTCTTGCTTATAGTACTACTAACACCACCTACAAATATTAGCGCGAAATTCAAACTCTAGTAGGCATGGTAATAAAATTCTCGTTTATATTTGATGGACCCTCGTACATGGAAATGACAACAACTTGCTGTTTAATAAATACCAATCTGAAAAAGTAAATTTGGGTACGAACATAATCATCAAAACTTGAATTCTCTTCAAATAAAAATCATGCACTCCTAAATGTCGAAGTAGCGTACAAGTATCTGAAATCAAACTGAGTACGTCTATAATTGCGAATTAAATTTTCGCAACCAAAACACTTGCTAATATAATTTCAACCAATTGGTTTGCCTACCAACGTAACATAAAAAATCTACCCATGAAATATAGCATCATAATCTGCACGTTGCATTCCTGAATAAAAGCCCAAGTAAATTTCAAGGTTGGCTAGTGCGAATTCAATCGCTTTAATTTTCGTTAAAAAGAAGTATCGAAAATGGAAGTTTATTAGGTTCTCAGTTTGTTTATGGTAAAGGCTTGGAAATTTTGATCCGCGTGTGGGTGCTGATTGCCTTAAAGTAGGCAAAGATTTGTTTTCAAATTTTGAATTGTCATAACTTTTGACAAAAACATTGCATCATTGTCAAAATTGCTGGCCGTATTAATGTTGAAAAAACTTAACATTAGTGGAATTTTAAGACAGTGTGCAGGTTTACAGCGTTCGGACCAAAAGTGACCTGACCTAAAGCGCGGAGTAAATGAATTTAGTCCTCAGGTGTATACACCGATCTGACCTAAAATTTGCTTAGGTGGAATTTAGTCCTCGTTCGTATATGACAGCTGTCATTTAGTTTAATTTTCCTTCATGCACTGTATTTATCGTTTCATTTGTTCTCAAACATGTTTATTTCAATGATTTTGTGCCAAAGGGAAATGTTATGAGCTTATATTCAACATACATACATTATTAATAATCGCGCAAAAATCAATGTTTAGGTCGCGTGTGTTTACAACAATTATAGTCCACGACCTATATTTAGGTCAGGTCGCTTGAAATCGTGGGCCGACCTAAATTAAGGTCGGTCCGCGAGTGTATACACCACGTGGACTAAAAAATTTAGGTGGAATTTGGTGTTAAGTCCGCGGACTAAACGTTCGGTGTATACGATATCAGTGTAGGAACTTTAGACAGTGTAATGAAATTCACAAAACATATTGGTTTTATCTAGAACCAGGTCTGAGAGAAGTGATTTTGAAATGCAGGCAACACTGCCACAGTGGTACCATCTTGAAAAATCACTGAGAAGAAAAACTGATTTCTGGCCTATAGTCTCCGATTCAGCTATTATATTTTAACAAAATTCACATAATATTTGGATCTTACTTAAGATAACATTTGATGAAAGTTTGGTTGAAAAATTAGGAGAGAGTTGCCAGCTATGGTGATTTTTGTCTCCTATATCTTGCCAATTTGTTTAGCAAAACTAAGCTTTTTTCCCTATTAGTTCCGGTCCAGTCATGAAATCAAAACGAAGTTCATGCAGTAAATGGGCTTGAATATATACCAAATGTCGTAGGAATTACATAAGAAAATCATGAAAGGGCTGACAGCTATCACCATTTATGTAATTTTTTGGAATCTGTTTACCAAGCGATAATGCCATTAGATTTGCAAATGGGAATGATCCTGCAATGAAAATTACCAACAAATATTAACGTTTTGAACATTTGAAAAGTTCTGAGGGTGGTAGCCCTTAAACTCTTTTCAACTGTATCGCTTCCAGCGCCGTGATTCAATCGAAACGAAATTCACAGGGTGCGTTTAAGTAAACGTGAAGCAGATTTGGTATACACAAGTATTTTGCTTTGCTGCTAACACAGGGAAACCAGCATCAGCCATTTGCATAAATATTGCACCAACAGATGCTTCAAATTACATACTCAAATAATAAGCGTTTGCAATAAAATTAAGGAATCAATATCTAAAGTTTCCGAATTTTGAAGTTTTTTGGATGGCGGTTTCAAACAACTTTTGACCGCTGAAACTTTCGATGAAATCCTGCGACCAGAACGAAATTCAAAGGATAAGTTGATTTCAGTATGTTTGATACTTGACCAAAGTACAACAAACTCATGAAAAACCAATCGATTATTCTTTTGCACTAAGCAAATTTAACAATTCAATCATAATTGTAAATTAACCTTTGTTCATATATTAAGTCAGCAAATGTACAAATTGTATTGCAATTATTTACATGTAAGCAAACTAAAAAACGTATAAAAGACAAAGCATATGTACAATAAATGTCAGTTATCGTTCAGAATATTGGGAATATAAGCCTTTTATTTTCGACTCTTCTTGGTGAGGCTGCCAGAACTTCCCGAACTATTCTTCGTACTTCAGTGTAGCAACCAAATTACCCATACAAGTAATTAAAATCTTCAAAGTTTTTCAGATCACTTTAACAAGGTTTCATCGCACACCTGAACATTGGTCCGTCGAGCCAGATCTTGGATTGTATCATCGCTCAACATGGCATATGCAGCAGACGTAAAGCAGAAACTGAACATGGAAGCTGTTCAACGTATCATCGGCAATCACAAGAAAGACAGTGCAAGCCGCTACAGTGTTGCCTATTTCGAGATTCGTCTGGAGAAGTTACGAGACGCATGGAAGGAATGCGAGAAGCAGCATGCCAAAACGCATCGCCACTGGAGCCACAATTCAGAACTTCTTAGCTCATACATGGCAGACTACACGAAGTTGGAGGAGTTAGTTTTGGATTACGTGACGTTCTTCAAAGCTAAATTACACGAGTTATACCAGCCAGTTACGGTTCAGCCAACGTCTGCAGAAATCCATGACTCTCTCAAGCTTGAGCGAATCAAGGTTCCATCATTCGATGGAAACTATTCGGAGTGGTGTTCGTTCTGGGATTTATACCAGAGTATAGTTCACACGAACATCCAATTGGCGCCGGTGAAGAAGATGCAGTATTTACGAAATCCCTTGCGTGGAGATGCGGAAGCATTAATCCGGCATCTAAGTGTCACCGACTCTATTTACGAAGTAGCGTGGACTTTGCTAAGTGAACGGTACGACAACGATCGTTCCATTCCACAAGAAGCAATCCAGCGCTTGTTTGATATCCGCACAATTGCACCGAACGACCATCATGGACTTAAACAGTTGCTTGATACTACGAACCAATTCTTGGCAAGTATCAAGCAACTAGAAATAAATGAGTTCGATCTCATGACGATTTTCATTTTAAATCGTAAGATTGATGACGACGCTCGTTCAGAATGGCAAAAAAAGCTCAGCGTCAACAACGGT
Source organism: Nemotelus nigrinus (assembly GCA_947369275.1). Lineage (NCBI taxonomy): Eukaryota > Metazoa > Arthropoda > Insecta > Diptera > Stratiomyidae > Nemotelus > Nemotelus nigrinus. The sequence goes on from OX376373.1 coordinate 114,155,792, forward strand.
ATGCCATCATTGGATTCATTTCTTGAATTCATTAAACAGCGTTTTGTCATGCTAGAAGCATTAGCGATGACTCGCAAAAATAAACTGAGGAAGGTCGAAAAGCGACGATCAGTGTCAGCACACTCTTCTCATATAACAAAACATATGAGTTGCGTTTTGTGTTAGGGGCCACATAGTCTCGTTCAATGCGAGCAATTTCGTAAAGTGAAAGGACTATAGTGGCAACACATAAATTATGCTCCAATTGCTTGAGCAAAAATCACAAATTGAACCAATGTCCATCGAGATAGAATATGCAAAAAACGACACAACACGTTGCTATATGAAGAGATTTTGGATTCCGCCGTTCTGAGTAATCACATCAACGGTAAAAGCTCTTCAAAGCAAGTACAGCTGGCGACGGCGCTAATGAAGGTAAAGTCCATATCTGGAGTATTCATTTCTTTACGCGTGCTATTTGACTCTGGCTCACAAAATTCCTTCATAAGCGAATCTGCAGTTCAGCTACTAGGGATCCCTCGCAAACATGCGAAATTTCAAATAAGTGGGATCGGAAGTACAATTGGACCTACGACCAAAGGAGTCGTATAAATAGAAGCAGCAGTAAGAAATTTAGATGGCGAAAAATAAATAATAGAAACAAACCCTTACGTGTTATCCACGGTTACTGCTCCATTGCCGTCAGAACCCATCAAACTAGAGCTACCGGATGGCATGACGCGATCGGATCTAGCTGATCCACTTTTCACCCAACCTTCAGCTATTGATGTTCTTATTGGAGCTGATACATATAATTTATTCATGCTACCAGGCACCTAAATAGGGCATCCCTGTGCACAGCAGACAAAACTAGGATGGATTTTAATTGATGCCACACAATGCACTACTAAAAATTCAAAATTATCTTCTCACGTGTGCTCAGAAGATCTAGATGAGCTATTGCGAAAATTTTGGAAGATTGAAGAGCTGTCATCCAAAAAATCATTTTCACACAACGAGAAATTGGCAGAAGAGATGTACCAGCAAACAGTATCACGGGAGGTGAGTGGCAAATACATTGTTAACTTGCCATTTTAACCCCACGCTGATATAGCCAATTTGCGTCAATCAGAAAAAGTCGCATTTATCAGGTTTAGGCAACTCGAGAAGCGACTTCAAAAGAACATAGTCCTATACGAGAATTATGCCAGTTTTATGAAAGAGTATCTTGATTTGGGTCATATGCAACTTGTTCCTGACCGTAACATTAAAACGCCTGGAGCATATTACCTACCCCATCATGCCGTTTTTAAAGATAAGCAGTTCAACGACAAAACTTCGGATGGTGTTCAATGCATCCCAAAAAACACCACAAGGGAAGTCATTAAACGACCTGTTGCTGGTTGTCCCTAGTATTCAAAACAACATTTTACACATACTAATGCGTTGGAGGCAGCAGAAATTCGTAATGATGGCAGATATCGAAAAGATGTATCGCCAAATCTGGATAGCTGATGTTCATCAAAATCATCAACGGATATTGTGGAGATTCGATCCTCGCAAACCTATCCAGCATTACCAATTGAAAACAGTTACTTATGGAACTGCAAGTGCTCCATTCTTGGCAATAAGAACGCTCCATCAGTTAGCACTAGATGAGAGACGTTTATATCCAGAGGCTGCAAATGTTTTGCTGAATGACTTCTACGTAGATGATGTCTTAACTGGATCTGATAATTTAATAGACCTAGTAAAACTCCAGAGAGATTTGCGACACCTGTTAGCTGGAGGTGGATTTCGTCTACGAAAATGGGCCTCTAATCATCCGCGCCTTTTAACGTCAATCCCAATTGAAGATCAAGAAATTAATGTGCCACTTGATATAACAACAACAGAGAATATCAAAACATTAGGACTTGAGTGGTATCCAGCAAAGGACGAATTCACATTCGATCCAAAAGGAGCATACTTTCAGAATTAGCCAAACTTTTTGACCCGCTAGGATGGCTGCAACCCTGTATCATTGTCGGCAAAATAACAATGCAGAAACTTTGGGTATCTAAATGCCACTGGGATGAACCTCTCGATCCAGCATTTATACCAAATTGGCTTGAGATACGCAATGATTTAAAATCATTGAAAACACTTAACATTCCCAGGTGGATTGGGTACTCCAACAACAATAAAATTGAACTTCATGGATATTGCGATGCTTCCTGTAACGCTTACGCTGCAGTCGTTTATTTAAAAGTGTGGAACACTACCAACACTAAAGTTCAATTATTGGCAGCGAAATCGAAAGTTGCTCCGCTTAAAACGATATCGATCCCGAGGTTGCAGTTGTGTGGAGGTGTTTTACTGGTTGAATTGATGAAACAAATTGCTCAAGCACATAATTGGCAACACGTGCCGAAATATTATTGGACGGACTCCACTATTGTGTTATCAGGGTAACACAGCAGTCCGTCAAGGTGGAAGGTATTCGTCGCAAATCGAGTGAGTACAATTCAACAAGAAAGTTCACCCTGTAACTGGTATCACGTGGACACGTGCAGTAATCCAGCAGACTTAGCCACGAGGGGAATTACACCAACTCAGTTACTATCAGCAAACTTGTGGTGATATGGTCCAGAGTGGTGGAAAGTACCTACTAGCGATTGGAAGTTACCCGTATGCTCGACACATGTGAATTTGGAAGACGAGGAACGGAAACTTTCGCTAACCACATTTTTTACTGCACCGGAGTCTGAAATCCTCGGCAAATTTTCAAACGTAACGAAACTGTTTCGAGTCGTTGCATATAGCCGTCGCTTTGCTAATAACACGATGAAAGCAGGACCAAAATTATCTAGTCCTTTAACAATAGCTGCATTAAAATCGGCTGAAACAATATGCATACGATTGAGCCTGCAACATGCGTTTTCATCCGAAATAGACGCATTAAGGAAAAATAAAGAAGTTCCACAAAGCAGTAACATCAGAGCACATTGTCCATGGATCAGTCCTGAGGGAATCCTCAGGGTAGGGGGAAGAATTCACCTTGCAGTGGTAGGTGAAACCATGAAACATCCAGCCATAATTCCAAAGGGTACATTAAGGAAGCTGCTCATACAAAAAGCTCATAAGGAGATATTACATGGAGGAGCACAGTTAACGCTTGCTACTTCTCGACTGTAGTATTGGATCGTCAGTGGACATTCAGTAGCTTAAGAAACAGTCCGTAAGTGTCTTACATGTTTTAAACTAACAGCAAAACCAAAAGAGCAACTTTTTGGGAATCTACCACGTTCAAGAGTTCAACGGGAAAAACCATTCATGGAAACCGGTTTAGATTACGCAGGCCCAATCACCATGAAATGGAACAATGGACAAGGAGCCATGACGACGAAAGCATACATTGCAGTATTCGTTTGCATGGCAACCAAGGCTTTTCATTTAGAGCTTGCTAGTGATCTATCCGCAAAAACATGCATTGCAGCCATAAGGCGATTCATTGCTCGACGAGGTAAATGTCGAACAATTTTTAACGATTGTGGTACAAACTTTATTGGAGCAAATAAACAGCTCAGACAAGAATACAGCAAAGTATTAAAAGAAAGCAGTTCTGAATTGGTCAACCAGGGTATACAGCGGAACTCCATACCTCCCGGGAGTCCTCATTTTGGAGGACTCTGGGAAGCAGGTGTAAAATCTATGAAACGACACTTATTGAAGACAATCGGAAGTCAAATTTTAAATGTAGAAGAACTCTACACTCTATTAGCACAAATTGAAGCTTGTTTGAACTCGCGACCTTTAACTGACGTCAGCACTGATCTCTCAGATCTACTCGCATTAACACTTGAACACTTTTTAACTGGCAGTAATATGTTCGAAATTACTACTGATCCCGCTGAAATGAAACACACAGTGATCAACAGGTGGAAACTAATCCAGTTCATGAAACAATCCTTTTGGCGGCGTTGGAGCCAACAATATCTCCAGAAGTTACAAGAACGACCTAAATGGTTGAAACCGCAACCCAACGTTCAGATTGGAGATTTAATATTAGTAAAGATGGATAACTTTCCATCACTTAAATGGCCACTCGCCAGAGTGGGGGCAACTCACCCAGGTCCAGACGGTTTAGTAAGAGTTGTCACACTGAAAATGAATGGTAAATTCACCAAACGACCAATTACTAAAATTTGTCCGTTACCATTCAACCATCAAAAGGAAAAAGACAACCCAACAACGCACTCTACGGATACCAAGTTATTGTGGACCTTACTGAGCCAGAGGCTAAAAGAATGGCAGACCCGGCTGAGATTTTCACTCCTCCAGAAACCAAGAAACGAGGAGTAGCGCATATACCAACTAGCAGAACCCCTGTAATCACGGCTCTCTTCACCGCTTTGATGATATTCGGAATCGGGTCACACGCTACTGTAAACGTGACGCAGTTACCAGCAGGCTTGTATACCGAACATGCAGGCCTAGCCAACATTGAACGTGAATCACTGCATCTCCATATTAGATTGCCTTGGAAACAAATAAATAACGATCAAACCAGACTAACACAGGTATCCAACCGTGTAGCAGATATGTGTAAAAAAGGCTTCAGTATATCAAAGGAGATCAATTGCGAAAGTTTAGTATCACATATACATGAACTGAACGAAGACATTCAGCAAAAAATTAATAAACTGCGATTCATGAAGACTCGTACTAAAAGAGGATTATTAGGACGTATGCTCACTGCCGTGTTTGGAGTCAATGATGAAATAATAGCAGATGTGAACACTCTCGAAGAAAATCAAAATACAATGAAAAAGGCACTGTCTCAAATTATTCTGCAAGCGACAAGAGTCTTAAACATAACATCTGCTCGAGTCAATGCACAACTACAGAGATTTACAGATCAGCTCAACCAAGGATTAAATCGTATTAACGACTATTCGCGTTGGTATAAAATAACAGATCACAGCAGAATAAACTTACATTTTTTGAGTACTTACCAATGCGCGCTTAACTATATTCAAGGATTATTTAACAGATATTCAACAATTTCAAACCCAGTGTATACAAAAACTGGCCTTTGGGAATTTATCAAAATAGCTGAACTAGAAGCCACTATTAATAAGACGCAATCAGCTTTACCACCTCATCTGTCCGTCTAACATACAACAACAGATCATCTCCTAATTATTCCTGGTGAACAATATTTGGATATCGAAGGGAAACTACCTATCATCGACACCCGTGACTACGAGCTCTCAAAAATTACTGCTGTTCCTGTATGTCATAGGAATAACACCTGCACAGCTATCGACATCGAATCCTCTATACTAGGGGCCTTTCCGAATTCGTGTCTCCGACTTGGTCTTGATCTCCGTATAACAAATTATGACGTCAGCGTTTTAGCTGACCTATTATAACAGTTATAGGAGATCTCTGTCTTGTCACAGGTCTTGCCTTCTTTTGACATTTCGGAAAAATGGTGACTAGTGGTGTAAATATGATAACTGGTCCGCGTGAAAATATAAATTGTGCGGGCTGCGACCTTATATTCGAGTAAAATGAACGTGAGACCCGCAAAACATTTTGGGTCAATCGCGACAGCAAAAGTTAGTGCGGTTTGCGTTGTAAATATTGAATAAATTGTGAAAACCGATGAAATTGTTGATTCGATGTCAACTGTGGCTTTGAGTGGTTGAGTGGTTGCGGCTTTGAGTGGCTACGAGTGGTCCTAAAAGCAATTGCTGCCTGTGAGAGTTTCCTTCAAGTGAAGTTACAACACGCCATAGATTTCCGGTAGAAATTATACTTTCATTGTGCCGTTTCAATATGAAAAGTGTTAATTTCTTGCAGAGAATTGTATTTATGGTTAGGTGAAGTAATGTCTGGAAATGCTCCACCCGAACATAATGCTTAATCGAAGCTGTTTCTGATTGATAACTTCAAGGTAAATCATTTTAAACTGCTACAGAATTAATGCTACAGAATTTGATTGATTTGAAATTTCTTGCAGAATTTTGTCGAAGCAACTCAAACACCCGAATCTCAAAAGGACCTGCATCACATTGTTAAATGTTGTTGTTGATTCGATGCAAACTGCGGCTTTGAGCTACGAGTGGTCCTAAGAGTAATTGATCCCTCTGAGAGTTTCCCTGAAGTGAAATTACAAGACGACATCAATTTTTGGTAGGAATTATACTTTTATAGTGTATTTTCAATGTCAAAACTTTTAATTTCTTACAGAGAATTGCATTTATGGTTAGCTGAAGTAATGTTTGGAAATGCTCTACCCGAACATAATGGTCAATCGTAGCTGTTTCTTATTGAAAAATTCAAGGTAAATTGTTTTAAACTGGGTTTTAGATTAATGCTACAGAATTTGATTGATTTGAAATTTCTTGCAGAATTTAGTCGAAGTAACTCAAACACCGGAATCTCAGAAGGACCTGCTCCACATTGTTAACTTTTACCAAATCAACTCGTCTCTTGATAGTATATTAACAGGCAACTTTGAAAATAGTGTCGATAAATTACAGTTTAATAAGTTAAATTTAAAAAAAACAATTGATAAAAGCTATAAACATTTTTTTTAATTCAAACTAAATATTAATTGGACACATTAATCGCAATTAATCGTAGTACGGGAACAGACCTACAGGCGAGATCAGATTATCCTCAACTGTTATACAGGGGTGAAATGTCAAGCCGTACAATGCCTCCTAGAAGTACGGGCTGTAATGCAGAATGATGACGTCAGAGCAGTAGGCCAAAATGTCACGAAAAACACACATAGTCTTAAGGGACGTCCGCGGGAAAATGTTATTTGTACGGGTTGTGTTAAAGTGAGTAAAGTGAAAACAAAGTGAGACCCGGGGAACAGTGCTAGTGAAGAGCTAAAACACAAATTAATGCGGTGCGTGCGGTATAATTAGAAAAATTCGCCACGAAATGTTTATAGATGTTCTTAGGTTATGTGATGTTTTGTGTCGATTCACTTTCGATTTAAATATTAACACTACAACGCATCCACGCACAAAAAACTAACGTTTTATTCATATTTTAGCTAAAAAAAACGCAAGTGAAATCTCGGTGTGTGTCGGCACTGCCTCGTGGAAATGTCAAATTCCCTACCGCCATCACGTCACAGCGAGAACGATTACGTAGCCTGACGGCCCGTGCTTCTAGCAGGCATTGAGCCGTAGATAAACTATTCGGACAGGCTAAGCTTGATATGACGTCACATTCTGTTATAACAAGCTGAAGACCAAGGTGAAGACAACAATTCGGAAAGGCCCTAGGTGTCAACTACAACAATCAACTGTACTTCAAAACAAATGAGCAGACAGTACTGCAGTCTAAGGAAATCATCTCCGGCCGGTATATAGTATCAGTGTCCATTCTATTTGACCTGAGGAAACATCCAAACTGTATTATAACCCAATTATATAATTCGCATTCGACGGAAACCTGTACAACTCATGCATTTCATCTCCAGCGTCTCATTTGGAAACAGTTTCTCAATCGGAACACGTGGATGTTTATTTTCCCGAATCCAACAGGTGTCCAGACATTATGTTATGGATCAAGATCTGACTTGTTACTTAACAGGACAGGTGTAATACTATTACCACAAGACTGCACGCTCTTCAGCAAGGAATTCATCTTAGTACCAGACCATACTCACACCAATGATCAATTTCTTAGTTACATGAAACCGAAGGAAATAACCATCAACTCGACATTAGCAACAACAGACCTCCTGCCCATAAACACAATAAAATTCATCAAATCTACAGAAACATTTGATTCTGTAGCATCACATCAAGAAATGTTCATGTCAACTCTCGAGACGATCAAATGGAAACAGATCAAACACCATGCTTGGATAACTGGAATTCCAATACCATCAATTCTGCTTCTCATCAGCATTTTTCTCTCCATACAGCGCAAGTTTAAGCATCGTCACTGGCCAGAAGAAAACCGTGCTACCACCGTTTCACCGCCTACTTGGTATGAAATTCATCAACTATAAGATCCGGATGTCTCTCGGGGGCCGAAAATGTTTGATACTTGACCAAAGTACAAAAAGTTCACGGAAAACCAATCGAATATTCTTTCGCCCAAAGCAAATTTAACAATGCAATCAAAATTGTAAATTAATCTTTGTTCATATATTAAGTCAGCAAATGTACAAAATGTATTGCAATAATTAACATGTAAGCAAACTAAAAAACGTATAAAAGACAAAGCATATGTACAATAAATGTCAGTTATCGTTCAGAATATTGGGAATATAAGCCTTTTATTTTCGACTCTTCTTGGTGAGGCTGCCAGTACTTCCCGAACTATTCTTACAAGCTACCAAAGACTTCAAAGAAGATTCCGCGTACTTCAGTGTAGCAACTAAATTACCAATACAAGTAATTAAAATCTTCAAAGTTTTTCAGATCACTTTAACAAGGTTTCATCGCACACCTGAACACAGTATGAGCTTGTAAAAGTTAACTAATTGCTGCTGCGTTGGGAAAGTGTCGCCAGCACTGAACATTTTCATGAATTGTGTTATAGTAGAGTTTTGTTGCTTTGGATAAGGAATGGTTGATATGATTCTACAAAAAAGTGTATTAAGTCTTTTCACATTGTCATACAAAGAAAATTTCTTCGAAAATTAGTTTTCTAGCGGTTCTGATGCGCTAGACTTTTTTACTAATGTTCGAAGAACATTAGTTTTAAAATCGCTTCGCCGAAAATTCGTCATATATATATATATATATATATATATATATATATATATATATATATATATATATATATATATATATATATATATATATATATATATATATATATATATATATATATATATATATATATATATATATATATATATAGATATATAAATATATATATACATATATATATGTATATATATATACTTTTTTTTTGTTTTGTTTTTTTTTTTGGGAGCGGATGTCAAAAACCTTCAATAGGTATCTGAGCTAAACAAGATTATGTGAGATTCTTGCTCACTAAAAAACGTCACCCGCCGACCACGGAGGTCCGAGCCGGAACCGCTTTCGCATTACTTCAACTGGGCCGTGCTACTTCCACCCATCAGGTGTCGCATTGGCTTACTTCCGTTCTGTCAGGCTTTCAGGAGTCTATGAGACATCCTTCCTCTTTTTTTAAGCGCAATACCAGCTCCACATATGCTGACACAGCTGACCAGGCGTCTTCTGACTGTAGCATCATCTCCACGATTGACTCCGGCGTCACAGGGCCAATTGCAGAGAAAAGCATGTGTCACTCTCTTCTGAAGCGGGCGCAATGGAAGAAGGTATGCAAAGCGTCATCATTTTCCTTAGCACAGTACTTACAGAACTCCGTTTTGATTTTCCCCATTCTGTGTAGGTATTTCCTGAAGTAGCCGTGGCCCGATAGGAACTGGCACAGGTAGAAGTTAATTTCACCGTGGTCGCGATTAAGCCAAGGTTTTAAGGCGCGAATAAGCCTAATCGTCCATGCTCCCTTCGAGCTTGTAGCCCAGCGATCCTCCCAAAGCTCAAGCGTTCACGCTCGTGCTTGAGCAACCAAAATTTCTCCTCCCACTTCTGCTCTGTTCAGGAACACTTCCCTGCGTTCGTTCGCCAATAGATCAATTGGGATTACTCCCGCTATCACTAATACGGCGTTTCCTGAAACAGTTCTGTAGCTGCTTGCAACTCGCAGCGCTCCCCTACGCTGGACACTCACCATCCTAGCTCGATACTTTTCAAACCTTAACGCAGTGGCCCATATCTCCGCACCATATAGCAGCATTGAATGAGCCACCGTTATAAGGAGCTTACGTTTACTCGGACTAGGACCACGAACGTTTGCTATGAGTCTCCCAAGCGAGATAACAGACAGTAGCGCCCTATCGCATACTTTTCGGATGTGCTCTCCATAAGCTAGCTCCGAGTCCAATATCACTCCAAGATACTTAGCCGATTTTCTGGTCTCAAGTACTTCAGAGCCAACCGTCATGGGTATAATGGTTGGTATTCTACTCTTGGTCAGCATGGCAATCTTAGTTTTTGCGATCGCCAGCTGGAGACCATGGCTTTCCATCCAGGTTTCGACCCTTCTCATTACTTGATTGAGTTTGAGTTGGGCGAGATGAGGATTTCTAGACGTGATGACAGCGGCTACATCATCAGCATAGCCCACCAAGAGCACGTCTTCCGGCATTTCGAGGCGTAAGAGACTATCATACGCAATATTCCATAGGTCACAATATTCTATAGGTTCAACGACGGCTTTCCTCTGTTCCCTTGTTTTGGGGGGAAATAAGGTAACTTTTACGTTCTGAATCCCTTCTTCCCGAATCGCTGCTATCACTTCCTCTTCTGTCGTAAGACTGTTGAGGTCGAGTATCTCGATTTTGATTTTGGAGACAAGCCTTTTAACCTCTTCGAAACCCCCCACAGCTGCCTGGATTGCATCACCGAATTTCAAGATGTCTTCACACTTTGCCAGTGTCACAAGTACCCCACCGTCTTTCGTTTTTTTCTGATTTGGTGAACGTGTGCCCCAACTTTGCTTGGGCTTACTCCTGCCCGAATATGCTGAAGGACTTCTGCATAACTCTTTCCTTGGGTAGGCTTTATTACCACAGCTCCCTTTCTTGCCCTTGGCGATTTCGTTTTTTTCCGCCTCGGTTTTTTCAGGTTAAGCTCTGAATTCGACGCCAAGCTCTTGGTTGAACCAGAATTTACCACTTTATCTTGTCGGCCGTTACTTTTACGTGACTTATTCAACACAGTCACCCATGTGTGCTTTTCGGTGGTGCCTACTTCAGTTCATGCTCGAACGATATTTTCTTTGTTAGGACTACCTTCAGGCATTCTTGCCCGTTTTTGTGCTTTGGCTTGCACAGTGCATAGAGTTTCGGCAGTATCCTTTACTCCGTGCTCTCTAGGCTGGGCTCCTTCAATTTGCCTCAGCTCTAGCTCAGCCTTCTTCCAATTTTCTCTGCAAGCTTCTACAACTTCCAGAGCCTCTTCGAGCTCAAGAAGACCGTCTTTCACCTTCCGCGATATATTTTTCTGCACTTGGGATGCAGCTGCTATTTTTTAACTATTTCCCGGCACTTTCGCAGCATCTTTTCTTCTTGTGCCCTTTCTTCAGCAATATAGCTTCCCTTTGAAGAAGATCGTGCCGTCGTCGCTGGAGAGGTACCCACTACAACGCAGTGTCTGCGTATGTTTCTCTGGACCAAACACCGTTCCGCACGCCGAGTTTCTTCACCCACTTTATTTGTGGTGGCCGCGCTAACTGCCACAGCAGCATTCAGGGTGCTAGATCTTTCAGACTGCCCATGTTCTGTTCTTGCGGAGTTTTTTCCCACAGGTGGTGTTCTTTGCACCTTTGGTCTACCAATAAAAGGATTTACTTCCTTCGTCACTGGTGTGTTTCCGTCTGCTTCGTTCACTTTATCGTCATTACTATTATGTTTATTGTTGATCATGTCTTATGGGTCCCCCCTCAGAGCCGCCATCTAGGCCCGGACAGTCGCGTTAATGATCCCGTGGTTATCTAATGCAAGCAGGGAGGCCACGCGAGGGTTGCGAGGCGCCCTTATGGGATCACCTGCGCAGAGCCAGATCAGCGCTAATCAGGAGTGCAACTCAACTGAACCTGTCCCGCCAAATCAACAGCGCGAACTTCGAACGTACTCTCAGGCCTGCCAAGGTTTTAACAGGACGGAGGCGGTATGATATTAACCTAGAGCCGTTGGCACTCGGATGTCACTCCGGTGTTACTAGGTCCAGAATACCGTAGCCACCAGCCCAAATGCATCAATTCCAAATCCTTAGTCGAGATCTTTGTCCGTGTAAAGTAAGCCAGTTTGTGCCAATGTAGAAACACCATATCTGCCTCGCTGCTCTGCTGGCGGCAGTGCCACGACGCATGAATGGTGTGCAGGGGAGCTTGATTACCGCAGCCGTCAAATAATGCTGGAAACATTACCTGGAGCCCAGCTGCGCAGTTCTTCAGGATCATGAGATCAAGCTTCCATGGCATGGTTTTGGTCCACGGCTGCTTATTCGTATGAACAATTTTTGGCCATCTAGTCGCAGTCACGTACACAGTTAGATGTACCAGTGGTGTCATCTTATATCACAGCGACCACACAGTTAAACCGCACTTCGCACTTAATAACCCTCCGAGGCCGTCGTACCACAGTGGGCTGCCCCTATGTGCCACCTGGGGACGCGTCCAGTAGCAGACCAGCAAACTGCCCTGGAATATATATACTATGTGGCGCAAAATTATTGACCCAATTTTGTTTTTCAATAACTTTTTTTTAGAAAATAAAAAAAATGCTTTTGACTGATGGAAACCTTTACAATTTTTTCTGTTAGGAGGAAAATATTATATCCTTCAAGTGGCTGCCGCCAGTGTTGATACACATTTGTGCCCGTTGTATCACATTTTCCATGACTTTCGACAAGATTTCTGGTGATAAATGTTCACATTCCTGTCGAATATTCTCCTTAAGGTCTGCGATTGTCTGAGGCTTGTTGACATAAGCCCGCAACTTCAAGTAGCCCCAAAGAAAGAAGTCGGGGCTGGTTAAATCTGGCGATCTTGCTGGCCATGGCAAATTACCAAAACGGGAGAGAATGTGACCATGAAACACTTCCTTCACAATATTCACAGTGGCTCTTGCTGTGTGTGCAGTTGCAACGTCCTGTTGAAACCACATGTTCGTCAAGCCACGTTCCTGCAATTCCGGCAGTAAGAAGTCGTTTATCGTGGCCCTGTAGCGTTCGCCAGTAACAGTGACCGTATTACCAATGGCATCCTCAAAAAAATACGGCCCAATCACTCCTCCCACATGAACGCCACACCAAACAGTGGCTTTGAGAGGATGTAATGGTTGTTCGTACATCACACGCGGGTTTTCAGTACCCCAGAAACGAAGATTTTGCTTGTTGACGTAACCGCTTAAATGGAAATGTGCCTCGTCGCTCATGATGATTTTTGACACAAAATCGTCCTCTTCGTTAATGAGATTTAGGATGGCTTGACAGTAATTTACTCGTAACTGACGGTCAGCAGGCATTAACTGATGTACTGTTTGCACTTTGTACGGAAACATGTGTAAGCCTTTCACTAAAATTCGCTGTAGGGTCCGTCTAGTGTTTCCCAATTGCGTGGTTCGTCGTCTGGTTGATGTTTCATCGTTCTCAGCGACATCGGCAGCCACAGCCACGATATTCTCGGTCAAACGACAAGTCCGGGGGCGGCCACACCTTGCAAGGTCTCGTGTGGTTCCAGTATGTTCGAGTAAAGCAGCTAAGCGTCGCATTTATGTCCCAGTTGGTGCGACACGATTCAGAAATTGCCGTCGAAATTCACGCTGCGCCAACACTACCGACCGATTATTGGTCAAAAAAATTGACACAATTATTCCACGTTTTTGCGGAGTATAGCAATCCATAGCATGTCTGTTTGTATACTGCAGCTGTCTAGTACACAAATATCAAATATGGTTCATGTACGACGCCATTTGCAAAAATTATAGCATCTTATGATAGGGTCATTAATTTTGCGCCACCCTGAATATATGTATATATATATATATATATATATATATATATATATATATATATATATATATATATATATATATATATATATATATATATATATATATATATATATATATATATATATATATATATATATATATATATATCTATATATATATATATATATATGTATATAAAGTTAACAACACGTTCCCGCATAATCAGCAAACACGCGCCCAGGTGAAAATGCATCGATCATGATGAACCAAATGCAGCAAAGGCAGACGCTGCATCAGCAGAAATATCGGATAAAAGCAATCATCGATACTAGAATAAGTTTCAGTTTATATTCTACATTCATTTCAATAAAGCTCGGAGAGCATTTTTTTTAACACAATCGAAAAGTAATTTTTTAACTGGCGCCCGAGCAGAGACTACTGATCGTGACACCGCAAAATTGTAAAGTAAAGCACAAAGTTGTGTGCTCGCGTTAAAAGAAACTGGTCGATCGGTTAGCCACAAAAAGATCGCTAAGTCACTTCCTGGGGCTGGGCAAGTGATCCAGTTTTCTTCGGTTAAATCGGGAAAACGTAAAAAGTACCGTAAAAATAACGCGAATCGTGCGCGAGTGTATCTAAAACAACAGCAGCGGTGTTCGTTTGAGGGAAGGAGGCCCCCGGAGTAGCCTGCAAAGGTAAAAGGACGTTAAGGATTTAACAGCCGCCCTCAACATCGATTCAGTAGTCAATCCAAACTTAAGGGGTTAGTCCGGTGTTAAACTGCTCCAAATGAACTTTTTTTTTGAAACAGCTACCAAAGAAAAACTATTCAAGATATCGATTTGAAATTTTACACGCATCTTTATTAAAGTTAGGAGTTAACATTTTCATTAGAAAAAATTATTAGAAAACAAAATGGCGGCCGCCCCAATGGATCGCCGCAGCACCGCCGAAAAAAAAAAGCAAATTGCGCTTCGTAAATTCCTGGACAAAATAAGCGTCTGTGAACAAATTACCAAAAAGATTTCATTAGTTTTGAGTATAAAGGACTGCACGGGCCTAAATTTAGAAAAAAAAATTTTTTTTACGATCTGGGAAACATTTTTTTGATTAAAAAATTTTTTTTTAAACATTTTTTTGATTCAAAAGTATACCACATTTTTTTTAATCGCTTTAGGGCTCTAAATTTAGGCCCGTGCAGTCCTTCATACTCAACACTAATGAAATATTTTTGATAATTTGTTCACAGATGCTTATTTTGTCCAGGAATTTACGAGGCGCAATTTGCCTTTTTTTCGGCGGTGCTGCGGCGATCCATTGGGGTGGCCGCCATTTTGTTTTCTACTAATTTTTTCCAATGAAAATGTTAACTCCTAACTTCAATAAAGATGCGTGTAAAATTTCAAATCGATATCTTGAATAGTTTTTCTTTGGTAGCTGTTTCAAAAAAAAAGTTCATTTGGAGCAGTATAACAGTGGACTAACCCCTTAAGTGACGACGAAACGATATCCTGGAAGAAAAAGCAACATAGTATTGCTAAGGAATCATCGGAATCATCAAGTATGCGTTTTGAGCTTGCAGCAATAATATTGTAAGTCAAATTTTAAATTTAGTTTTAAGAAACTGAAAATTTTTTTTTTGCATTGAAAGCATATTGAAAGAAAAATTAAGAGAATCGAATATTTTAAAATTGATTTACCGAGAAATTGAAAATTTTGTCAAGAAAGTGAATATATTGCAAAGTGAATTAAATATTTCCAAACAAAAGTGAACAAACAGTATTGAAAAAATATAAGGAAAACTAAACATAAAGACAAAGATATAGAAAAGATAAGGCTCCAGTATTGAAAATATATAAAGAAAACTAAACACAAAGACAAAGATATATAAAATATAAAGCTTCTATTGAAAATCAGAATTTTATTGAATCTATTTATTATTGTTTGTGGTAATAGAAATCTTGAACCTTTTCAGCTAGTGAACAGTGTTAGTGTAAAGTGGAAGTTGATTATCTTTCGTCATTTTTAAGAAAATTATAAAACGGTAGTGATCTTTTCATCTTTTCATTCTGCTGTGTGGAAATCTTCTTTTATAACAAAATCATTTTCTACCTTATTGAACATACCTTTTTGCTAAAAACCATCGGTGCGTCTCCACTTATCAAAAATCCTTTGTTGTTCAGTGACGGTTCTTGACTTGTGAAAGTCCCTTCGTGTTGTGAGGATAATGGCCAACCGAAATAACTTGATTAGACCCCCCGTTTAAACGCTGACGAACTTCCACCTATAGTGGAAGAAGTAGGCGCAGCGAACCCTCCAAATCCTCAACAAAACATTCAAAATCATGAAGATTTAGTTCGATTAATATCTCAGCTGTTTTCTGAAACCCTCCATATTCAAGGAAGACAAATGTTTGAATCCAACATGAACGCCGCATCAGATCCCAACCAAGATCATGATATTCCCATAAACATGGGCAACGAAAGTGACTTATCTGATATGGATAAAATCCCTGACGTAGTTAAAAGCCTACGAACATTTTCGGGGGACCCAAGTGAATTTTCCTCATGAAGGAAGAGCGTAGAAAGGATACTTAAAATTTACCAACACCTGCAAGGTACTCCAAAGTACTTAGGTATTCTATCGGTTATACGCAACAAAATTGTGGGACAGGCCGACATAGCCCTTGAGTCCTACAATACGCCCTTAAATTGGCCTAAAATTGGGAAGTGTCTAATCTTGCACTACGCAGATAAGCGCGACCTATGTACTCTTGAGTACCAGATGACAACTCTTGTGCAAGGGAGCCATACCATTCACGAATTCTATCAAATCGTATATCATCATTTGTCCCTTATTCTCAACAAGCTGTCATCTATGGAGATGGGACATGAATCCTTAAGAAACATGACCCAATGCTATAGAGATAAGGCATTAGATACGTTCGTGCGTGGTCTCAAAGGTGATCTTCTTCGCCTCTTAAGTATTCGAGAACCCGTTGATCCCCCGCAAGCTCTACATCTTTGCCTTAAATTGCAAAATGTAGACTACAGAGCTCAGCACGCGTTAAGCTCACACAACATAATCAGAAGGAGTCACCCAAATGTACCACCACCACTGCCACCTAAAAGGAATAATTCACCCTTACAAGGCCACATACCAAGAAGAGATTTCCTCCCTGAATTACTACACAACCCTAGCGTTCCTCAGCCCCCACAATTTCGTCGACATCCTCCACAACCTAATCCATTTTTTCCAAACCATCGACCATTTGCACCCAATCCGAATTTCAGGCAATTAACCCCAAAGCCCAGGCAATATGAGCCGATGGATATTGACCAGCCAATCAGGTCAAGAGCCATAAACTACCAAAACCGACCCCAAAATCAACACCAACACATAGCCCAAAAACGGCCAACATCTCAAATGGCCCACGTACCTAACAAACAGCAGAGGATATTCAATTTGGAGCAGACTCCCACTGCTCCTGACGAGAATTATGGCAGCGAACAATACGGACAATACGAACAATATTATAACTATGACGAACTAAATACCTACGAAAACTCACTTACCGAAAACGATAATAATAATACAACTACAGACTTTAATGTAAATTCTGTTGGCGGATCAATCAATATAACACACCATGCCTTTATTCCTTTATTTGGACCCAACATCGAAAAACTAAAGTTCTTCATCCTACCACCATTAAAAACATTCGCAGAAATAATTGGGAATGACAGCTTAAAAACCCTTCAAGCAGTTATTCACACTAACAATAATTTTATGACGATCAAAGGGAATATCTGGATTCCCCTCAAACAACAAACTTCCCAGACCGTGAATCACCTAAACCTAAGAACCAATCATATGACCGAATCACAAATTAAAACCCTGAAACATATTCTCGAAAAATACCCTAACCTAGCATCAGAGCCAAACAGAAGCCTGACCTACATAACTACTGTAAAAGGGGCAATTCGTACGACAACCAACGACCCAGTCTATGCTAGATCTTACCCTTATCCAATGGCGCGGAAGGACGAAGTCGAAAAAGAAATTCAACAACTTTTAAACGACAATATCAAAAGTCCTTCCAAGTCCCCTTATAATGCACCAGTCTGGAAAGTAAAGAAAAAACCGGATGCATCAGGAGAAAAAAAATTTCGATTGGTCATCGACTACCGGAAATTGAATTCCATTACAGTAATCGATGCTTATCCTATTCCCGACATTAATGATGTCCTCTCCAACCTTGGTGAAAATCAATATTTTCAATCATCGACCTAAAAAGCGGATTTCATCAGATTCCCTTAAAAGAGCGCGACATCGAGAAAACCGCTTTCGCCATCAATAATGGCAAATATGAGTTCGTTCGCCTTCCATTTGGCTTAAAAAACGGCCCAGCAATATTTCAAAAGGCACTAGACGACATCCTTCGAGAACACATCGGAAAATGCTGCCGTATTTATATAGATGACATAATAGTCTTCGGTAAGACTGAAAAAGACCATTTTGAAAATCTAGACATAGTTCTTTAAACCCTGAAAGATGCCAATATGAAAATTAATTTGGACAAATGCGAATTCCTAAAAAAGGAAGTTGAATTCTTAGGGTTTATAGTCAGCGTAGATGGCATCAAAACAAACCCCAAGAAAGTTGAAGCAATCGCTTCATTCCCGCTTCCCAAAACACTCAAAGACTTACGTTCTTTCCTAGGCATGTCAGGGTACCATCGACGGTTTATTAAAGATTATGCAAAAATTGCCAAACCCCTGACATCCCTTTTAAGAGGGGAGGCTGGACGAGTATCAAAAAACTCATCCAAAAACAAACCAATCTCTCTCGATAAAGAAGCAGCTGTAGCTTATGAAAAGCTCAAAAATATTCTCATATCACAAGATGTTGTACTTTCCTATCCAGACTTCACTAAGCCATTTGAGCTTACAACCGATGCTTCCAATTACGCGATCGGTGCTGTCTTATCTCAAGATTACAAGCCTATTTCATTCTTGTCCAGAACTCTCAGTAAAACTGAGGAAAACTACGCAACGAATGAAAAAGAGATGTTAGCAATTATTTGGTCATTAAATTCCATTCGAAATTATCTTTACGGTTCCAATCATGTACGAATTTTCACCAACCATCAACCCCTTACATACGCACTCAGTTCGAAAAACACAAATAGTAAACTCAAACGTTGGAAAGCCATTCTCGAAGAATATGATTATGAGTTACGTTATAAACCAGGTAAAGCTAACGTCGTCGCCGATTCGCTTTCTAGACCCCCTCAAAAAATCAAAGAACCGACTACTCTGACACACAATGCAAACGAAATAAATTCCATGACACCTACAGAACATAGTGACGATAGTTCGGCACAAAACCTTACTCCTTCTCTCGAATCACCAGTTAACGTATTTAAAAATCAACACCTTCTTAAAATCGGAGAAGAAACCAGTTATCAGATTGTAAATCCCTTTGAAAACTACACCAGGCACATCATTATTCAAAGAAACTATTCCGAGCACGACATAATAAACATTTTTAAAAGGTATCTAAATCCACATCTGACAAATGGACTCCTCACTGACGAACCTACTATGGGTCTCATCCAAACTATTTATCCCCATCACTTTAAGGACTACAGAATTCGCTTTACACAAAAACTGGTAGAAGACATCCCCAACGAGGCAGAACAAGAAGAACGAATCCTTCGAACTCACAAGAGAGCACACCGTAACGCGGAAGAAAACCACAAACAAATATTAGAGAATTTTTACTTTCCGAAAATGTCCTCCAAAATTAGACAACTGGTTAAACTTTGTATCATATGCAAAGAAAACAAATATGACAGACACCCGAACATACCATTCTTAGAACCGACACCCATTCCAAAATATCCTGGACGTATTGTTCACATCGACATATTCATGATGAAGAAAAAACGCGTACTCACAGCAATAGATAAATTCACAAAATTTGTTCAAGCCAAAGTTATACCAACAAAATCCGCTAAGGACGTCAGACGTCCCCTACGAGATATACTATTTTTTTACTGTTTCCCCGAAATGGTGGTAATCGATAACGAAGGTGCACTTAGATCCGCACATCCTTAGAGTCTATGATAGAGGACGAACTTAAAATTAAGCTCTTTCGAACTCCTCCGTACAAAAGTGAAGTCAACGGTCAAATTGAACGCTGGCACTCCACTCTCATAGAGATCATGAGATGCCTGAAACGCGACGGACCTCCTAGACCCTTCGAAGAACTCCTCGAACGTGTAGTACACGAGTACAATTTCACAATTCACTCGACTACAGGTAAGAAACCAGTAGAGCTTTACCTGGGCCGAATTCCAAATATCACCCCTGAAGAATTAGAGAATGCGCGCCTCAGTAATATAGAGAAGATCAAACGTAAACAAATGACCGACATGATCCACCACAATTAAAATCGGCAACCTATAAAGACTTACGATACAGGACAGGTTATTTACGTCAGACAGAACAAACGAATCGGAACAAAACTAAACCCTAGATACCGACAGGAAGTTGTTAGGGAGAACAGAAATACAACTATACTATCTGAATCTGGCAAAATAATACATAAAGATATAATTCGAAATTAACTTCTTTCAGGTTCATCGCCCACGCGATCAACGCAAACGTACAAATTTTGGACTATACCAACTCGCAAATTATATCTTTCTATCTGGGACAGACAAAGATAAAGGACGGAAACTTTAAAATAATTCACATTATAGACTTAGACCGGTACGAGCGATTTATTACCGACGTTCACCCTATTCTAAATCTATCAATAATCCAACATAATCCACTCTCACGATATTTGATGCATGAATTCCACCAAATTGAGACTTTAATCCCTAACCTAAAACCTCGGAAGGCGAAAAGATCACTAAATTTTCTAGGCTCGGCAGGGAAATGGATAGCCGGAAGCCCTGATCACAAAGACCTAGTGACGATAAAAGAAAAGATAAACAACGTCCTAAGTAATAGTAATAAACAAGTTGTAATAAACGAATTGTATAACCAACGAATTAACAAGATTACGAAGATAACGAATGACATACAAAAAATATTAAATGAAGAAAAAAGGGCAAATAAAATACAAAATGAAAATTGTTAAAGAGGAATTGAAAAACATTAACTACGCCATACATTGGGCAAAAATGGGAGTCATCAACCCCCTCATTCTATCAAAAAAAGAAATAAATTTAGCTACCGATACGTTGAACAAAGATTTATTACCCTTTTCGACTGTAGAAGAAGCCCTAGAATTAGCTGACATAAAAATTATTAGTAATCACGAAACCATACTTTATATAATCAATATTCCGATTACAAGACAGGAAACATACGAAACTCTTCTAGTTTAGCCAATTAAAAAAAGAAACATAATAACAGAAATACCTTTTGAGAAAATATTAAAAAATAAAGAAAAATGCTATGGTATAAAAACTAATAGTTGTAAATGTTATAACAATTTATTCATTTTGTAAAGAATCCGATGTAGTAGATATTAGTTTAACCAGGTGCTTGCCAAGACTGCTGCAAAGCTCAAACGCCACCTGCAACAGAATCAACGGTCTGCAAGTTCCAACCATCGAGGAGATTTCACCTGGCAACTTACTACTAAATGCGTTCTGCGGTCAACTTGAAGTAGAAGAATCCACGCACCATTTGAACGGAACGTACTTAATCAAATTTCACAATACTTCAATAAAAATAAATGGGAAAAACTATGAAGCGCCTGAGATATCAACGATCAACGCACTGCCTGCAATACTCCAGCCTACACCCGACGGAAAATTATATGGGGATCATTTTTCCCTTGAAATGCTGGACGAAATTAAAATCAACAACACCGAGAAGATAGAATTGCTAAAATCAAACAATGAAGTTCACCAGTACACGACCTATGGCCTAATTTCCCTCTTGGCAACCATAACATCAACCTACCTGATTCTGAAAACTTGTCTCCAGAAGCGC
Source organism: Nemotelus nigrinus (assembly GCA_947369275.1). NCBI lineage: Eukaryota > Metazoa > Arthropoda > Insecta > Diptera > Stratiomyidae > Nemotelus > Nemotelus nigrinus. Next base: position 114,177,365 of record OX376373.1, read on the forward strand.
TAAATCTCATCAGCTGCAATCTCACCTAAAACAGAAGTCACAGTTATCCCATCATCAATGTCATCAGCAATCAGCTATCCATCCACATTGGCAAATCAAACGCAACCCAGGTTTAATAACCTCCCGTACTTCTAACGATAGCGGACTATCGCACTTAGGCAATCCGCACACGGGTCGTTGAGCTATCGTCGTAGATGCGATATTTCTACGCTTGGTCGTCACAACCTATGTAAATCAATGGGTGACCGCTAACGGAGCGTTAGCCTATCGTGAAGACTGAGAAGCGTAGTCGGTTCACGTTGAGTGCGTCTCAAGCGTTGTGCATTGCAGGCCTCAAGTCGAATGACTAGTCGTTTTTCCAAGAGCGATGGATGACGGCAACGTACAATTCGTGGGGGAGGTGGGAAAATGCCCCAAATTGTATGATTTTATTTTTACGCATCGCATGGCTAACGACCAGTGTGCGGAGTGCCTTAGAGGGAGAAGAGTTAACAACACGTTCCCGCATAATCAGCAAACACGCGACCAGGTGAAAATGCATCGATCATGATGAACCAAATGCAGCAAAGGCAGACGCTGCATCAGCAGAAATATCGGATAAAAGCAATCATCGATACTAGAATAAGTTTCAGTTTATATTCTACATTTATTTCAATAAAGCTCGAAGAGCATTTTTTTAATACAATCGAAAAGTAATTTTTTAACTTCTATATATATATATATATATATATATATATATATATATATATATATATATATATATATATATATATATATATATATATATATATATATATATATATATATATATATATATATATATATATATATATATATATATATATATATATATATATATATATATATATATATATATATATATATATATATATATATATATATATATATATATATATATATATAAGTATATATATATAGTTATATAAATATATATTTATATAAATATAAATGGCCGATCCGATTGAGCTGAAATTTTCGGGGAACATAGATGTATATAACTGGTAGGTCCATGATTTGCTAGAATTCAGATATCTTAAACCATTTGGCGGCGGGGGGCATTTAAGTGAATTTTCAGGTGATCCTATATTTCCAAGCAGTGTACATTTTTGTTCCAAAAAAGTACTAGGAATGAACACTTATTATGTTTTAAGTTTGCTTATGACAAAGAAGACAAAATTTTGAGCCTTGTGTATGCGCTGAGTGCCCAAAAGTAGGAAAGGATTTTTTTTCAAAATTCGATTTGTCATAACTTCTAAGAAAAACAATGGAACATCGTGAAATTTTTAGAGCGTATTGATATATACTAAAATTTTACACGCATAGACTTTCAAGACTGTGCAGGCAACTCTGTAGCTACAGCAGGCTCCTGAACAAAAATCCTTCAAATCATCGACCTTCCTGAAAAATTTTTTATTTTTGAAAATTAATTCAAATTATTGATAAATTTTGATTTTTGTCCACCAAGTCAAATTAAATATTTCGAAATTCCGCGGTAAACAAGAACGGCAGCCCGTGATGAAATTACCTCTATTTTCAGCACTCAAAACTTCTGTTCACGAGAACTGACGATCGGAAAATGCGATGAATATGAAATTTATAGGACATGTTGGAATTAACTAGGGACAGAAACAGAAGTGATTTTGAAATACGAGCAACAATGTGGCAGTGGTGCCATTTGGAATAATCGCTGAGAAAAAAAACTGGTATTTGGCCTATAGCTAGCCACCAGATTTTAACGAAATTCACGCAATAGGTTAACCTTACTCTAAATTAGATTTCATAGAAATTTGGTTGAAAAATCAGTATAGGGACGCCAGCTACGGCAATTTTGGTCTCCTAAATATTGTAAATTTGCTCAGGAAAATAAAGATTTTTTCCCTATAACTTCCGATGCAATGACGAAATCAAAACAAAATTCATGTGAAAAGCATATTTGTTGCGATTGTAATTCTGTAGGAATTTTGTTGAAAAACCGTGAGAGGGTTGCCAGCTATGATGAATTTCGTAATTTATTGACATTTCTTTATCGAGCGATGTTGTCATAAAATTTCCAAATGGGAATGATCCTGCAATTAAAAATAACAACAAATATTTACGTTTCAAAAATTTAAAAAGTTAAGACGATGGTTATCATACAATTTAATTCACTCCTATAACCTACAGCGCAGCCATTCAATCGGAACAAAATTCATAGGGTGGGTTTAAAAGAACGTGAAGCAGCTATGGTGCTAGCACATGATTGCCAGCACCGGACAATTTCGTAAATATCGCACCAACAGATGTTTCCATTTGCTATTCATAAGCAAACCATTTACAATAAAAGAAGCAACCGATGTTTAAATGTTCCGAGTTTTGGAAATTTTATTGTTTGTTACTTGAATTTATAACCAAGATTATTAGCTTATTCATCTGCATTATCCCGCTTCTATGGTAAGCATAATTTAAGACAAACGACTTCGGTTATATAAAAGCACTAAAAGATTTTATAAAAGCAAAGCATTTAAGTTTTATATCTATATGCTTTTAGAATTGTCAAAAATTGGTGCGATTGCACCAAGTTGTTTACATAATGTTATTTTATTTGAATAAAGCTCTTTACCCTATAGCTTCCAGTGCAGTCATGGTATCATAACGAAATTCATACGACAAATTTAAATTAATGCAGACAATATTCAGTAGAAATCTAGTTTGAAAAACAATGATAGGGTTGCCAGCTATGATTGTTTTGCTTTATAGCTTTACTAAGCGATGTTATCATAAAATTTTCAAATCGTAGTGGTCTTGTTGTGAAAATACACACCAAATACTAAGATCTAGACAGTTTGAAAGCTCTTGAGAATGGTAACCTTAAATTTCTTTGTATCCCTTTAACTTCCAATGCAGTGATCGGATCAATACGAAATTCGCAGAGCAGGTTGACTTCAACGTGAGGCAGATGTGACTTATTTTTGGCTTTGGTGTTAGCAAAGGACTGCTAGCACGAGGTGTTTTTGTTATTTTTGTACCAATAAATGCTTGCATTAAGTATTCACATCGCGAATATACAATATACAACAATATATATGGCAATACATACAATATATAATATATAAGACAATAACAACAATTTAACAACAATATATAACAATACACTCAAAATTTGCACAAATCCTCGACTGTTCTTCGAACATTAGTATTTCTAGCGGTTCTGATGCGCTAGGGCTTTTTTTGCTTTCAAACCGGTCGGTTTTGACAGACTCATCTTTGGTTAGGGCTCTTAGATGAAAATGAAATTCAAAGGATAGGTTGATTAGGCATGAGCATGATATGGTAGGTTTATTGCTGCTGAGATGGACAATTGTTGCCAGCACTGAACATTTGCATCATTTGTGTTATAGGAAATGCTGTCAGAAAATGATATTTGTTCTTTTGAGTAAGAAATGGTTGATATGATATTACAAAGAAGTGTATAACGACTTCACTCACTTTTGAATCCCTCAATGATAACTTCTTCGAAAATTAGTTTTCTAGCGGTTCTGATCCGCTAGACTTTTTTTCGAATTTCCATTAAATTTTTCATAACAGTTTTTATCATTTTAATTTAAGTATGTAACCACATTTTTGGCAAAAATACAAATTGCTTACATCAATACACAGATCACAACGCTTAGTATAAACTCATAAAGTTCTGACGGTGGTAGCCCTTAAACTCTTTTCAACTGTGTCGCTTCCAGCGCCGTGGTTCAATCGAAACGAGATTCACAGGGTGCGTTTAACTTAATGTGAAGCAGGTTTGGTGTTAACGAGTATTTTGCTTTACTGCTAACACAGGGAAACCAGCATCAGCCATTTTCGTAAATATTGCACCAACAGATGCTTCAAATTACATACTCAAGTAATAAGCATTTGCAAGAAAAATAAGGAATCAATATCTAAAGTTTCCGAGCTTTGAAAATTTTTCGGATGGTGGTTTTAAACAACTTTTAACCGCTGAAACTTTCGATGAAATCCTGTGACGAGAACAAAATTCAAAGGATGAGTCAATTTAAGTATGAGCTTGGTATGGTAAACTTATTGCTGCTTCGTTGGAAAAGTGTTGCCAGCACTGAACATTTTGATCATCTACAGTCTGTCAAGTAAGAGCATGGTCGTGTTAATTTATAAAAAAATGTATTTGATGAAACTTTCATATTTATATATACATTGTACACATTACAAACAATGATGCAATTCGGTCAATAATGTGTTCAGTCACCACCGGCGACGATAATTGCCTGGCATCTCCGAGGCATGCTTTCTACTAATTTGACGGCGTATTCTAGTGGCAATAATCTCCAGACCCGACGAATTTCGTAAGACAACTGCTTCAAAGTGTATGTGGTTTGCATCGGGCGACTGCGACGGCCAATCCAATGTAACGATGCCAGATTGAGTCTTCCACTGAGTACAGAGCTTGCTGCGGTGTTTAGGATCGTTGTCCTCCTGCAGAATCCAATCTTCATTTTTTGCGATGAACCATCGTTTGGCAGATGGCAGTAAAGCCTTTTTGTAGATTTTTATCATTTTCTCGGCATTAAAGTTGTCAGTAAAGAGGTGCAAAGTGCCGAATCCCTCCTTTGAGAAGCAGCCCCAAATATACACCTTTATTCCATGTTTTACGGTCCGCTGAACAAGCCTATTGGTGGAAGTTGACCAAGCTCGCATGAGGACAGAACGTGCCCATATAGAACATTCATCAGTAAAAATGACATTTTCAAAATCTCTATCAATATTCTCATGAGCCCATGCGAGTCGCTTTGTCACATGTTTTTCAATCAACAGAGGCTTCTTCATTGTGTTCCGCCATTTCAGATCATGAGCAGTGACGGCTCGTCAGGGGCGGCAGGGTCGGCCCGGCCGTACCAAAATAATTGACTAATAACACCCGAAAATATTAAAGATAAATAATGAATATTAAGTGTTTAACTACTACTCATTTATTTCTTTCACCCATATATTTAATATCAGTGGTTCTTTAATTTGCCATCAGCCGCGTATACAAGCCCGGATTAAAATAGGAATTAGATCGAAATAGTAGAGTATAAACGGGTAAACAACCCGTTGCGATTCGTCCGCTTTGATTTGAATCTTATATCAATGGCGATTTGTGTACGCACAACGAACAACTTACCCGGCAATCTTTCATACGACGCGACGGCCAGCCGACAGTCCTCAAAATCTACATTACATACAAGCATTCAATCATATGTACTCGTATATACGACTACAATGCATCACCCATCACCCACCCAACGAAACGGCGGCCATATCATACCCAGCAAGTGCACGCGAGAATCAAGTGAAGCCACGGCCGAAATTGCGGCCCATAGTAAACTGGCAGTGTTTGGCTACAGTCTAAGCAACTCAAAGCTTCTCAGGCAGCTTCCCTTCTATACTTTATTTCAATACTAGCTATTTGGCTAGGTGTTTTGCATCAAATTTCGAACTGATCATACAGACCGGGTAAAGCAAAAATGGTAAAAATTGCCAGCGGCCAGCCGCCAACTGCCGGAACTCTGCTTAAAAGCAGCAAGCATCATACATGCTCCGTTAAATTGCGCTAAAGTCAATGTTAGGACGCTTTATGTTTCTGGATAGATTGAGTTTCTGTAACTTAGCATTGTGCGGATAGAAAAAGGTCAAATGGAAGTTTCTTTATCAAAGAATGCCTTGTGTTTGGTAGAGTGATAAGACGATGGTATTGTATATTGGTAATATAGAAAAAAAATGCTTTTTGAATTGATTTTATGTCTTGATTAGGAGACTGTGGTTGTCGTATAGGTTTAATTTGTCAGTGCGAAAACGGTTTTTCGAAAATATTTTTTATTGAAGAGATGGTAATGAAAAAACTGAAAGAATGCAAGTAGCAAGATGGTCCCGCAAATCATTTTTTTATAGACGAATTTATTCGTAATGAATATAATTTAATGAAAAAATATGAGAAACTTAATCCAAAGGAAAACTTGATAAATTGGTACGTAGTATTTTATAATTTATGTTCGTGGTATACTCGTGAAGTCCGTAATGAACAATTTTTTAGTGTCCGCTATAATTTTGAAAACTAATCATCGATTTAGTTCGGTAGGGAAAGATAATATAAAGTTGCGATCGCAAGTTTTTCAACTTTAAACTGCATTAAAGCTTGCATTAGGAAGAATGTGTGATTGTCATTGATAGCAATGCTACGAAAATCAATGAAAGATAAATGATAGTTTTTAACTGAAAAAGTCGATGATTTCGCGGTAGTTAAAATAAAAGAATGAATATACAAAGTGGTATTGCTTTATATATCCTTTTGGCAAAAAAAAACTTTGATTTGTTGCTTGCTCTTTGAAAAGTACTATAGGACTTTTGATTCCTAAGATACTATTTATTTAGCTACCGAAAATGTCATCTTGTGGAATAGAACTTCGCTTTTGGCCGACCCAAATTTTTATGTTACGAGCCGTCACTGATCATGAGTACAAATATGGGTTCGGTTAGTTTTGTAGGATATATCTAAACCTTTTGCCATTAATTTTACTTGTCCTTGCCGCGGTGTTAAAGCAGGATTCCGCGAAAACAGATTCACTATTTTTTTTTCATCTTTTTTGTTCACTTTTCCTATCGAGCCACGTTCTGGTAAATCATCGACATTTTAAGCCACTTTATATCGCTGTATCCGCTTCTGTACAAATGCCTTCGACTTTCTCATATATTTAACAGCCGCTGATTGCGACATTTTGGGACCTTTCGGTGGATGAAAAGGAACACAACCACGTAGCGCGACGCGTACTTAGCACTCATGGCGTTTAACGTGATTCTCGTTCAAAAGATCAACGACAACTGAATCTTTGTTGACAATGCATCAAGGACAAAGCTTTCCTCTATCGGCTCGCGAAGGAATTAGAGCGAAATCTTTCATTACCTGTCGGTGAAGTCGACCACGCTCTTACTTGACAGACTGTATTTATAGTTGGGTTTTGTTGCTTTGGATTAGGAATAGTGGATATGATACTACAAAAAAGTGTGTAACGTCTTTCCACATTTTTTTGTCACTCAAAAACAATTTCTTCGAAATTCAGTTTTCTAGCCGTTCTAATGCGCTAGACTTATTGAATTTTTTTCAAATTTTCATTAAATTTTTCATAACATTTATAATCACATTATCTTAATAAAATTAAAGTTTGTAACCGCATTTATGGCACAAATACAAATTGCTTATGTCAATACACAGATCACAACGCTTAGTAAAAACTCATAAATTAATTTCATGTAATTTTGTTTGAACAATTAATTGTCCTTTCACTATTTTTCGCTGTCGTGTTTCGTAATCATAAAATATAAAAATTATATCTTTTTTCTAAGTACTGCAATTATCGGGCTAAATGAAGCATAAATGTCCATGTTGCACATGTTTATCGCATATTTTACAAAACAATTCACCTCAGATATGTGTCCGACTTGCACTATAAAGTTTTAAGCAATCGATGTATCGTTTAACCTTATTCCTTACACTGTCTTTTTCTAATGATCTTAGAGTTAAATGATTTGAATAAAATCGCTCTCCTCTGAAATTACGATTACAATCTTTGCACACAATATTCGCATTGATTCTGTCACAAGCTGGAGACTGTTGACAACAAGGGCAATTTCTTCCACATCGATGAGCATTCTTAATAGTATTCGGCTGATGGCATTGCTTGCAAAAGGAATCACAACAAAAAGCTGCTGTAATTGAAGATATCACATTATAATGTGTAGCGATTTTAATAATGACCAAATGTAGCTCTCAGGCATGGGCTGTAAAACAGACCCAGCCGAGACGTGACGAAGCACGTGCTAACTATCTGAAAACCATGAAACGAGAAAAAAACGCGCGAATCTACATTTTGGGGGAAAACTGCCTCATTTTAATAGCCCCGAAGATGATGTAAACAGTCTCAGGCCCCTGATGTTAATGGGGCTCAGACCAAAACAAAACCAAAACATGAAAACTAGCACAGCCAAAATCCCTCCCATGAAAGAAAATGCTGAAACCAAAAAAAAACTCCTAATTAATCATCTCATCGGCTAGCCAGGCCATCGCGAACCTGAAAGTAAAAGTTTTCATGGGCTTTCGCCAATAAGAAGGCCGGTTATATTTAATTTTAACAAAACATTATAATTCCTTTTACGGCATACTGTAATATTTCCATTCCATTCCTAAATAATATTCGCTTTTCAAGAAAGCTTAACAATCATTTTAAGTATGCTTGGCGTGCACAACTTCATATATTCTTTTAGATTAAGTGCCTCCGCACACGGGTCGACATTCAATCGACTCGACTGCGACTCGAACTCGAAGCGTCATAGGCGTCACACTCGAAGTAGACAATTGCATCCGCACACGGGTCGACATGAAATCGACTCGACTGCGACTCGAACTCGAAACGGGTCGTTTTCTACGCGAAGTTTTGACAAACAAACAATAGTATATATTATTTATTTAGATATTTATTTTACGAAACAAGGCAACATACACAACAAGAAACCATAATATAAATCTAAAATACAATTAATCATTATACATATAAAATAAAAATTGTCCGTAAAAAATATTTCAATACATCACAAATTTTGTAGCATTTACTCTACATTGTTTTAATTAAATTTAGGCTAATAACGATGGAAGTTAAGCGGGTTCGGATGTGGAATGAGCTTTGGACCAGTTATTTTTGAAGTTTGATTTGGTAATCCCCGAAGAGTAGTGGCTGCTTATAGAATTGAATATTCCACAGCACCTATTAATGGGCTCATTATATGATAAGTAGTGTGATGAATGAATTCATTGAGCAGATTTGCAAATCTGGTGCGTTTTGGTCGGTTATTGAAAGTAATTTTACTAGAGAGATCTTCAATAATATGATATACTTGTATGTTATTAGTATTTGTCGCTTTGTCACGTGTAAACACCATGAAACGAGAAAAAAACGCGCGAATCTACATTTTGGGGGAAAACTGCCTCATTTTAATAGCCCCGAAGATGATGTAAACAGTCTCAGGCCCCTGAAGTTAATGGGGCTCAGACCAAAACAAAACCAAAACATGAAAACTAGCACAGCCAAGATCCCTCCCATGAAAGAAAATGCTGAAACCAAAAAACAACTCCTAATTAATCATCTCATCGGCTAGCCAGGCCATCGCGAACCTGAAAGTAAAAGTTTTCATGGGCTTTCGCCAATAAGAAGGCCGGTTATATTTAATTTTAACAAAACATTATAATTCCTTTTACGGCATACTGTAATATTTCCATTCCATTCCTAAATAATATTCGCTTTTCAAGAAAGCTTAACAATCATTTTAAGTATGCTTGGCGTGCACAACTTCATATATTCTTTTAGATTAAGTGCCTCCGCACACGGGTCGACATTCAATCGACTCGACTGCGACTCGAACTCGAAGCACCATAGGCGTCACACTCGAAGTAGACAATTGCATCCGCACACGGGTCGACATGAAATCGACTCGACTGCGACTCGAACTCGAAACGGGTCGTTTTCTACGCGAAGTTTTGACAAACAAACAATAGTATATATTATCTATTTAGATATTTATTTTACGAAACAAGGCAACATACACAACAAGAAACCATAATATAAATCTAAAATACAATTAATCATTATACATATAAAATAAAAATTGTCCGTAAAAAATATTTCAATACATCACAAATTTTGTAGCATTTACTCTGCATTGTTTTAATTAAATTTAGGCTAATAACGATGGAAGTTAAGCGGGTTCGGATGTGGAATGGGCTTTGGACCAGTTATTACTAATGTTCGAAGAACATTAGTATTAAAATCGATTCGGCCAAAAATTCATATTTCTATATATATATATATATATATATATATATATATATATATATATATGTACAAAAACTTTCAGTGAGATAATCTCGGGAACGCGCCATTCGATTGAGCTGAAACTTTCAAGATACATTGGTGTATATGCAGAATAGGTCCAGGTTTCTTTAAATGTCAGTTATTGTAAACCTTTTCGCGCCGGCGGGCATTTAAGTGATATTTTTAATATACCTATTATTTCGTGCACAAATGATTTTCGCAAAAATAAAGTTAATAAAATAAATTTCTAACGTGTTTTACATATGAATCGGATAATGCTTTGGAATTTTTTAACCCTATGTGTGCGCTGGGTGCCTAAAAAGAGGACGGGAAAATTTGAAAATTTTTAAATTTCGATAACTTTTGACAGAGCTATTCAATCATTACCAAATTTTCAGGACATATTGATATTATTTAGTTGTAGATTTGTGTGGCTTTTAATGAGCGTGCTGGCAACCCTGTAGCAAGGGCAGGTACTGAAAGTGAAAACCTCCAAATCATCGTCTCTCTTGAAAAAATGCCGTTTCTTCAAAAATAAGCCTTTCATATGTAAATCTTGTGCTTTGTTTACATAACCAAAAAAAAAAAAAAGATATGGTATAACGGGCACGCCTGGCAACCCTTGCCCAATTTACCTATATTTTTAGCATCAAAAACTTCTGTTCACGGAAACTCACGATCCGATGGGCAGAATTATTTGAAATTCACAGCATGTATTGACCTTAAATAGGACCAGGTCTGATAGAAGTGATTTTGAAATGCGGGCGATTCTGTGCCAGTGGTGCCATCGTGAAAAACCACTAAAAAAGATAACTGTTTTTAGCCCTATAAATTCTGATTGAATCGTTCGATTTTGACGAAACTTACACAATTGCTGGACCTTACTTTAAGCCACGTTTGGTAGAAAAATTCGGTTGGAGCTGCCAGCTATGATAATTTTGGTGTCTTCATTTTGAAAAAAAAAATTTGGAAGTGAAAACATTCAAACCATCGAATATTCAAAAAAATGTCCGTTTCTTACAATAAAACCAATCTGTATATAAATCTTATGTTTTATCTACACGTTCAAAATAAAACTTTGGAAATTTCATGTCGGACAAGAACGGTAACCCTCTCCCAGTTAACCTATATTTTTAGCATCAAACACTTCTGTTCACGGAAACTCACGAACCAATAATCAGATGCAGCTAAAATTTACAGAATGCATTGGACTTAAGTAAGACCAGATTTGATAGAAGCGATTTTGAATTGTGGGCAACTCTGTGCCAGTGGTGCCATCTTGAAAAATTGCAAAGAAAAAAAACTGCTTTTTGCCCTATGAAATGTGAATAAGTTACCAGATTTTCATGAAATTGACACAGAAGCTAAACCTAACTCTAATTTCTGTTTGGTGGAAATTTGGTTGAAAAATTTGATTGGTGCTACCAGCTATGGTAATTTTTGTGTCTTTGGTTTTGAAAATTCGCTCAGGAAAATAAAACTTTTTGCCCTATAACTTCCAGTGCAGTCATGAACTCAATACGAATTTCATACAATTAATGAAACCTGTCATAAGCATTATTCAGGCCAAATTTGGTTGAAAAGACACGATAGGGTTGCCAGCTATTGTTGGTTTTGTGTTTAATTGCAATATCTTTATTAAGCGGTTTTATCGTAGAATTTTCAAATGGTAATGATATTGTAGTGACAATAAACAGCAAATATTAAGCTTTCAATCATTTGAAAAAACTCGCTGCAGGTAACCCTAAATTTCTTTATACTCCTATAACTTCGAATGTAATTAAACAACGTGAAGCAGATTTGATATATTCTTGGCTTTGATACTGGCGAAAAGTTGCCAGCACGAGTCGGTTGTACTACATTTGTATCAATAAATTCTTACAGTTAGTATACATACCGGAAACATTTACAATGAAAATATATAACCGATGTTACAATTCGCAAAGTTCTGCAAATTTTTCGGATCGCAGCCCCAAACACCAACTTCAGTTACAGTGCTGCTGGCACTGAGCATTTTCTTCATTGATGTTATATGAGATGCTGCTTTCAAAATTATGTGAAATAAGCAACTGATAACGAATATAATTAACCCGTGTTTTGCTCTCATAAACGTTGAAATTCATGCCAGTGGTAATATCTGAAACCTTGCACCATATGAGTTATAATGCATTCTTAAGACGAAAGTAAAACGTGGCATTTGAAACAGTTTGGCCGTAATAAGCAGCACATGTGGTGGAATATGCACTCAAAACCTGCACGATTCTTCTACTGTTCTTCGAACATTAGTGTTTCTAGCGGTTCAGGTGCGCTAGAGTTTTTTTGAAGTTTGATTTGGTAATCCCCGAAGAGTAGTGGCTGCTTATAGAATTGAATATTGCACAGCACCTATTAATGGGCTCATTATATGATAAGTAGTGTGATGAATGAATTCATTGAGCAGATTTGCAAATCTGGTGCGTTTTGGTCGGTTATTGAAAGTAATTTTACTAGAGAGATCTTCAATAATATGATATACTTGTATGTTATTAGTATTTGTCGCTTTGTCACGTGTAACTTATATTCACCCACTATGGATTACTACAAGTAATAATGATCCGACCTTTATTGAATCCGATATGAAGCACTTCCATTAATATTCTGACAAGCATGTCCCAGGGTCCAACTAAATTCAATAGCTGTACGCCTCTCTTCCACACTCTATGTGCAAAATTCCTATCCTCGCAGATGGCACTGCTATATCATCTAAGAATGTCAATACCAATCGAATCATTAGCCATTGGCAGCAACAACTAATGTTCACTAAAAGCTTCTCCAGTAAGTGGAAATTCATTCTGAAAAATTGCAAGCCTGTTCCGCTGTTGCTTGAATAAATATAAAGGTGCTAAAGTGGAATTGTTTTTATGGGATGATTAAAATTGAAAATTTTATTGAACTTTTTTTTTGACAAAGTGGTTTCGAAAGTATACACTGATTCTCATCAGATACCAGCTCACACAAACTCGATTGTTTTGCGTTTTGCGGAGATGTTAAAATTTGTCACAACTAACGTAAATAAAAATTACTGATTTCCAACTGCAAGTGGTCACATCAGTCAAGTAAGCACTGTAAGCTGGAGTCTGATGGGAATCAGTGCATATGATCGAATCCATTTTGTAAAAAAAAACATTTTCTATAAAATTTTCAATTTTAATCATCCCGCAAAAACAATTCCACTTTGATTCCGCTTTTGGCAGCTTATTCCGCAAAACGATCGAGTTTCCTGTATCAATTATGCTCTGCTTTATCTATGCTGATTTATAGACAAGAAGAGAACCATGATCACAAATCAATAACCTTTATGAGCATATAGGTGCAAATATTTTGTGGCCAACATAATTAAAATATATATAGAAAAATTTCATGTATGTAACATTACAATATGTAACATTACATTATGCAAACATATTAAAAAATACATACGTGATACGTTATCAGAAACACTAATAATTTTCAAAGAACGAATCATAATAATACATAAAATAAAATAATTAATAATGCATACATTATAAAAAAAAAACACTTTCATATATTTCGAAAAAAAAATATCACGCGTCTTGCTCGACTTTTCCCGTTCCAAACACTTCGAGCGAGACGAGTCGCAGTCGAGTCGCAGTCGTACCGAGTCCGAGTCGAGCACAAGTCGACCCGTGTGCGGGTCTCCATTCATTTACATTGGAAATCGCAAGGAGTTCGAGTTCGAGTCGCAGTCGAGTCGATTGAATGTCGACCCGTGTGCGGACGCTCTAAGAGAAAAACTATGTCGCAAAATCTATGTTGAATTTGAGACTTTTTACTAATGTTCGAAGAACATTAATATTAAACTCGTTTGGCAGAAAATTCATATTTCTTTATATATATATATATATATATATATATATATATATATATATATATATATATATATATATATATATATATATATATATATATATATATATATATATCAGCAAAATGATTAAGGGAGATAATCTCTGAAGTGGCCGATTCGATTGAGCTGAAACTTTCGGAGAACGTAGATGTATATAGTAGGTAGGTCCATGACTTTCTCAAATTCAGATATCCTAAACATTTTTGTAGCGGCGAGCGTTTTAGTGAATTTTGAGGTACTCCTATATATCCAAGCAGTGTAAATTTTTGTTGAAAAAAAGTATTGGGAATGAGAATTAATTATGTTTTGAGCTTATCAATGATAAAGAATTGGAAATTTCGGGCCGTGTGTGGGTGCAGGGTGCCGAAAACTAGGCAAGGTTTTTTTTTCAAATTTTGATTTGTCATTACTTGTAAGAAAAACAATGGATCATCGTAAAAATTACAGAGCATATTGATGTTGATGATTTTCAACATAAAGCGGGTAACCCTGTAGCTGTGGCAGGCTGCTGAAAAAAAAATCCTTCAAATCATTGACCTTCCTGAAAAATTTTTGATTTTTAACAAAAATTTCATTTTTTTGATCAATTTTATCCCTTGTCCTTCATGTCAAGATAAAATTTTCACAATTCCTATTTGCACAAGAACGGCAACCCATCACCACATTACCTCTATTTTCAGCACTCGAAAGTTCGGTTCACGAGAACTGACGACTGGATTATCCGATCATAATGAAATTTACAGGGCTTGTTGGTATTAGATAGGACCAGGTCTGATAGAAGTGATTTTGAAATGCGGGCAACCCTGTGGCAGTGGTACCATCTTGAAAAATCACTGAGAAAAAAAACAGCTCTTTGGCCTATAACTTCCGATTCAGAAATCAGATTTTAACAAAACTCATACAGTACTTGGATCTTACTCTTTTTGTCTCATAAATTTTGCAAATTTGCTCAGCAAAATAAAGCTTTTTCCCTATAGCTTCCGGTCCAGTGCAGAAATCAAAACGAAGTTCATGAAGTAAATGGACCTTAATGTGGAGTAAATGTCGTAGGAATTTCGTACAAAAATCATGAAAGGGCTGCCAGCTATTACCATTTTTGTAATTTTGTGAAATTTCTTTACTGAGCGATTATGTCATTAGATTTGCAATTGAGAATGATCCTGCAATGAAAATTTACAACAAATATTAACGTTTTACAAATTTGAAAAGTTTTGAGGGTGGTAACCCTAAAATTCTGTTCACCCGTATTCCTTCCAGCGCAGTGATTCAATCGAAACGAAATTTACTGGTTGGGTTTAACTTAACGTGAAGCAGATTTGGTATATTTTTGTTTTGCTGCGGGTACAGGGTAGCCAGCATTAGCCATTTTCGTAAATATTGCGCCAACAGATGCTTTAATTTACGTTCTCATATGCAAAACTTTTGCGATAAAAATAAGAAACCAATTTTTAAATTTTCCGAGTTTTGAGCATTTTTCGGATGGCAGCCTCAAACAACGTTTAACCGCTAAAACTTTCGATGAAATCCTCCGATGAGAACGAAATTCAAAGGATAAGTTTATTTAAGTATGAGCTTGTCAAGGCAAACTTATTGCCGCTTCATTGGGAAAGTGCTGCCAGCACTGAACATTTTCATCATTTGTGTTATAGTTGAGTTTTGTTTCTTTGGATAAGGAATGGTTGATATGATTCTACAAAACAGTGTATTACGTCTTTGAACACTTTTTGTCACTCAAAGACAATTTCTTCGAAAATTAGTTTTCAGGTTCAGGTGCGCTAGAGTTTTTTTTTGTTGTAGTTGATTTTATGTATTATGGCGCCATAATTTCCATTTTACTAATTTTCGAAGAAAAGTAGTATTAAACTCGTTTCGCCGAAAATTCATATTTCTTCATATTTCATTTCGAAAATTCATATATATATATATGTATATACATATATATATATATATATATATATATATATATATATATATATATATATATATATATATATATATATATATATATATATATATATATATATATATATATATATATATATATATATATATATATATACATACTCAAAAAAGTCTGCCTACACCTTACTAGTAATATCTAAATCATGACAAAAGCCCATGAATCAATAAAGTACCCTTGATTAAAAGAAGGGGTACACTACTAGACATGCATATATGCAGCTTTGATAAAAAATTCCTAGAATTAAAGAAAATATGGTGATTTAAATCTAGTCTCTGATAGTCTCTGATACACCCCAAAAAAGTCTGCGTACACATCACACAGTTTGGAGATTTACAGTTAGAATTTACAATTGCAGAGGTTAATTTTTGTATTTATGCACGGAGAGGTTTTATTTGTAAAATTTGTGAGAATATTTTGGGAATTAAAGACTTTATTTTCCAATGGAAGCTCGAAATAAGGATATAAGTGTTAGTGAACGGAAATCGATACTAAAGCTGCGTGAAACGGGAAAAAGTTTTCGTGAAATTGCGAATTTAGTTGGAAGAACGCATTCCTCAATACAAAAGGTTGTTAATAATTATAATACAACCGGTTTTTACATTTCCCGGCATCGATCAGGACGCCCACCTAAACTTACTGCACGTGAGCGGCAAAATATTATTAAGTCTGTCGAAAAAAATCCCTGGTTAACGGCCTTCCAACTTGCTCAAGAAACTAAAAAGGAATACAAAAAAAACTCTAGCGCACCTGAACCGCTAGAAACACTAATGTTCGAAGAACAGTAGAAGAATCGTGCAGGTTTTGAGTGCATATTCCACCACATGTGCTGCTTATTACGGCCAAACTGTTTCAAATGCCACGTTTTACTTTCATCTTAAGAATGCATTATAACTCATATGGTGGAAGGTTTCAGATATTACCACTGGCATGAATTTCAACGTTTATGAGAGCAAAACACGGGTTAATTATATTCGTTATCAGTTGCTTATTTCACATAATTTTGAAAGCAGCATCTCATATAACATCAATGAAGAAAATGCTCAGTGCCTGCAGCACTGTAACAAAAGTTGGTGCTTGGGGCTGCGATCCGAAAAATTTGCAGAACTTTGCGAATTGTAACATCGGTTATATATTTTCATTGTAAATGTTTCCGGTATGTATACTAACTGTAAGCATTTATTGATACAAAAGTAGCACAACCGACTCGTGCTGGCAACCTTTCGCCAGTATCAAAGCCAAGAATATATCAAATCTGCTTCACGTTGTTTAATTACATTCGAAGTTATAGGAGTATAAAGAAATTTAGGGTTACCTGAAGCGAGTTTTTTCAAAGGATCGAAAGCTTAATATTTGCTGTTTATTGTCACTACAATATCATTACCATTTGAAAATTCTACGATAAAACCGCTTAATAAAGATATTGCAATTAAACACAAAACCAACAATAGCTGGCAACCCTATCGTGGCTTTTCAACCAAATTTGGCCTGAATAATGTTTATGACAGGTTTCATTAATTGTATGAAATTCGTATTGATTTCATGACTGCACTGGAAGTTATAGGGCAAAAAGTTTTATTTTCCTGAGCGAATTTTCAAAACCAAAGACACAAAAATTACCATAGCTGGCAGCACCAATCGAATTTTTAAACCAAATTTTCATCAAACAGAGTTTAAAGTAAGGTTCAGCTACTGTGTCAATTTCATGAAAGTCTGGTAACTTATTCACATTTCATAGGGCAAAAAGCAGTTTTTTTTTCTTTGTAATTTTTCAAGATGGCACCACTGGCACAGACTTGCCCACAATTCAAAATCGCTTCTATCAAATCTGGTCTTACTTAAGTCCAATGCATTCTGTAAATTTTAGCTGCATCTGATTATTGGTTCGTGAGTTTCCGTGAACAGAAGTGTTTGATGCTAAAAATATAGGTTAACTGGGAGAGGGTTACCGTTCTTGTCCGACATGAAATTTCCAAAGTTTTATTTTGAACGTGTAGATAAAACATAAGATTTATATACAGATTGGTTTTGTTGTAAGAAACGGACATTTTTTTTGAATATTCGATGGTTTGAATGTTTTCACTTCCAAATTTTTTTTTTCAAATTTAAGACACCAAAATTATCATAGCTGGCAGCTCCAACCGAATTAGCCACTTAACGCGGCTTAAAATAAGATCCAGCAATTGTGTGAGTTTCGTCAAAATCGAACGATTCAATCAGAATTTATAGGGCTAAAAACAGTTATCATTTTTAGTGGTTTTTCAAGATGGCACCACTGGCACAGAATCGCCCGCATTTCAAAATCACTTCTATCAGACCTGGTCCTATTTAAGGTCAATACATTCTGTGAATTTCAAATAATTCTGCCCATCGG
The DNA here is from genome assembly GCA_947369275.1 of Nemotelus nigrinus. Classification (NCBI taxonomy): domain Eukaryota; kingdom Metazoa; phylum Arthropoda; class Insecta; order Diptera; family Stratiomyidae; genus Nemotelus; species Nemotelus nigrinus. Next base: position 114,195,511 of record OX376373.1, read on the forward strand.
ATCGTGAGTTTCCGTCAACAGAAGTTTTTGATGCTAAAAATATAGGTAAATTGGGCAAGGGTTACCAGGCGTGCCCGTTATACCATATCTTTTTTTTTTTTTTGGTTATGTAAACAAAGCACAAGATTTACATATGAGTGGCTTTTTTTTTTAAGTAACGGCATTATTTCAAGAGAGACGATGATTTGGAGGTTTTCACTTTCAGTGCCTGCCCTAGCTACAGGGTTGCCAGCACGCTAATTAAAAGCTACACAAATCTACAACTAAGTAATGCAAATATGTCCTGAAAATTTCATAATGATTGAATAGCTCTGTCAAAAGTAATCTCAATTTAAAAATTTTCAAATTTTCCCGTTCTCTTTTTAGGCACCCAGCGCACACATGGGGTTAAAAAATTCCAAAACATTATCCGATTCACATGTAAAACACGTTTCAAATTTATTTCATCAACTTTAGTTTTGCGAAAATTATTTGTGTACGAAATAATAGGTATATTAAAAATATCACTTAAATGGCCGCCCGCGCCAAAAGGTTAACAATAACGGACATTTAGTGAGACCTGGACCTATTCTGCATATACACCAATGTATCCTGAAAGTTTGAAATTTACTACTGAAATTTTTTGATGATATATATACAGTGCCGGGAAGAAGTGATGCAAAAAGATAAAAATATACAAAATTTCGGTTTTGATGGGTTATTTGCGAACCCTCAAAAGTAATATCGGCAAAATTGATATTTCGGAGTATGGTCCTATGTGTCATAGGTAAAAATTTTTAATCATTTTCCCAAGAACCGGTTTCTGAAAGTTTGTTTACGCTTCCAGATTAAACTCTAGCTTGAAACATACCGAGAAAAAGTGATGCAATAATTGCTTTTCATTGAAAATGTGTAATTTTTTCCGGAGATGCAGTCCATTGTTAGTTGTTTTCATCATTGGAAATAAATTTTAGAGGCGATTGGAGGAAAACATTCGTAAAAGAAAGTAATTCCTGAAACCTCAGGTTTAGGTTTTCATTAATATTACTATTTAACCAATTTTCAGTCGATCAACATGAGAAAAGAGACTTCTTTAGATGAAAGAAAAATTATTCTTCGGCTTCATAACCAGGCCGTTCCATACAAGGAAATTGCATCCATCGTTAAAGGACTCGTTTCCACTATTGGGAGGATAACAGACAAGTTCTGCAAAAATAAAAGCTTAGAAAATAAAAAGCGCTCAGGGAAGAAGAAAATATTATCTGGACGTGATATGCGAATAATCGAACGAAAAGTCAAGAAATATCCTTTTATACTAAGATCCTTTTATACTAACACTAAAATCTATTTATAAAAAAGATGTTAGCGTTCATAGAGTCAGAAGTCATTTAAGGAAATTGGGTTACGTGTGTTGTATTCCACGAAAGAAATTTTTCGTTAGCGACATAAACCGTGAAAAAAGATTAAATTTGGCCAAAGAACATTTGAATAAGGATTTAGAATTTTAGAAACGCGTCTAATTCGCGGATGAAAGCAAGTTTAGTGTGTTTTCTCACGATGGACGAGCAAAAGTGCGCAGAAAGGCTCTTACGGAGCTAGATACGAAAAATATGATAGGAACTGTGAAGCATGGTGGTGGTTCTATTTTGGTATGGGGATGTATGGCTTTCAATGGAGTTGGGGAACTTCATCTAATAGATGAAAAAACGATGGATCACAAAGTTTACATCCAGATTTGAAAGGATCGGCTAGCTGCTGGCGTTCAAAAGTTGAATTTGGGAACAAACTACATATTCATGCAAGACAATGATCCTAATCATACCGCCCACCAAACTCGAATGTGGATACTTTATAATATTCCAAATTGCTTGAAATGGCCCCCACAATTACCTGATCTCAATTCAATTGAGCATATTTGGGAAGAACTGTCGCTTCGACTTGCAACACATAACATCCGCAGCAAATCCGCGCATAAGGAAATAATAAAAGAAGAGTGGGGCAAGATCACTCAAGAATACTGCGCTAAGTTGGTTTCATCTATGCCAAGAAGGCTTTAAGCTGTCATAGATCGAAAAGGAAATCCTACCAAATATTAAGAACCATTGATTGCTATCATTTACCCAATACAGTTGGTAGAATATGATCGAGGTTTAATTTTTGCATCACTTTTTCTCGTTAGCCAAAAATGAATTGATTTACTTTTTAATTTTTTTCTTATAAAAAAGTTATTTTTTTTTTATTTTTTTTTATATCTAATCACTGTTTGGAAATATATTAATAGCAATAAAAAAACCAACGGACTTTTTATTCACTACCTTTAAAAATATGAAAAGGTTAACCCAAAGAATTTCTTAAATATGAGCTTTTGCATCACTTTTTCTCGGCACTGTATATATATATATATGGAAATATGAATTTTTGGCCGAATCGATTTTAATACTAATGTTCTTCGAACATTAGTAAAAACAATATGCGAGGAAACAGTTTGCACAATTCTCAGGAAACGTGGTTACCATGGTCGAGTTGCACGTAAAAAGCCATTCATATCAGCACAAAATCGTGTAAAGAGAATGGATTTTGCGAAAACTTACGTCAACATGCCAAAAGAATTCTGGGAAAGGGTTCTTTTTTCAGACGAAAGTAAATTTTGTATATTTGGGATAAAAGGACGCAAATTAGTGTGGACAAAACGTTCGACTGCATTGAATAATGCAAATTTGATTCCCACTGTAAAACATGGTTGCGGTGGTGTAATGGTTTGGGGGTGTATGGCTGGTAGCGGAGTGAGACAATTAACTTTTATAGAATCGACAATGGAAAAGTATGGATATCTGAATATCTTAAAAAACAATCTCAAGCAATTTGCTGAGAAATTAAGGCTAGGGAATGCTTTTTACTCCCAGCACGATAATGACCCCAAACAAAATGCTCACATAAATAAGCTTTGGTTGGTCTATAATGTCCCAAATTATTGCGCATACCCCCTCAATCACCGGATTTAAAACCAATTGAACATTTGTGGGATTTATTTGAGAGCAAAATTCGCCACAATCAAATTACAAGCAAAGAATCACTTAAAAATGTCATATTGAAGGAGTGGAACAGTATAACGACCGAAGAAACTACAAAGCTAGCTCACTCCATGCAAAATAGGCTAAAAGAGGTCATTTATAGGAAAGGGTTTGCAACAAGCTACTAAGGTTATTAATCGGATAAGCTAATCAAGGTGAATTCTAATTACATGATTAAATTATTTCAGGTGTACGTAGACTTTTTTGGATGCATTTTGATGGGCTTGTGCACAAACTTTTTTTTTTAAACATTAACATCAAAGAACGAGTAATGAGTTGTATCCTTAGTTACTATAGTGTTAGCTGAAAGCAATAAACTAAAATTCTTAGTCATAAGCAATTGGAAACGTTCTTTATTAAAAAAAAAAAATTTCACCAACAAGTGTACGCAGACTTTTTTGAGCATGTGTATATATATATATATATATATATATATATATATATATATATATATATATATACATATATATATATATATATATATATATATATATATATATATATATATATATATATATATATATATATATATATATATATATATATATATATATATATATATATATTGTTAAGATGAAATGTAAGTTTCCACCTTAGCTGTATCCGTCGGCACATTAACCGGGATACACGAAGAATCTAATATCCTCGGCACTTTAACCGATACATTAGTTTGTTTAAAACAGAAGAAATCTGCTTTAAAGAGCAACCAACTGATTATGACAAAATATTGACGGCACTTAAACCGTAACAAGTTATCAATAATCTGCTGTTGATCTAATTATTGTAACAACGGCACTTAAACCGTGATGCTACTTATCAAACACCTCAAGTGAATACACAAAAGATCGATTGAAAAGTGATTTATTTTCCTTAGCATAGTATAATTTATAGTACAATGAAAATCTTACTTTCTGCAATGTAAGCATAACTCACTGACACGAATTTTAAACATAGTTACAAAAAATGCAGGTAAATAGCACACTATTTCAACAATTATAGCTCGTGAGCATGACTTAATCATAACATTTGCAAACTTATTAAAACGCAACAATTGATGACAACTTGAATTACTTTACGTACATATGTTATGTAAACAAAAACGAACTTATTCTTTAAAACCTATTCATGATTTAACATTGAACATGACATATTTATTAAGAATCAATCATATGTAAGCAAACTTAATGTAGAACATTGAACATTGCATATTTATTAATATTTAGACATGAGCAAGTGAACTTAATATTAAACATACTCCCCGCGTTGAATGAGAATTCAATCCTTAAACGTCAACCATGAAATTTGGAATGTTTCACAGTCGTGGACTTGGTGTTGGCTTCTTCCTACACTTAAAGAGTCTGGAACTATTTCTCCATATAAGACATCCTGTCAGAACGATACCCAATGATAGTGCTGCATACCCAATCGTTAGATGATGAATTCGATGGTTCATCAATTTGTTCGGCAATTCAGCAAGTCGTTGTGTTTTAATGATGTTTTGGAGCTCGCGAATTTCTTCTATTTGCGAATTATAGACAGTCGCATTTGTAACCAACATTTTGAGTTGCTTCGGTTCCATAATATCGTCTACTTTAGGGAAGCCTGAATAAGAAGTAGAAACATTACTAGTATAAGTCCGCTGTCCTTGAATAGTATATGTTTTCTGCTTGATGATACAATCTGCTCGAAGTGTAAGCAGACCTGATGCGTCTAAAATCAACTGAGACACCTCCTTCCCGCAAATTAAGTTTATTCGAGTAGGGGTTTTTGTTGCATACAGCCACTGGTTCCTGGATTGTAATTGTATCCATTGTTCGTTAACCCTGGTGAGGACACAGCTTCTTCGGGTTTCATTATTGAATAGCTCTACTTCACATGAACAGATTTGAGATCCCTTGTGATAAACAGGACTTGCACGTTTACATAAGTATGCGTACTCTTTTATTGTTACGCATTTCGCAAGTTCGTCTTGAGTCAGAGGTAGGTACTGATCACGGTGCAAATTAACGGCGAGATAAGTCGAACATGGATTGATTGCCAAAAGAGAATTGTTGATGACTGTAGGAATTGGCACCATTTTCAGAACGTCGAATTTATGTTCATCCATAAGAGGTAACTTTATTTCGAAAATGAGTTGATCTTCTAGAAATCCGCTTTTTACCGTCATAATTTCATATAATTGAATGAGATTATCTTTTGTCAACGGTAATCGGGTGGATTCTGGTAAATGGAGCTTGATTGTCACTATTTCCCGTTGAAGCTGCTGAGGCGAAAATAGCATCGGATTAATAGTTCCATGATGTGTGTCCGTTAAAATGGCAATAATCGCGGATTGAGTTTTACGTAAATTGGATGCAATCATAGTCATTTGAATCGATAAGGATGTCATAACCTGGTATATTTTTATGCGATAAACTTCTTCTCCATTATCTCTTATTCGATTAAGTATCTCGTCGACTTGTTTACTAAACTCTTTGAATCTCACCTCACTTTCTTGCTGGCCTCTTTTCATTATATTCATAGTAGAATCAATGACCGATGTTTGGTTTTTAACTAGCTGCAAGAGGTAGTCTTCGTTTTCAATAACTTTGGATATGGTGCTTTTCATATGCTTTGCTTATGACGAGTCTAAAACTCCAAATAATGAATTGGCAGCCTTTCCGACGATGTTGAAGGCCCCTCTTTTTTGCCTTTTTGAAAGTAAAGCATTCTCCAAATCAAGCTCCGCAATTGTATGTTTAAATTGATGGACCATTTGCCCACAGATGCTTTGAGATAGCTGCTGGCACAAGTGCTCCAAAGCCTTTGTTCCGTTGATCAATGAATTATATTCCAGCCAATATGGCTTCAAATCGTAATAGATTATAAGTTTCCATTCTGTAGTTTCGAAGTTAATTTCTCCTACATTTTCAAAATACAATCCAACTTGTTTTGAAAACTGTATCACTTCCGCCTTTTCGGTTTTTTGGGCTGTCGATGGAAAAATTGTGCACGTAAGACAAAGTAGCGTGACAACAATAGAACTTAATGAATGGCGCGAGTTCTTCTTCGGAGGTGTTTCTGACCGTTCCAGTGACATGGCCTTCCGAATTCTGGTAGAACGATCTTCAGTCGCAATAGCCTTGATTGGGCATTTATCATCATCACATAATCCTCCATGCTCGTCCTGTATTTCAATAGGAAGAGGTGCAATTTTATGTATCGGCCTCTTCAAAATGTTTCCTGCTGTTTTAACCTCTGCTACTCGAACGAAACCGTCTTTACCCTTCAACGTTTGTAATATTCTTCCCAAGGGCCACTTTTGAGGTGGAGTGTTGTAATCGTGGATTATGACTACCGTACCAGGTTGGACATTCTTACACTCGACCTTCCATTCGTATTGATTTTGCAGCTCATTTAAATATTCTCTCGACCACCGTTTCCAAAATTCAGCCTTTATATCTGCCACAATGTTCCATCGCTTAAGCGCTGTTGTTTTTAATGGAGTGGCATTGGGATTTATCGACGTAGTTAGAGGCTCTCCTATAAGAAAATGTCCTGGAGTAAGAGCAGCAGGGTCATTTGGATCAGATGGCAAACATGTCAAAGGCCTAGAGTTCAGAATGGCCTCAATCTCGATGACTAACGTCTCTAGTTCTTCGTAGGTGAGAGAAGCATTAGCGAGCGATCTTTCTAATAAATGTTTTGTGGATTTTACTGCCGCTTTCTACAAACCACTAAAATGAGGTGCTCGAGGTGGTATGAATTTGAAATCAATCCCCTTTTCGCAGCATTTTTCGGTGATCAGTTCTTTAGCTACATGCCCCAAAAGAGTATATTTCAGCTCTTGGAGCTGATTCTTGGCACCAACGAAATTGGTAGCGTTATCGCAGTATAACGTTCTAGAATTTCCCCGTCTACTAACAAATCGCTTCAAGCACCCTATAAAAGCATCTGTAGACAGATTTCTTACCACCTCGAGATGAACTGCCTTTGTCAAAAAACAACAAAACACTGCTATATACGCCTTGCTAGGTCGTTTCACTCGCAGAGAGTAATGGACCCAGATAGGCCCACAAAAATCTACTCCAGAAATTATAAACGGGCGAGCAGGTTGCACGAGGTGACTGGGCAGATTTCCCATTAATTGGTTTAACATCTTGGGCCGTGCTCGTATGCATCGCACACAGTGCTGTACGATAGAGCGTGCAATGGATTTTCCTTTAATTGGCCAAAATTGCTGCCTCGTTACTGCCAAAAGCGTCTGCGGTCCCACATGCTTATTTTCTATGTGGATATCGGTCATTAGCATTTTAGTGAACGGATGCGAGTGAGGCAGTAATATAGGATGTTTTGCGTCAAATGATAATGCAGCATCTTCTAATCTGCCCCCAACTCGAAGAATCTTGTATTCATCTAAGAAAGGACTAAGAGTTATTATTTGACTCGAATTTCCAATTTGTTTGTGGAGCGTCAACTGCTTTATTTCTTCACTGAACTCTTGTTCCTGCATCAACTTCACGATAACGTGCAGTCCCTCATGCAATTCGGTCGTTGTCAAACTTTCAAAACCCACGCTTTTACTGGATTTGGTTTTGAGGTTTTTTACGAAACGCAAAACATAAGTTGTGATGCGTTGAAGTGTCCTGAATGAATTCCGATGATTTATTCTGTATAAGAAATGCACTGTTTCATCATCCTGAGCCAAGTTTTGTGATTTATTTGCCTCTGGTATATTTGATTCTGAGAGTGATGAAGTTGTAGCCATTACCTGCTGCACCCTTTCAGATTCACATGATCTGTATTCCTGACATACTGAACTTAGGACTGTTCATCTTCTTTCTAGCTCACATTTTCCACCTTGTTGATAAGATGGTGGCCAGATTGATTCTGCTTCATGGAGAAAGTGCGGACCGTAGAAGCACATTGTTGATTCTTTTAGCTTGTTTGGCGCTAAACCTCGAGACAATATATCGGCAGGATTATCGTGTGATCCAACATGTCTCCACTGCTGCGGTATGGACAATTCTTGTATAGATGCTTTGCGATTGGCCACGAAAGTGTGGAATGAGGTCGAGCGTGAATAAATCCAATCGAGCACTATTCGTGAGTCTGTCCAAAAAAATGTCTGAACATTTTCTAGTTTTAAATCATGCTGCACTGTTTTGGCGAGTTCAGCGAGTAACTTGGCAGCACATAACTCTAACCCAGTGGCGTGGCGTTCATGGAAGCAAGGGAAGCATTGCTTCCTTTACATTTTTGCTGATATATGTTTTAATTTATATTTTAATTTATATTTATAATAATTTCATATTTTTCGAATTCGCGAAAAAAAAATCGTGAATATGAATTTTCTACATAAATTTTCCCAAAAACTAATAGTGAATATATCACGTAACTAAGGTGGTAACACCACAAAATGATCATCACCAGCGAGCCAAGAGCACGCATGGAAGCAACGAAAAAATTGCATCTACCAGCATTTCGTTCATTCCATGCAGACTGGATTGTGACGTCATAGAAAAAAAAGTGTTTGTACTATCTATTTGGAAGCAAAGAAGAATTTGCTTCTCAGGGGAAATTCTCGTCTCCAGTGAGAAACTGAAAGAGAAGCCGTGTTCGTATGGAACTTATTGCCATGTTCCCCTGACGCGTAGCAGACTACATTGCAATCATTGTACTTTGCTTGTAGTATTTGTTTTTTTTTTTAACTGAGAATGTTTGCTGTGCTTTATACACTATGAGAATTTTTGGGCAAATTTGAATTACGAAATGTTACGAGGGTTGCCAGAGACGGCTGATTTGACGAGTCGTTATCATTTACTGTAGTGAAGTGGTTGTATGTAGTTCGGGTGTGAGTTTTGTGCTATATTCTATAAAGAAATTTGGTGAAGGGATTTTTATTTGGTGAAGGTATTTATTTTACTAATAATTTACCGTGTTTAGTAATATTAGAAATCAAATTCATTTGAATTATGTAGAGTTGAGTGCGTAGAATTATTTTGTCAAGTCGCATGATTTTTTTTTGTACTTAAAATACTGATAGTGCAATTAATACATAGGTATTTATTTCACTAATAGGTTACAGTATTTAATAATATTGAAATTAAATTCATTTTAATTGAATGCGTAGAATAACTTTGTAAAATCGCATGTTTTTTTTTGTTTTATATTCAAATAGTGAAAGTGCAATTAATAGGTTTAATGTGCTTATTTGATCTGTGAATAGCATGGATCCGAATTGTTTAATTAGTGACCTTTTTCGATCTCCTTTTGGATCTCGATCTTTTGCGGACAAAAAGGACAGTATCGAAAAAGGTCGACCGAAACCGAATTTGGAAATTGTCTCTGTAACGAAGAGATGCACTCGGCATTTTACTTGCAAAATCTATGAAGATACGGAATGGATTACCGGTTGTAAAATTAGACAAAAATTATTTTGCTGGCCATGTCTGTTATTTGCAAGCGATTCAAATGTTTGGCGTACCACAGGTTTTTGTGATTTAAATAATTTGCATCAAGCTGTGGACAGACATGGTACAAAAAGCATTGATCATTTAAAATCAGTCCTTTTACTTTCCAAGTTCGGCTCCGGTCCAAGAATTGAGGAATTGCTAAGTAGTCAACATAAATCGTCAGTTATATTGCACAATGAGAAAGTAAGAAAAAACAGAGAAATATTGAAGATTCTAATAGATACTGTTTGTCACTTGGGATGTCAAGAACAACGAAAGTGTAAATTCTTGCAACAGGGGAAATTATGTAGGAACAATAAATCTTTTGGCAAAATACAACCCGGACTTGTGAGCTCATCTAGAGCAAGCAACTTTTTTGTCTGGAACATCAAACAATATTCAAAACGATCTCATTAGTAGCATTTCAAAAAAATTATTGAAAGAGATTTATAATGAAATTCAGGAAACTAAATTCATAGCAATAATAGTAGATGAAACAACCGATATTTCATGTCGTTCACAGCTTTCAACAACATTTCGTTATATTACTTCTTCCGGTGCAGTTAAAGAAACATTTATAAGTTTTACAGATATTTCTGATGACCAAACTGCGTTGCGTTTGTTTAACCTTGTTTTGGATATTGTTCAAAAATTCAACTGCGGTAACAAACTTATTTGCCAAAGCTATGACGGAGCTTCTGTAATGTCTGGCAAAGCAACTGGATTGCAAACACGTGTAAAAGAAATCTATAAAAATGCAATATTTATTCATTGCTTCGCACATCGACTGAATTTGGTTTTATCTAAATCGTGCAATAGTATACGAGAATGTCGAATTTTTTCCCAATCAATTACCTGTTTTTCAACATTTTTTAACCATTCAACAAAAAGAACATTTGCTTTAGATTTATTCCGGAAAAAAAGACTTCCAAAATTAGCCCCAACACGTTGGACTTTTAATGGTCGATTAGTTCTGACCATTTTCGATAATATAGATCAATTAAAAGAACTTTTTGAACATATAATTGAAAATGAGAGTGCAAATTGGGATGGAGAGACCATTAATAGTGCAAGGGGGCTTCTTGTTCTACTATCAGATTTTCAGTTTGTTTTTCTGCTCAATGTTTTCTCAAAAAATTTTCCACAAACTGACGTGCTTTACGACATATTTCAGTCCAAGCAAACTTATATACTGTATTGTATTAAAAAATTGCAGATTTTGAACTTCAAATAAAATCTTTGAGAAATAGTTTCACCGTAATTTGGGACCAAACCAAACACTACCACGTATTAAAAGAGCAAGGTACATGGTTGACAGCAATGATAATGTTGAACTATTCTTTACACATGTTTATATCAAAATAATTGATAATATATCCGTTGAAATAAGTTCAAGGTTTTCATCCTTAAAAAGTTTCGCATTTCTAGATCTTTTAGATTCTTCGAAATTTAGTAACTATTCAAAAACATTTCCGGATAATCTTTCACTTAATTTAACTCAAACTTACACCGACATATTTGACTCGATTTCATTGAAAACTGAACTCATTGTGCTTTACTCTGATGCAGATTTACAGGGAAAATCTTTTCAAGATATTTTTGAATATTTTACCAATAATAAATTAGCAAATAGTTTCACACAATTTTATAAATTAATTTGTTTGGTTCTTACATTACCAGTAACAAGTGCGTCCGCAGAGCGCAGTTTTTCTTGTTTAAAAAGAATCAAAACTTATCTCAGAAATAATACAGGGGAACAACGACTTAGTGACTTGGCAATGATGTCGATTGAAAAGGTTTTCCTAAAATCATGTTTGAGCAAGCAAAAATTTTATCAAGACGTCATAGATGAATTTGCGAAAAAAGAAAGACGAATTGAATTAAATTTTTAATAGAAGTATGCATGAAGTTTATGATCAATTTCGATTTATAATACATTTTTTTTTATATGTACTAACTGTGATTTCATAAAAATATATATGTTATTCGTTATGGAAATGTTGTTATTTTACTGTTATTTTTTATAAGTTATGGAATATTGATATGTTTTCTTTATGAGTGAAGAACTGTTATCATTTATTTTGCATAATTACTGTTGTTGTTATTGTTGCCGTTGCTACTTTTGAAAATGCTTTATTTACACAGCTTTGCTAATTTACAAGTCTGTCAATATATAATTTTTGCAATTATTTTTTTAAAGAATAAATAATTATATATTGGTAGCATGGGAATTGAAATACTGACAGCAATACAGTATACCTACTCTCACGTCCCCGTTCGTAATTCCTGGGTGCTTTTATATTGACAATGTTAAAAGTAGCTAACGAGAGAGGTTCTTTCAATACGTAACAAATTTGAAAAAAGCATAACCAAAGTCAATGATCGAAATAATCTAATTGCTTCCCTGCGGTAAACTATCACGCCACACCACTGCTCTAGCCTGGGTAAAGTTAATTGCTTCAAAAGTGATTTTGATTTGATTTTGAGCATAATAGTCTTACTACCGCCATATTTTGATTATTAATGGATCGGATGTATATGACACCTCCATAGGCTTTTTTGGAAGCGTCCGCAAAACCATGAATTTGAATACTACGCGGAATATCCTGTCCGAAAATATGCCTTGGCATTAGGAAAAACGACCATTTTTCTTGCAACTCAGATGGCAATAAATCATCCCAATCTAAATTGCAAAGCCAAAGCTGTTGCAGAATCATCTTTGCTGTCACCACTACTGGTCCAATCATGCCTAGAGGGTCAAACAGCCGGGCTATATCAGACGACACGTTTATTTTTGTATATTGACAAGCAGGAGTAATGTTCGTTCTTATCGAAAATATATCAGTTTTTGGGATCCATACGAGCCCTAGTGTTTTTACTTGTTCTTCTGTCTCGTCAGCGAAATCAAGTTGAATAGCTCTATGCTCTATTGGAATGTTCTGCATCAGTGCCGGATGATTTGAGCACCATTTTCTCAATTTAAAACCGCCTTTCGCAAGAAATTCATTTAGTTGGTGCTGAATACTTAAAGCTGTGGACAACTTGTCTGCGCCCGTCAAAATATCATCCACGTAAAAACCACGAATAATTATTTCTGCTGCTTGTGGATATTTTGACGCTTCCAACTGGGCCAGCCTTTGTAGGCACTTGGTGGCTAAATAAGATGCTGGCGTTGTTCCGTAAGTCACGGTATTCAGTTGATAAGTCTTCACCGGAAGTTTAGGGTCACTTCTCCACAATATTAGCTGATATCCCCTATCTTCTTTATTGACTAATATTTGAGAAAACGTATTTGTGCAGCCGAAAACGTAATAAAATTGAAAACAAGTCATCCTGTATTGTAAGTCCCGTAAACAAAATATTATTCAACGAGACGTTTGATGATGTTTTGGCTGAAGTATCAAATACAACTCTTAATTTGGTGGTCAAACTGTCTGGTTTTACAACACCATGATGTGGCAAAAAATAGCCTCTGCCTGAAGTAATTTCGGGTCTTACTTCTGACATATGTCCCAGTTGAATGTATTCATTCATAAAGTTCTTGTATTGCTCTTTCAATATAGCATCTTTGCTTAGTTTTTTTTCAATTGAGAAAAATCTTCTAAGAGCAAGATCTTTAGAACAGCCAAGTTTATCAGTATTGTCTCTAAAAGGCAAACGTACGATAAATCTTCCTGATGCGTCTCTTTGGTGAGTTTAATAGAAATGTTGCTCACATTTTTCTTGATCTGGTGTCAAGATTTTATTGCTTGCTTCCACTTCTTCCATTTTCTAAAATTTTTCTATATCGAAGTGTTCGTGTCGACAAAGCACTCCACAAACTGATTTTTCCATTTCCACACTCACGATTTTTCCCGAAACTATCCAACCAAGTACAGAATTATTTAAAATTGGTAATTTATCACTTAACTTCACTTTTTCAGAGCACAACAAATTATGGTAAAATTCTGCGCCTAGTAGTACATCAATACGACTCGGTTTATTGAAATTTGGATCAGCTGGAATTATATTTTGTGGTATATTTCACTCGAAAATTTTTAGTTGTTGTGTTGGCTGATCAGCAATTATTTGCGGAAGAACGATAGCTTCGACTCTGGCTGAGTAAGCGCTATGTTTTGAACTCATTAAAACATTGACCCTCCGATGTGCATTCTGAACTGATTGGCCAATACCTTCTATTTTTATTCGTTGTGATGAGCTTGACAATCCAAGTTTTTTGATGACTCGTTCAGTAATGAAATTTACTTGTGACCCAGAATCTAATATTGCTCGGCATTCAATGGTCATTCCCTCCGCATTGGTTAATTTTATTATTGCTGTGCTAAGTAAAACATAACCTGCCTCAAATTTTGGTTGTTGTGCTTTTATTGAAGCGGTAGTAAGCGGAATATTTCTGCTTTCTGTAGATATTGTTGTATCTGTTGCAGCTTGGTTGTTTTTGCGGTCAATGTGTAAAAGAGTGTTATGCTTCTTATTGCATTTGATACATGCTTTGGATATGCATTTTGAAGGTTTATGACCTACTTTCAAACAGTTAAAGCAAAGTTTATGCTCCTTTACGAGTTGTAGCCTTTCATCGGCTGTGCATTGTAAAAATTTTCTACAAGAGTATAATTCCCCTTGCAAGATATGCAATTATTCAAAATCGACGCTGTTAAAGTGGACGGCTTCGAGTGTCTATTATTATTGTTTTCATTTGATTTCGCTTTACCACCCAGAGCCTCTAGTGATTGAAAACGCATTTCCAGAAACATTAAAAATTCTTTTCTGCGTTGCAATTCTTTTGGTTGCTTTAGGGTTTGCTCGTATAAGCGATGCGTTGTGACATCTAATCTCTTTATCAGTAGGTGCAATAGAATTGGATCCCAACCATCTGTTGGTACTCCTAGACTTTCTACTGCAACAATGATTTCTTGAGTTGTATCGTTTAGTGATTTTATCGACTGAGCACTTTCATTAATGATGATAGGCTGTGATAATAGTTTATTAATTGGTGCGCTAACTAACAATCTGGGATTCTCATAGCGATCTTTAAGCATGTTCCCAGCTGTAATATAATTTTCTTCGGAAATACTTAAGTGTCGAATCAATTTTTTGTAACAAGCAGAAATTTCCTTCCGAAATTTCTGCACGGCTTATTTTAGCGCGCACTGTCGTGCCCTTGAATTAGCCAAAATTATTTTTCATTCGGACTAGCGGTATCTTGTTGTTCAATTTGAAAAACAGGGCACAGCAAGTCCGATTTGTCATTGCCTGGCTTGATGCGATACGAAAGCGAGAACCTGTAACGGGATCTTGTTTTCGTGTCGAAGATCAAGCCAGCGCTCGGGACAGTCTTTGGAGTGTCGCTGTATCGACAAGTCGTTTGGTTGGCGGTAGGAGTCGTCCGGAATTGAACAAGAGATCAACCGCTAAATCGGGACACGCTAGGAATATTGTGTGTGATTTGCAATGGGAAAATCTGTTCGGTCGCTGGCGAAAAGTCGTTGTCCGCGTTCCGTGGTTGTGTCGGTAACCAAAAACATCTAGCAAAGGTGAAAAAAGTGAAATTCTTTTGTTTGCCCGAACTTGTGAATGTGGGAAGCTTTCTGGACGGTTCCATTCGCGTGTCCAGGGACGTCACAGAAAGGGTGCCTCCGCAACTCTTGTAATTGTCGCACACGTGACATACGCTTAGTAGAAGGTGTGAACAGACGAGTCGTGCAGCTCTCTTACACGCGGTGTGAAGCCTTTCGTTCGGGCATCGACGCTAAATCGCTGGTCGACCGCATGGCGTGATGTCATATCGGCTGCTCGTTAGTGCAGTTTCGTTCGTTTGCGTTCGAGTGTTCTTAGTTTGAATATTGCATGGAGTGCTTGGATTCTAGTAGATTTGCTGTTTGCGGGTAGAGGCTAAGTGTAATACTCGAAGTGCCCCCCCCCCCCCCCCCCATTCCGTGCAGAAAACGATATTCCCTGTCTCGTGGTAGTGCAACAGAATGTTTTTTTTTTCTCGAAAGGTCGGCGATCGCCTAGTGGAATGGGCATTAATTTAGAACGGCAATAAATTCATGAGGAAGAAATTTTATTTGTGCAGAATGAGCCATACTTTGGGAACTATGTATGTAAGTTTTTTATCATAATATTTGATTCGTTTTAACGTTGGTGCATACGTATATTCTACGTCTTCAAGTGACTTGGGATATGATTGAAAAAGAAAAACAATAAAACGTGTAGAAGAAATCTGGTTATCTGCTTTAAACCCTCCAGCTTATCGACTAACAAATCAGGTGAAGTGCAAGGACTGAAAAAAAAACGTTTCAATGCAGTTCAGCAGCAACCATTAGGCACTGAGTGCAATATTTCCCCAGGATTTCATTCATTCGATGCTGAATCGTTTGCAAGTCACAGTGAATTCGATACCGAATCTGTGACGTTGGCTGGTGGCGATTCAATTAAACGACGAAATGATTAGATGTCATCGTCGATACAACAACAACCATTACAGCAGCAATAGCACTAATCCCAGTCTGTACCTTTGGAATGACCAAATTTAGCGGGTAAGAGTTGGTCTTGCGGAACTATAACTCGAAATCAAGGTGATATCGTATTGAATCAACATGGTCACGATGTTGATTTCTTGATACGAGACAGCGAACCAAATCTCGGCGACTATTGGTTTCATTGAAAGCGCTTGGGCGTAATAAACATTTTCGTGTTCACGTCGAGAATGATCACTACCAAAGAGCGCCCAGCTATACGAACGACCAAGGCGGAAAATTATACTTAATGCGATTATTACCGAAAGCTAGCGGCACTCACAAATCAAACACCCATACGAAGACAGTAACCACCAGCGCTGTGAGGACAGCTGCACCAAAAAGGCTTGGTGAAGACGTTCTTCACTGGAAAGGGATTCGTCTTACGCGGGAGTGTTGCGGTCCTATATACCCTATAAGCGGGCATAATCATCTTCAGGGCTCTCGGATATGGTGCATCCTGAAACTGAAAACCGGTATCGATGGAGGACATAAGGCAGGATACAACACATCCTGTTCGAAGATAAGCCAGTAGCTTACGATTGACTTTTAGAAAACTGCCTTTTGCTCGCGGAAAGTTATTAATACGAGTATCCTTTTACTTGATTCTATTAAACCACATTTAAATGGAACAGTAGTTTCGAAACTTAAGCCAACGGACTGGTAAGCAACTTTAAGAGTCGGCATCGAATTGCGTGGCTACCCTCGAACGAAATCCTGCCTATCAATACTTGTTTGCGGGGATCGGTTTAATTTACAAGCAGCCTTCGTTCGTCACCATGGGTTTTCTTCAAGGGAATTTGAGGTCGTCAAGCCCTAGTCGATGTTGGCGTATCAGCTACTTTATAGACATGGCATCAATCGGAGGTTACGCAGAAATAATCAGAACATTCGGTTCACTTTGTGGATGATCTTCCCGTCCGAAACAACCTTCCAGCATCATTCAGTCAGCTAGTCGAGTAAGCAGTTTCGAAATCATCTATTAGTCTTGGTTTGGTGCTCATGAAACGGCAAACTCGAACTTAATCAGTCAAAAACTTATCAATCCGGTTAAAAGATCCTCTGCGTCATTGTTGGATATATTACGTTTGCTGTTAGAAACCAGGTACGTCCAGCACATTGGTTCATCAGACCCGGCTCGGGATTACAAATCGAAGAAGAAGGTTTGTGTTGCTGAGATACGTACGAATAACTAAATAGATATGTTACTATAAGAACAAAAAAAAAATTTACGATTGCTCAAAATAATTAGTACTTGGAAGCTAGGGTTGAAAACGATTGTCTAGAATTAATTAAACTTACCGTAGCTATTCAAGCAAACATCGAATTAGATTTGAAAGCGTTATTAAAGCTAAAAATGGATTATCTGAACATTTTGAGATCCTTTCCCTAGGATTCATGTCAAAAACAATTTTTGATACTTAAGTCAAACTAAAGAAAGAAAGAAAATACCGAATTCTGAATTAAGTAGTTAAGTGCTACATATGGGTCAGTGTGCATGAATACGAGCGGAAATAATTTGCGTGTGTGTGTGGTGTATGTAGTTTGCGGGTGCGAACGTGAATGAATGCAATGTTTTTGATCATTCTTACACTATAAATGATATATGGGTAAATTTTTGAACTCACATGGAATATGAATGACTATGAATATTCGAATGAAATAAATTTGAACGGATAATCGAATGTTTGTTGGGAAAGCGCGTTTGAAACAAAGTTGTAATGAGAAAGGGGTGGGAAGAAGAAAAAAAAATGAAAAAAAAAACTGTTGATGATAATTTTTTTTTCTTTCTTTATATTTGATATGACAGAACTCATTCTTACTTGTACAAACATTCGGTTAGTGGTCTAGAATTTTCTTTAAATTGTTTTTGAAGATATGGAGCTAAAAAAGGGGAAGTAAATACAATAGATTCTTGGAAATCAAATTTTTTTCTTATATTTTTTTGAGAATTGTAACAACTGTTGTTATTATTCGAGGCCCCATTTGTAAATTTTCTTTTGTGTTTCATGAACAATTCACTCGTATTAAAAGAAAAAAAAATATTATATCTCTCGGGGTAGAGCCCAAAAACAATCATCGTCTGTCGTCAACCGTGATTACATTTTTTTTTATTTGTTACATTATTTCGCATCATAACCAGAACGCAATGAATTTATAAATTTGCACATTAAGTAATCAAAAAAACCAGTGCAATTTTATACTGTATACGCACTATATAAATACGTTATCCCATTCACTTATTAGTTTCGTTTATAAGCAAATCACCAATTTTGGAGTACAAATAACTTACTTAAACTGCATAACTATTTATAAATAATAATGTTTGCTTAAAACCTAACCCTCGGTCTTCTTATTGGGCGAAAGCCCGAGAAGTTCTTTTCTTCTTTTCAGGGTCCGCGTCTGGCCTGGCTGGCCCATAATGTAGTTTTTTTTTGTGATTTTTAGGCCTTTTCAGCAATTTCTTTCAAGGGAGGGATACTGGCCCAACATTTAGTTTCAGTGTTTTTATTAGCTTGTGATTGACTTTTGGATTTTGATATATGGCCAGTATCAGAGGGTGGAGGACCCCAGACCATCGAGGTCAGGGCTCCACTACTATCGGGGGCCCGGGGCTGTCTGCCTCGCCCGGGTTCCTTGGAAAAGAGAGGCAGCGTTTATTCCTTTTCCCCTTTTTTTAGAATTTTCAATTTTCTGGCTCCGTGCTTTGTCACGAGCACTGGGTCTGCTTAGTCAGCCCATGTTGCAGAGCCTGGGTGGTTTCCTTTACGGAACTATGCCCCCTTTTGGTCCCTGGGTATTTTATATACCAGTTTGCGGCTACGAATTCATGACGGATGAATATTACGTAGCATCCCGTTTTTCTTTGAGAGCAAACCATCCCCATTTTTCATGAACCCACCCCAGCCGCAGCGAGCTAGCAAAGCGGCACACCAGCATCCGTTGGGGTTGGTTCAAGGATGCTCCGCTAATGCGGACGATGGGCCTTCACGGCCATTTCTAGGGCACCCTGCTCTCGGGGCAATTCTTTTTTTTGTTTTGCCTCTCGAATGGCATTAGCCATTCCACTTTTCCGACCTTAGCGCTCTTGGTTCTGGACTTCAGTCTGGTTCTAAGTTGTGCTTAGGCCACTTCTTCAATTATAATAATCGCTACAAATGGCGCCCAACGTGGGGCCCGAAAACTTGTTTTTGGGCAACCCACAGAAAGTGAGAAAAATTTATGAGCTTCGACTCATACTCCCCTTAAGACTTTACGTCTTCCATCCCAAAAATTCCATTCTCACTAGCAGGTCTTAGAATCGCCTCCTTTGCGATTCAATATTACTTCGTTCGAGAGAACAAACCCCTTGTATTAAGACCTGCATTGCTCGCTCTGTCCTTTAGCCGCAAACATCCTTCCCAATCCTTTCCTTGTAAAATCATTCCTTTTAGATTACCTCTTGGGCAGCTTCTCGTAGTGTTCGTCTTCTGAGTTTTTTTTACTCTGAGTGCAACCTGGAGGATGGCCGCGGATAACAGGTTGTGGTGGTTCACTGCCACTCCTGTCCCGGTCATCCGAAGGGCCCCTGCCCCACTTTATGTTGGGAAGCTGTCCCAAATTTTGATATCCTTGTTGTCCTGACCCAGCTTCGGCTTTTGGCTTGGGTTTTGTTCTAGCTGTGGTGGATTACGTGGGGTTGGCGTGGTGCCGCCTACACGTCCCTGCAGCTTGGCCAAACTTGAAACATTTGCTGAAGTTGAGTCAAGCAGCAACATAGTTATTTTTGATCCTTGCTCCTCTCTTTTCGAGGAATTTCGGGTGAGCGAAAGGGAATCGCCCATACTGGGCGATTCCCTTTTGGAATCGACTCAATTGATTGCGTAACTAAACTATTTTCAAAATAAAACATTCATCACAAATAAACATTCATTTCATTTAAACAATTTTCACCTTTAAACAGTTTGCACATCTAAATTAAATCTCATCTTTGCGTTTTGAAAACAAAAGCCAGCCAGCCAGCGGACCTGAATTGAGGAAGAATGGGTCGGGTTTCGTCTAATAAGACGGCCGATCTTTGAAAAGTAAATTTTGATTAAAACTTTTGAAAAAACTAAAACTTTTGAACTTATATTTTTTTCACTTCTAACTCTAGCCATCCGGCTTTGATATCTTAATACCATTTAATTAGTTAGTCACACCACGCGTGTGCAATTATTTTGAACTTTGGCGTTTGTAATTATTAGCTGTTAAGTATTGCCTAGCCATTTTGGCTTAGTCTAAGTTTTGGAAGGAGTTAGTCACACTTGTTGTGCATTGGGTTGCTATTTGAATTTTCAGCAAATCCACTTAGTTTAAGCGTATTGAATTTCGTTAGTCACGAGTATCGTGCATTCACTCTTTGAATTTGTCATATTTCATAAAATTTTCACAGACTGAAAATGCCACTGAGGCACAGCAGAGAGGACTTGGCCGGCGTGGAGGTGGAGGCTCAGTGTTCCATCTGCCAACAAGTATACACCAGTTTTCAAGTCACGTATACAACAAAATGCGACCATAGTTTCCATCGGAATTGCTTGGAGCAATGGTTGAAGGATAATTCTGGCTGTCCCTTGTGCCGTGGACCACTGAGGCTTCCCCTCGACGGCGGTCAAGCCCCCTCGACGGGCGGGGCCCGGCCAAAAACGATGAAATCTGGAGTAACCACTAGGGGAAAAGGAAGGCAAGAGCAAGCCATAGTGGAATTTAACTTACAAGATCCGAATGGATCGGGCGTCTCGGACCAGCCACCTGATCCCAAAGGATCGCTGTTGACGAATAGCCCAACCGATGAAGCAGGCCGTCACCCCTCATTCCAGACGGAGCTGAGTGGCGTTCAGAATCAGATAGGCGCCTTGCAAGACAGCATGCGCTTGATAATGGAGCAGTTGGCTGATCTGAGACGGCCGACCCGGCCGGAAGCAGAAATTCCTGTGCCACTGAACCCCAGGGCACCAGTTTATGTTCCCGCTCCGAGATCTCACAATACACGCCCCCTTCGGGATGATCTAGGCCAGTTGGCACCTGATAGGGTGGCCAGTATCATGGAGAGGTGGAACCTTAAGTTTTCTGGTAGGGATAACACCTTGCCCGTAGAAGTGTTCACCTACAGGGTCAGGTCGCTTACCAGGCAAACCCTTTCTGGTCGTTTTGATTGGCTTTGTCAACACTTATACTTGTTATTCACCGGAGCTGCTGCTGATTGGTATTGGCGGTTCCACCGCACCAGGCGTGAAGTCCAATGGCGAGACTTGGAGGCGGCGCTGAGCGATCAGTTCGGAGGTCGCTACTCGGACGGCGACCTGATGGAGATCATCCGAGGACGAAGGCAACGAACCAACGAGACTTTTGTTGACTTTAGTGCGGACGCACACCGCTTAGCGGACCGCTTGCAACGCCCCATCAGCGATGGAGAGTTAGCAGAGATCCTTCAGCGGAATTTGTTACCAGAAATTCGTCGCGGTCTGTTGCAGAGTCATTTGCCTACTGTCCGGATGCTCCGTCAGGCCGTTCTCCGAGCAGAGAACTTCGAGCTGGAGCTCAGAAGCCGTCGCCGGTCTGCACCAGGAAGGCATTATCACGAAGCCCTGGAGGAAGAGCCTCAAAACGTCGTGGAGGATGACCCCTTAGATACTGAAGTTTGCGCCGTGGCAGTCTTGCCTACCTGCTGGAATTGCAGGAAGGTAGGACATAACTTTGACGATTGCCTAAAAGAGAGGCGCGTGTTCTGCTACGGGTGTGGCAAAGAAAACACCTATAAGCCGCACTTCCCAGCATGTCAAACAAAAAACACACCCACGGGAGTGCCGAATTCCACCACGAGCCTCCCAAAGAGGCAAACCCATCCACCTCGTTTCAGCAGGTAGGTGGGAATGTCGCGGTCGACATTCAAAAAGGCAACACCCCGAATGCTGAACACTCTGGAGGGTTGCCATTACCCGACTTACCCTTAACCTACTCATCTCTTGCCACACCGTTGGCCTTTTTGCCATACCATCTGCGGTTGAGGAAGTATGCGGCGGTCCGATATTTAATTCCGAAATTGCACGACCGAAACATGATCGTTCCAAAACCAAGCGTTCAACGCTGAGGATGAGAGCATTCTATTCTCACTTTCGGCATTGGCGCTACCAGCTCAACTGTGCCACTCTGATGGACGTGCCTTCAGGTGACGTCCATTCATACGCGCAGGTTCTGCTGTTCGACCAACCAACTGCAGGCTTGATAGACACGGGAGCTTCCGTGAGCGTGATGGCGGCTGACTTGGCAAAGTCCTTCCTCGAGAGGAACGCTTTTCATTGGAAAAGAGCTTCTCTCGGGTTGAAGACTGCAGACGGCACCCAACATCAAGCCGTAGGCCGAGTGTCAGCTGACATCACGTTCAGGGGAGTTACCAAGTCCTTGACGCTCTGGATAATTCCCACTCTCAGCCAAAACTTATATCTGGGAGTGGATTTCGTGCGTCAATTCGCCTTAGCAGCAGACCTGTTCGCGCCATCCCAACAAGTCAACACCACTAGTAGCCTCGAACAACTCGACGATCACGCCCACCCTCTCACACCGGAGCAGCGTCGCAGACTTACGTCTGTGATTGCTAGCTTTCCGTCGTTCGCCGTAGAGGGTATAGGAAAAACAGCGCTGATCGAGCACGAAATCGACACTGGCGATCAGAAACCGATTAAACAGAGACACTTCTCTGTTTCGCCAGCTGTTGAAAAACTCTTATATAAAGAGATAGATCGTATGCTCGCGCTGGGCGTGATCGAAGAGTCCAAGAGTGCGTGGTCCTCGCCAGTGACCCTAGTGGTCAAGCCCTCCAAGGTACGCCTGTGCTTGGATGCGCGAAAGGTTACCTCGGTCACAGTGAAAGACGCCTATCCCTTGCCACTGATAGACGGCATCTTAAGCAGACTCCTTAAGGCCACTTTTATTACGAGCCTGGATCTAAAAGGTGCCTTCTGGCAGATTCCTTTGGAGGAACGGTCAAGGGAGAAGACGGCTTTCACTGTGCCCGGGCGACCCTTGTATCACTTTGTCGTGATGCCGTTTGGTTTGTGCAATGCACCCCAAACGATGTCACGGCTCATGGACAAAGTGATACCTCCGCATCTTAAGCACCAAGTGTTCGTATACTTGGATGACGTGTTGGTGATAACCGAGGCCTTCGACGAACACCTGAAGGTACTGCACCAGGTCACATTCCATCTGCGACAAGCTAGCCTTACCATCAATGTGGAGAAGAGCAAGTTCCTCTTGCGCGAGGTAAAATATCTTGGCCACATTGTTGGTAATGGAACGATCCGGACAGACCCTGACAAGGTGAGATCCATTATGGATTTCCCTCTTCCAACGACCACGAAGCAGCTGCGGAGATTTTTGGGAATCTGCGGCTGGTATCGACGCTTCGTCAGGGAATATGCGTCTTTGTCAACACCACTGACAGACATGCTTTCGAAGAGGACTCAATTTGTGTGGACCGACGAGAGGCTAAATGCTTTCAAGCAATTGAAAGTGAGCCTTGCTTCGGCTCCAGTGTTGCACAGCACCGACTTCAACAAGCCCTTCTCCATCCAATGTAACGCGAGTCAACATGGAGTAGGTGCCATGCTTGTGCAACGGACGGAAGAAGGAGACGAAGCCCCCGTCGCCTATATGTCCCACAAATTGAATCCCGCTCAGCTTAATTACACCGTCACTGAGCAAGAATGTCTGGCAGCGGTGTTGGCAATCAAAAAGTTCCGTGCCTACGTGGAAGGTCACGAATTTGAAATCGTGACCGACCATGTTTCCCTAAAATGGCCAATGCACCAACCAGATCTAAATGGTCGCTTAGCCCGGTGGGCCCTTAAACTTCAAGGGTTTAATTTCACCATCGTCCACCGAAAGGGAAGCCAGAACGTAGTGCCGGACTCTTTGTCGCGCATGTTCTCTGCCGAGGCGTTGACGCCGGCAGAAGGCGAGGAGACTCCAATGGAGCTAGATTTGACTTCGCCGCATTTCAAAAGTGCTTCTTATTTGGAGCTAGCGGCGAAAGTCCAGGCAGAATAACACCAACTGCCGGACCTAAAATTAGTAGACGGGTTCATATACAAGCGAACCGAGTATGCGACCGGAAACGGACTTCAAGACCAGTTGGCTTGGAAGTTGTGGGTGCCGTCAGAAATGACGGCAGAGTTAGTGAAGAGAGCTCATGACCCACCCTTGAGCGCGCATGGTGGCGTGGCCAAAACCCTTGGCCGACTACGGCAATGGTTTTATTGGCCACGAATGGCCGCTCAATTCAGTGAATATGTGGGATCATGCCTCACATGCAAAACCACCAAAGCTTACTAGTGCCCTACGTTCTGCACCTCACGCAACTATAGGGACTTCACCTTATCAGGCAGTCTTCGGGCAACCAATGGTCACCCATGGCCGCACCTATGACCTATTGCAGCGACTCCATCTTTTGGATGGCCCCGAAACGACTCTGCCGCCTCCTGACCACCTGGCGCTCCTACGACAGACCATCCGCGACCTCACCACCAAGGCTCAGTCTCGCAATGCAAAGACCTATAATCTTCGTTCCAGGTTGGTTACATACCAGCCTGGCGAAGTGGTCTACAGGCGCAACTTCCGGCAAAGTGACGCAGCCGCGCACTACAATGGCACGGAAGTTCTTACCTAGTAAGGTAATTAAGAAGATCGGCGGTGCTTATTACCAGCTGGCCGACCAAAATGGACGATCAGTGGGCATCTTTCACGCGAAAGACATCACTAAGTGATAGACCCACTGAGTTCACCAGTTCACGATTTGTTTCCAAATTTTATTTGGAGATCGTCCATTTGCGCCTATTTCAGGTGTCACTTCTGTCCCAATTAGAAAGTATCTAGAGATGTTCACCTGGTTCACGATTTCCTCTATCAAAGATACTTTCGTCATTAAGTTAGTATACGTGTTCACGTATTTCCTTCACTTACATTTACCCCTTTTATCTGCTCACTAGTTCACGCAATAAATAGAAATGATTGGATAGTAAAAGGCATGATCACCTGTTCACGTCATTGCCTATTCCATAGTACATCCATCCTTCTGCTCTTTCCACGCACTTGCCCTTGTGGAAAGACCTGTGCTGTAACATGCAGAAATTTCCTTCCGGAATTTCTGCACGGCTTATTTAAGCGCGCACTGTCATGCCCTTGAATAAGCCAAAATTATTTTTCATTCGGACTAGCGGTATCTTGTTGTTCAA
This sequence comes from Nemotelus nigrinus, assembly GCA_947369275.1. NCBI lineage: Eukaryota > Metazoa > Arthropoda > Insecta > Diptera > Stratiomyidae > Nemotelus > Nemotelus nigrinus. The sequence goes on from OX376373.1 coordinate 114,220,764, forward strand.
TTTGAAAAACAGGGCACAGCAAGTCCGATTTGTCATGGCCTGGCTTGATGCGATACGAAAGCGAGAACCTGTAACGGGATCTTGTTTTCGTGTCGAAGATCAAGCCAGCGCTCGGGACAGTCTTTGGAGTGTCGCTGTAGCGACAAGTCGTTTGGGTGGCGGTAGGAGTCGTCCGGAATTGAACAAGAGATCAACCGCTAAATCGGGACACGCTAGGAATATTGTGTGTGATTTGCAATGGGAAAATCTGTTCGGTCGCTGGCGAAAAGTCATTGTCCGCGTTCCGTGGTTGTGTCGGTAACCAAAAACATCTAGCAAAGGTGAAAAAAGTGAAATTCTTTTGTTTGCCCGAACTTGTGAATGTGGGAAGCTTTCTGGACGGTTCCATTCGCGTGTCCAGGGACGTCACAGTAAGTGTGCCTCCGCAACTCTGGTAATTGTCGCACACGTGACATACGCTTAGTAGAAGGTGTGAACAGACGAGTCGTGCAGTTCTCCTACACGCGGTGTGAAGCCTTTCGTTCGAGCATCGACGCTAAATCGCTGGTCGACCGCATGGCGTGATGTCATATCGGCTGCTCGTTAGTGCAGTTTCGTTCGTTTGCGTTCGAGTGTTTGTGTTATATTGCATGGAGTGCTTGGATTCTAGTAGATTCGCTGTTTGCGGGTAGAGGCTAAGTGTAATACTCGAAGTGACCCCTCCATTCCGTGCAGAAAACGATATTCCCTGTCTCGTGGTAGTGCAACAGAATGTTTTTTTTTCTCGAAAGGTCGGCGATCGCCTAGTGGAATGGGCATTAATTTAGAACGGCAATAAATTCATGAGGAAGAAATTTTATTTGTGCAGAATGAGCCATACTTTGGGGTCTATGTATGTAAGTTTTTTATCATAATATTTGATTCGTTTTAACGTTGGTGCATACGTATATTCTACGTCTTCAAGTGACTTGGGATATGATTGAAAAAGAAAAACAATAAAACGTGTAGAAGAAATCTGGTTATCTGCTTTAAACCCTCCAGCTTATCGACTAACAAATCAGGTGAAGTGCAAGGACTGAAAAAAAACGTTTCAATGCAGTTCAGCAGCAACCATTAGGCACTGAGTGCAATATTTCCCCAGGATTTCATTCATTCGATGCTGAATCGTTTGCAAGTCACAGTGAATTCGATACCGAATCTGTAACGTTGGCTGGTGGCGATTCAATTAAACGACGAAATGATTAGATGTCATCGTCGATACAACAACAACCATTACAGCAGCAATAGCACTAATCCCAGTCTGTACCTTTGGAATGACCAAATTTAGCGGGTAAGAGTTGGTCTTGCGGAACTATAACTCGAAATCAAGGTGATATCGTATTGAATCAACATGGTCACGATGTTGATTTCTTGATACGAGACAGCGAACCAAATCTCGGCGACTATTCGTTTCATTGAAAGCGCCTGGGCGTAATAAACATTTTCGTGTTCACGTCGAGAATGATCACTACCAAAGAGCGCCCAGCTATACGAACGACCAAGGCGGAAAATTATACTTAATGCGATTATTACCGAAAGCTAGCGGCACTCACAAATCAAACACCCATACGAAGACAGTAACCACCAGCGCTGTGAGGACAGCTGCACCAAAAAGGCTTGGTGAAGACGTTCTTCACTGGAAAGGGATTCGTCTTACGCGGGAGTGTTGCGGTCCTATATACCCTATAAGCGGGCATAATCATCTTCAGGGCTCTCGGATATGGTGCATCCTGAAACTGAAAACCGGTATCGATGGAGGACATAAGGCAGGATACAACACATCCTGTTCGAAGATAAGCCAGTAGCTTACGATTGACTTTTAGAAGACTGCCTTTTGCTCGCGGAAAGTTATTAATACGAGTATCCTTTTACTTGATTCTATTAAACCACATTTAAATGGAACAGTAGTTTCGAAACTTAAGCCAACGGACTGGTAAGCAACTTTAAGAGTCGGTATCGAATTGCGTGGCTACCCTCGAACGAAATCCTGCCTATCAATACTTGTTTGCGGGGATCGGTTTAATTTACAAGCAGCCTTCGTTCGTCACCATGGGTTTTCTTCAAGGGAATTTGAGGTCGTCAAGCCCTAGTCGATGTTGGCGTATCAGCTACTTTATAGACATGGCATCAATCGGAGGTTACGCAGAAATAATCAGAACATTCGGTTCACTTTGTGGATGATCTTCCCGTCCGAAACAACCTTCCAGCATCATTCAGTCAGCTAGTCGAGTAAGCAGTTTCGAAATCATCTATTAGTCTTGGTTTGGTGCTCATGAAACGGCAAACTCGAACTTAATCAGTCAAAAACTTATCAATCCGGTTAAAAGATCCTCTGCGTCATTGTTGGATATATTACGTTTGCTGTTAGAAACCAGGTACGTCCAGCACATTGGTTCATCAGACCCGGCTCGGGATTACAAATCGAAGAAGAAGGTTTGTGTTGCTGAGATACGTACGAATAACTAAATAGATATGTTACTATAAGAACAAAAAAAAAAAATTTACGATTGCTCAAAATAATTAGTACTTGGAAGCTAGGGTTGAAAACGATTGTCTAGAATTAATTAAACTTACCGTAGCTATTCAAGCAAACATCGAATTAGATTTGAAAGCGTTATTAAAGCTAAAAATGGATTATCTGAACATTTTGAGATCCTTTCCCTAGGATTCATGTCAAAAACAATTTTTGATACTTAAGTCAAACTAAAGAAAGAAAGAAAATGCCGAATTCTGAATTAAGTAGTTAAGTGCTACATATGGGTCAGTGTGCATGAATACGAGCGGAAATAATTTGCGTGTGTGTGTGGTGTATGTAGTTTGCGGGTGCGAACGTGAATGAATGCAATGTTTTTGATCATTCTTACACTATAAATCAGGGGTGGGCAAACCTAATACTGGTATGATCGACATAAATTTTTTTAATTTATGCGCGATCGACTTCGAAAAATGGGTTAAATTAAAAACAAATAAAAATTTAATTTAGGTCTTTATTGATATTAATATATTAAATACATTGTATTACTAGTTTGTGCAATGTACTTTATTAATAAATATTTTGGATTAATTTTTGATGTATATTCGTGACTCTCCATTTCATCAAAAAGTATTGTAGAGCTAGGCTTGTAAGCACTGAAGCACAATCAAATAGATGCCGTTAAGTGGTCATTAGTCAGAGAACTCCTAAGTTGCGATTCGATTATTTTCATTTGAGAAAACGTTGCTTCACATCGATAAAAATAAACAAAAAATGCAAATATCCTCATTGCCACCAATCTCAATAATGGATATTTTTCATGGTAATAAAATCCTAAAATAATTTTCATTTGGGCGTGCTATTGTTAAAATTTCTAACTCTAGATCCGATGAATATCCTCGTTGTCGAATTCTCTAAAAGGAAATGGAATAAATTCAAAAATCGGTTGAATGTTATTGAGATTTGCAAATCGTGTCTCGAATTCTTGATTAAAATTTTCCAGTTAAGGACAAAACATTTCAATATTAAATGCACCAGTAGGTTAGGTTAGGTTGTACCAGTTGGCACAAGACCACACATAGACCTATTGGTCCATAGTGTTACCAGATAAATGGGCCAGGAGAAAAAAAGTTCAGTCCAAGGGGCTATTGAAGGCCCCGGATTTTTTCACGAACTGAAGGATGTCTTTCAGCCAGGCCCGGCCCTTATGTGTTTAGCGCCTGGTTCATAAGAATTTGCCGCCCTCAGCTTAGGGTCTGGAAACATACTATATGGAGCACACTACTATAGGTCCTCCAAATTGGTGTTTTGTGCATGTTTGAGAACGTGGGGGATGACTAGCTTTGGTTATTTGGCCTACATGATACATCTAAATTTAATGCGATTTTCTTGCAGTAACAGGTGTACTTTCAAATCCTGAGTTGCTACGATATTCCACCAAAAAATTTAAAGTTGGCTATGAACTATTCTTAGTGGTGGTTAAATATAGGGAGTGGCTTTAAATCAATCTGGTCGCAATATTGATTTTATCTAAATTACTATACTATTAAGCTAACAATAAACTTAAATTTTAGCAATTTTTTTCCTAAACACTCCACAATATGTTTAATATTCGAATCTTCACTTTCCTCTAAAGCCCTAATGCTTCGCATGTATCAAATAGATTTTGCATCAGGAGATTAAAGGCGTTAAGTGAATTTTCAAATCTTGTATTATATAAGGGCTTAAGCCCTCAATATACGTATGGAGAATGCGCCAACTATTCATAGAACTGCAAAAATACATAAAACTGTTTGACAAGGTCAAAAACACCTATTGTATCGAAAAAAAACAGTTCGCTGTTTCGTTGACAACCAAATTGAAGGTGTTTGTTAAATTTTGCACGCTATATTGCCTGCGCTCTATATTGGAGCCTTTGTCATAGATTTGCAATTTATAGCCCATTGTTCATTAATTCATTTCAAATTGTGAGTCCTTTTACGGTCGTATATTTTGCTTCTGAAAATCCTTTAAACTGCTTTTTATTATTAAATACTCCTTTTTAAAGTGTGCGAAGCTGATTACCAAAGGTAATCTGGTGTCAAATCGACTATAATTGCATATGTATTTACTTATTTTGATGTATTCAACGATTTTGTTTTTTAGTGCAGTTACAATCATGCTTACGGGTTCTTTGTTTTTACAGCTTTGTGATCATGTAAAGGGAGAGAAATATGGGTACGATCTTATTAAGAAATAATTATTTAATAAGAAATAAAATTAATAAGCCAATCTAGGGGAAAATTATTAACATTTTCCAGTTCCCTATAATACACGTTTGTGATAAATTTCCGTTACATTTTAATTTGGACGAAAACATAGGTTTACAACTATTCATCCATAAAATAAAAATGATTTTTCATATCATTCAAATCTAATTTTCCAAACTGAAATTTTCATTAAACTCAAGAAATGACAAATCCAAGTGACAACACTAATCTCTAACCGTATACAATGTCTCTAAATGAATCAGTCTCAATTTTTCTCCTCCGTGAATGAAAAATAATATTTTTATTTTTTATTTTCTCCTTCGAGTTCATCTACGATGATCAGTCAAGGCGCACACGTGCTCCATACCCATCTCCTTTTGTTACACGCAATTATGCTTTGATCTCTTCTGACCCATAGGGTGCCATTGGTACGGCGCCTTAGGCGGCATCGGAGCGCGATTTGAAAGTGCACCAAATGAACTTGCTATGGATGAGAGATAAGCACCCCTCCCCGAAGTCAAAACGGGTTCATTCACACTCTCGGTATGTATACGTATATGCATAACGTTTTAACATGCAATACATGATGTGAATCTGGTAGCATATTTGTTTCTAGTATACACAAATTTCTATACAAGCATTTGATGAATTTTAGAATTACGTCAGCTAATTTTTTGGTGTATGGATGGTTTTATAGTAAACAACCCTACAGGTGCACACTCAAGGTGTTACCGTAAGCGGAAAATAAATTAACTGAAAATTTAATATCTCCAACTTATTTTACATATAGATAAAGATTATATGGTAGATATTTAAGAGGAAGATATTTTATTCTTGAATTATATATTTTATTATGCCGCCTTTTGTGCTTGTCTTATGCTGCCGCCTGGATTCAAAGCACCATGTGCACATATAAAAAAAACCGGCCCTGCTTTCAGCTTTTGCATTTTACATTCACCAGTAAGTTTAATATGTTTTTCTTAATATGGAAAATATTTAAAAATTTTGCCTATTTAATTGTGAAGCAAAGAGTTTTGAATTTACTTAAAAAACATTTACCGAACTCAACAAATCAACAATATTTTCCTTTTCCTTGTAATTGTAAATTTAGCAAGCTGTAACGGCCCATAAAATCCGTAAGAAATGCTAATTTCTTTACCCATACTGGATCTTCCAATTGTTCATGTTTTTCTCCCAATGTGTCCAAAAATGCAATAATTTCAGGTAAAAGATTTAGAAATCTCTGCAAAAAGCTTCCTCAGTTAAGCCATCTAAAGCTCAGTACTGTTTTCGATTTCACGTTAAATTTTCATCCAAATTTTCACTTGAAATTTATTTCGGCGAAATTTTAGCTTGAAAATAAGCAAGAGTTGTACTCACTTTTAAGCGTGAAAAATTGCTTGGAACATACTTTCGCTTTGAAAATGCAGATGGCTTTGACACATGTCTCCAATCACTTCACGCCAATTTAGTATGTGCAGTTCATTCTTTAGGCTAGTACTGAGTTAATCGTGAAGCTAAATTTTGACATGTCTCCATTATCTGGTCATTCTTTCGAGCGAAAATTTTGAAAATGGTGATGGGGACATTTATCATTTCTGACGGATAAGATGTCAAGAATTTCAGTTTTCAAACGATTTTGTTATTGAAAAGACATTTACAGAATTCCATTTTCAAATTCAAACACCAAATGCCGCTTTTTAGCTCGAAAGAATGAACTGCACAAACTACATTGGCGTGAAAAGACTTTAATTAAAAATTTTATTGTATCTAAAATTGAGATGAACCTTTGTTGCGCTGGGTGTGACAATTTACTACCTCGGTAGCAAAGAGACGAATGCAAATGCAGTCCAGGTGTAAAGCAGGAAGCAAAAATATAAAGTATGTACTTTAGAACAGAGAGATTTAAGGAAATGAAACAACCGTATACGTATACGAGATTTAGTGAAGCAGTTTTACTACAATGTTATAAATCTATAAATTGCACAAATCGAGAGCATAGCTATCTCGGATTTTCCCTTTGACTTCTCCGCCACCAAGGCTTTGCGAGCTTTTGTGTGGACTGAAACTGCGCTGACTGTCCGATTGGATCTATTAAGCCAAGGCCCATTCCAAAATGTACTGAATAAATCGTCTACTAAATTTTTAGTTCACATTTTTAATTAACCTAGTAAATTATTAAAAATGTCTGTGATCGACTGTCAAACTGTTTGCGATCGACCGGTCGATCGCGATCGACCGTTTGCCCACTCCTGCTATAAATGATATATGGGTAAATTTTTGAACTCACATGGAATATGAATGACTATGAATATTCGAATGAAATAAATTTGAACGGATAATCGAATGTTTGTTGGTAAAGCGCGTTTGAAACAAAGTTGTAATGAGAAAGGGGTGGGAAGAAGAAAAAAAAAATGAAAAAAAAAACTGTTGATGATAATTTTTTTTTCTTTCTTTATATTTGATATGACAGAACTCATTCTTACTTGTACAAACATTCGGTTAGTGGCCTAGAATTTTCTTTAAATTGTTTTTGAAGATCTGGAGCTAAAAAAGGGGAAGTAAATACAATAGATTCTTGGAAATCAAATTTTTTTCTTATATTTTTTTGAGAATTGTAACAACTGTTGTTATTATTCGAGGCCCCATTTGTAAATTTTCTTTTGTGTTTCATGAACAATTCACTCGTATTAAAAGAAAAAAAAATATTATATCTCTCGGGGTAGAGCCCAAAAACAATCATCGTCTGTTGTCAACCGTGATTATATTTTTTTTTATTTGTTACATTATTTCGCATCATAACCAGAACGCAATGAATTTATAAATTTGCACATTAAGTAATCAAAAAAACCAGTGCAATTTTATACTGTATACGCACTATATAAATACGTTATCCCATTCACTTATTAGTTTCGTTTATAAGCAAATCACCAATTTTGGAGTACAAATAACTTACTTAAACTGCATAACTATTTATAAATAATAATGTTTGCTTAAAACCTAACCCTCGGTCTTCTTATTGGGCGAAAGCCCGAGAAGTTCTTTTCTTCTTTTCAGGGTCCGCGTCTGGCCTGGCTGGCCCATAATGTAGTTTTTTTTTGTGATTTTTAGGCCTTTTCAGCAATTTCTTTCAAGGGAGGGATACTGGCCCAACATTTAGTTTCAGTGTTTTTATTAGCTTGTGATTGACTTTTGGATTTTGATATATGGCCAGTATCAGAGGGTGGAGGACCCCAGACCATCGAGGTCAGGGCTCTACTACTATCGGGGGCCCGGGGCTGTCTGCCTCGCCCGGGTTCCTTGGAAAAGAGAGGCAGCGTTTATTCCTTTTCCCCTTTTTTTAGAATTTTCAATTTTCTGGCTCCGTGCTTTGTCACGAGCACTGGGTCTGCTTAGTCAGCCCATGTTGCAGAGCCTGGGTGGTTTCCTTTACGGAACTATGGCCCCTTTTGGTCCCTGGGTATTTTATATACCAGTTTGCGGCTACGAATTCATGACGGATGAATATTACGTAGCATCCCGTTTTTCTTTGAGAGCAAACCATCCCCATTTTTCATGAACCCACCCCAGCCGCAGCGAGCTAGCAAAGCGGCACACCAGCATCCGTCGGGGTTGGTTAAAGGGTGCTCCGCTAATGCGGACGAGGGGCCTTCACGGCCATTTCTAGGGCACCCTGCTCTCGGGGCAATTCTTTTTTTTGTTTTGCCTCTCGAATGGCATTAGCCATTCCACTTTTCCGACCTTAGCGCTCTTGGTTCTGGACTTCGGTCTGGTTCTAAGTTGTGCTAAGGCCACTTCTTCAATTATAATAATCGCTACAAATGGCGCCCAACGTGGGGCCCGAAAACTTGTTTTTGGGCAACCCACAGAAAGTGAGAAAAATTTATGAGCTTCGACTCATACTCCCCTTAAGACTTTACGTCTTCCATCCCAAAAATTCCATTCTCACTAGCAGGTCTTAGAATCGCCTCCTTTGCGATTCAATATTACTTCGTTCGAGAGAACAAATCCCTTGTATTAAGACCTGCATTGCTCGCTCTGTCCTTTAGCCGCAAACATCCTTCCCAATCCTTTCCTTGTAAAATCATTCCTTTTAGATTACCTCTTGGGCAGCTTCTCGTAGTGTTCGTCTTCTGAGTTTTTTTTACTCTGAGTGCAGCCTGGAGGATGGCCGCGGATAACAGGTTGTGGTGGTTCACCGCCACTCCTGTCCCGGTCATCCGAAGGGCCCCTGCCCCACTTTATGTTGGGAAGCTGTCCCAAATTTTGAAATCCTTGTTGTCTTGACCCAGCTTCGGCTTTTGGCTTGGGTTTGGTTCTAGCTGTGGTGGATTACGTGGGGTTGGCGTGGTGCCGCCTACACGTCCCTGCAGCTTGGCCAAACTTGAAACATTTGCTGAAGTTGAGTCAAGCAGCAACATAGTTATTTTTGATCCTTGCTCCTCTCTTTTCGAGGAATTTCGGGTGAGCGAAAGGGAATCGCCCATACTGGGCGATTCCCTTTTGGAATCGACTCAATTGATTGCGTAACTAAACTATTTTCAAACTAAAACATTCATCACTAATAAACATTCATTTCACTTAAACAATTTTCACCTTTAAACAGTTTGCACATCTAAATTAAATCTCATCTTTGCGTTTTGAAAACAAAAGCCAGCCAGCCAGCGGACCTGAATTGAGGAAGAATGGATCGGGTTTCGTCTAATAAGACGGCCGATCTTTGAAAAGTAAATTTTGATTAAAACTTTTGAAAAAACTAAAACTTTTGAACTTATATTTTTTTCACTTCTAACTCTAGCCATCCGGCTTTGATATCTTAATACCATTTAATTAGTTAGTCACACCACGCGTGTGCAATTATTTTGAACTTTGGCGTTTGTAATTATTAGCTGTCAAGTATTGCCTAGCCATTTTGGCTTAATCTAAGTTTTGGAAGGAGTTAGTCACACTTGTTGTGCATTGGGTTGCTATTTGAATTTTCAGCAAATCCACTTAGTTTAAGCGTATTGAATTTCGTTAGTCACGAGTATCGTGCATTCACTCTTTGAATTTGTCATATTTCATAAAATTTTCACAGACTGAAAATGCCACTGAGGCACAGCAGAAAGGACTTGGCCGGCGTGGAGGTGGAGGCTCAGTGTTCCATCTGCCAACAAGTATACACCAGTTTTCAAGTCACGTATACAACAAAATGCGACCATAGTTTTAATTAATTCTGGCTGTCCCTTGTGCCGTGGACCACTGAGGCTTCCCCTCGACGGCGGTCAAGCCCCCTCGACGGGCGGGGCCCGGCCAAAAACGATGAAATCTGGAGTAACCACTAGGGGAAAAGGAAGGCAAGAGCAAGCCATAGTGGAATTTAACTTACAAGATCCGAATGGATCGGGCGTCTCGGACCAGCCACCTGATCCCAAAGGATCGCTGTTGACGAATAGCCCAACCGAGGAAGCAGGCCGTCACCCCTCATTCCAGACGGAGCTGAGTGGCGTTCAGAATCAGGTAGGCGCCTTCCAAGACAGCATGCGCTTGATAATGGAGCAGTTGGCTGATCTGAGACGGCCGACCCGGCCGGAAGCAGAAATTCCTGTGCCACTGAACCCCAGGACACCAGTTTATGTTCCCGCTCCGAGATCTCACAATTCACGCCCCCTTCGGGATGATCTAGGCCAGTTGGCACCTGATTGGGTGGCCAGTATCATGGAGAGTTGGAACCTTAAGTTTTCTGGTAGGGATAACACCTTGCCCGTAGAAGTGTTCACCTACAGGGTCAGGTCGCTTACCAGGCAAACCCTTTCTGGTCGTTTTGATTGGCTTTGTCAACACTTATACTTGTTATTCACCGGAGCTGCTGCTGATTGGTATTGGCGGTTCCACCGCACTAGGCGTGAAGTCCAATGGCGAGGCTTGGAGGCGGCGCTGAGCGATCAGTTCGGAGGTCGCTACTCGGACGGCGACCTGATGGAGATCATCCGAGGACGAAGGCAACGAACCAACGAGACTTTTGATGACTTTAGTGCGGACGCACACCGCTTAGCGGACCGCTTGCAACGCCCCATCAGCGATGGAGAGTTAGCAGAGATCCTTCAGCGGAATTTGTTACCAGAAATTCGTCGCGGTCTGTTGCAGAGTCATTTGCCTACTGTCCGGATGCTCCGTCAGGCCGTTCTCCGAGCGGAGAACTTCGAGCTGGAGCTCAGAAGTCGTCGCCGGTCTGCACCAGGAAGGCATTACCACGACGCCCTGGAGGAAGAGCCTCAAAACGTCGTGGAGGATGACCCCTTAGATACTGAAGTTTGCGCCGTGGCAGTCTTGCCTACCTGCTGGAATTGCAGGAAGGTAGGACATAAGTTTGACGATTGCCTAAAAGAGAGGCGCGTGTTCTGCTACGGGTGTGGCAAAGAAAACACCTATAAGCCGCACTTCCCAGCATGTCAAGCAAAAAACACGCCCACGGGAGTGCCGAATTCCACCACGAGCCTCCCAAAGAGGCAAACCCATCCACCTCGTTTCAGCAGGTAGGTGGGAATGTCGCGGTCGACATTCAACAAGGCAACACCCCGAATGCTGAACACTCTGGAGGGTTGCCATTACCCGACTTACCCTTAACCTACTCATCTCTTGCCACACCGTTGGCCTTTTTGCCATACCATCTGCGGTTGAGGAAGTATGCGGCGGTCCGATATTTAATTCCGAAATTGCACGACCGAAACATGATCGTTCCAAAACCAAGCGTTCAACGCTGAGGATGAGAGCATTCTATTCTCACTTTCGGCATTGGCGCTACCAGCTCAACTGTGCCACTCTGATGGACGTGCCTTCAGGTGACGTCCATTCATACGCGCAGGTTCTGCTGTTCGACCAACCAACTGCAGGCTTGATAGACACGGGAGCTTCCGTGAGCGTGATGGCGGCTGACTTGGCAAAGTCCTTCCTCGAGAGGAACGCTTTTCATTGGAAAAGAGCTTCTCTCGGGTTGAAGACTGCAGACGGCACCCAACATCAAGCCGTAGGCCGAGTGTCAGCTGACATCACGTTCAGGGGAGTTACCAAGTCCTTGACGCTCTGGATAATTCCCACTCTCAGCCAAAACTTATATCTGGGAGTGGATTTCGTGCGTCAATTCGCCTTAGCAGCAGACCTGTTCGCGCCATCCCAACAAGTCAACACCACTAGTAGCCTCGAACAACTCGGCGATCACGCCCACCCTCTCACACCGGAGCAGCGTCGCAGACTTACGTCTGTGATTGCTAGCTTTCCGTCGTTCGCCGTAGAGGGTTTAGGAAAAACAGCGCTGATCGAGCACGAAATCGACACTGGCGATCAGAAACCGATTAAACAGAGACACTTCTCTGTTTCGCCAGCTGTTGAAAAACTCTTATATAAAGAGATAGATCGTATGCTCGCGCTGGGCGTGATCGAAAAGTCCAAGAGTGCGTGGTCCTCGCCAGTGACCCTAGTGGTCAAGCCCTCCAAGGTACGCCTGTGCTTGGATGCGCGAAAGGTTACCTCGGTCACAGTGAAAGACGCCTATCACTTGCCACTGATAGACGGCATCTTAAGCAGACTCCCTAAGGCCACTTTTATTACGAGCCTGGATCTAAAAGATGCCTTCTGGCAGATTCCTTTGGAGGAACGGTCAAGGGAGAAGACGGCTTTCACTGTGCCCGGGCGACCCTTGTATCACTTTGTCGTGATGCCGCTTGGTTTGTGCAATGCACCCCAAACGATGTCACGGCTCATGGACAAAGTGATACCTCCGCATCTTAAGCACCAAGTGTTGGTATACTTGGATGACTTGTTGGTGATAACCGAGGCCTTCGACGAACACCTGAAGGTACTGCACCATGTCGCATTCCATCTGCGACAAGCTAGCCTTACCATCAATGTGGAGAAGAGCAAGTTCCTCTTGCGCGAGGTAAAATATCTTGGCCACATTGTTGGTAATGGAACGATCCGGACAGACCCTGACAATGTGAGATCCATTATGGATTTCCCTCTTCCAACGACCACGAAGCAGCTGCGGAGATTTTTGGGAATCTGCGGCTGGTATCGACGCTTCGTCAGGGAATATGCGTCTTTGTCAACACCACTGACAGACATGCTTTCGAAGAGGACTCAATTTGTGTGGACCGACGAGAGGCTAAATGCTTTCAAGCAATTGAAATTGAGCCTTGCTTCGGCTCCAGTGTTGCACAGCACCGACTTCAACAAGCCCTTCTCCATCCAATGTGACGCGAGTCAACATGGAGTAGGTGCCATGCTTGTGCAACGGACGGAAGAAGGAGACGAAGCCCCCGTCGCCTATATGTCCCACAAATTGAATCCCGCTCAGCGTAATTACACCGTCACTGAGCAAGAATGTCTGGCAGCGGTGTTGGCAATCAAAAAAATCCGTGCCTACGTGGAAGGTCACGAATTTGAAATCGTGACCGACCATGTTTCCCTAAAATGGCTACTGCACCAACCAGATCTAAATGGTCGCTTAGCCCGGTGGGCCCTTAAACTTCAAGGGTTTAATTTCACCATCGTCCACCGAAAGGGAAGCCAGAACGTAGTGCCGGACTCTTTGTCGCGCATGTTCTCTGCCGAGGCGTTGACACCGGCAGAAGGCGAGGAGACTCCAATGGAGCTAGATTTGACTTCGCCGCATTTCAAAAGTGCTTCTTATTTGGAGCTAGCGGCGAAAGTCCAGGCAAAATAACACCAACTGCCGGACCTAAAATTAGTAGACGGGTTCATATACAAGCGAACCGAGTATGCGACCGGAAACGGACTTCAAGACCAGTTGGCTTGGAAGTTGTGGGTGCCGTCAGAAATGACGGCAGAGTTAGTGAAGAGAGCTCATGACCCACCCTTGAGCGTGCATGGTGGCGTGGTCAAAACCCTCGGCCGACTACGGCAATGGTTTTATTGGCCACGAATGGCCGCTCAAGTCAGTGAATATGTGGGATCATGCCTCACATGCAAAACCACCAAAGCTCCTTCACACACCCTTCGACCACCAATGACGCTTCAGTCCGTCCCCGAGCGCATATTCCAACGCTTGTATATAGACATTATAGGCCCCTACCATAGGTCCAAATCTGGCAACTTAGGAACCCTCGTCATCCTGGACCATCTCTCGCGGTTCCCATTTGTCGAGCCGCTTCGAAAATTCACTGCGAAGGCAGTAGTGGACATCTTAAAGAAGAGGATCTTCCACCTTGTCGGAGTTCCAGAAACCATCGTGTCGGATAACGGCGTGCAGTTTCGGTCGCACATTTTTCAGGACGTAATGCAGGAATTCGGAATCGCTCACACGTTTACAGCTGTGTGTTCGCCACAGGCAAATGCTTCAGAGCGTCTAAACCGCTCAATCCTCGCTGCCATTAGAGCCTACATTGATCCCGCACAGACCACCTGGGACGACAAACTATCGGATATTACTAGTGCCCTACGTTCTGCACCTCACGCAACTATAGGGACTTCACCTTATCAGGCAGTCTTCGGGCAACCAATGGTCACCCATGGCCGCACCTATGACCTATTGCGGCGACTCCATCTTTTGGATGGCCCCGAAACGACTCTGCCGCCTCCTTACCACCTGGCGCTCCTACGACAGACCATCCGCGACCTCACCACCAAGGCTAAGTCTCGCAATGCAAAGACCTATAATCTTCGTTCCAGGTTGGTTACATACCAGCCTGGCGAAGTGGTCTACAGGCGCAACTTCCGGCAAAGTGACGCAGCCGCGCACTACAATGCAAAGCTGGACCGGAAGTTCTTACCTAGTAAGGTAATTAAGAAGATCGGCGGTGCTTATTACTAGCTGGCCGACCAAAATGGACGATCAGTGGGCATCTTTCACGCGAAAGACATCACTAAGTGATAGACCCACTGAGTTCACCAGTTCACGATTTGTTTCCAAATTTTATTTGGAGATCGTCCATTTGCGCCTATTTCAGGTGTCACTTCTGTCCCAATTAGAAAGTATCTAGAGATGTTCACCTGGTTCACCATTTCCTCTATCAAAGATACTTTCGTCATTAAGTTAGTATACGTGTTCACGTATTTCCTTCACTTACATTTACCCCTTTTATCTGCTCACTAGTTCACGCAATAAATAGAAATGATTGGATAGTAAAAGGCATGATCACCTGTTCACGTCATTGCCTATTCCATAGTACATCCATCCTTCTGCTCTTTCCACGCACTTGCCCTTGTGGAAAGACCTGTGTTGTAGCATGCAGAAATTTCCTTCCGAAATTTCTGCACGGCCTGTTTTAGCGCGCACTGTCGTGCCCTTGAATTAGCCAAAATTATTTTTCATTCGGACTAGCGGTATCTTGTTGTTCAATTTGAAAAACAGGGCACAGCAAGTCCGATTTGTCATTGCCTGGCTTAATGCGATACGAAAGCGAGAACCTGTAACGGGATCTTGTTTTCGTGTCGAAGATCAAGCCAGCGCTCGGGACAGTCTTTGGAGTGTCGCTGTAGCGACAAGTCGTTTGGGTGGCGGTAGGAGTCGTCCGGAATTGAACAAGAGATCAACCGCTAAATCGGGACACGCTAGGAATATTGTGTGTGATTTGCAATGGGAAAATCTGTTCGGTCGCTGGCGAAAAGTCGTTGTCCGCGTTCCGTGGTTGTGTCGGTAACCAAAAACATCTAGCAAAGGTGAAAAAAGTGAAATTCTTTTGTTTGCCCGAACTTGTGAATGTGGGAAGCTTTCTGGACGGTTCCATTCGCGTGTCCAGGGACGTCACAGAAAGGGTGCCTCCGCAACTCTGGTAATTGTTGCACACGTGACATACGCTTAGTAGAAGGTGTGAACAGACGAGTCGTGCAGTTTTCCTACACGCGGTGTGAAGCCTTTCGTTCGGGCATCGACGCTAAATCGCTGGTCGACCGCATGGCGTGATGTCATATCGGCTGCTCGTTAGTGCAGTTTCGTTCGTTTGCGTTCGAGTGTTCTAAGTTTGAATATTGCATGGAGTGCTTGGATTCTAGTAGATTCGCTGTTTGCGGGTAGAGGCTAAGTGTAATACTCGAAGTGACCCCCTCAATTCCGTGCAGAAAACGATATTCCCTGTCTCGTGGTAGTGCAACAGAATGTTTTTTTTTCTCGAAAGGTCGGCGATCGCCTAGTGGAATGGGCATTAATTTAGAACGGCAATAAATTCATGAGGAAGAAATTTTATTTGTGCAGAATGAGCCATACTTTGGGAACTATGTATGTAATTAATCATTTATTAAATTCGTCTAATGCAGACTATACACATATAATAAAAATTAATTATTCTTACACAGAATTCGTTTAAGTGATGCTGTAGACAAATGAAAATCAAACTTATAATAAGCTTCGTTAAAGCATCTACTTATTGAAGTGACTGGTTCATTGCAACCATAATTGGTCCGATGTTGAGGGATCGACAAAAAGTTTACACGCCTGACACGTTTGTTATTTATGTTAAAATTAAGTTGGCTTAATAAGTAGTTTGAGTCAACGGTGCCATCCAAAATTTTCGCGGCAAATAAGATTTTGGCATTTTGACGTCGAGAGTCCAAGGTATCCATTCGTAAAAGATTTAAGCGGTCTTGATAAGGAGGTAGATGTAAAGGGTCATACCACGGAAGACCGCGGAGGCAGAAACGTAAGAACCTCTTTTGAATTGACTCAATTTGGTCTATGTAGACTTTTTGATATGGTGACCATACAATACTTGCATATTCGACAATAGGTCTTACTAAGCTACAAAAGAGGGTCTTAGTTAGAAAAATGTCGTTGAATTCCTTCGAACGTCTTCTGACAAAACCTAAGGCATTGCTAGCTTTCACAACGATTGAATCGATGTGATCGTCAAATGTGAAGGATTGATTCAGCAATACTCCTAAATCGAGTACTTTCACTGATCTATTTAAAGATGTACTCAAAAGTGAGTATTCATAGATTACAGGATTATTTTTGCGTGTGTAAGATATAATCGTACACTTGTCAGGATTAATTAGGAGATTGTTATCGGAACACCATTTGGCAAATCTGTTTAGATCCTGCTGCAAATCATTGCAATCGTTAAGGTTTCTCACAACTTTGAAAATTTTAGCGTCATCGGCATAAAGAAGAACATAAGATGACTGTAGAATGGAACCTACGTCATTAATAAATAAGGCGAACAGTAAAGGGCCTAGATGACTACCTTGTGGAACACCAGACGTGGTTCTAATTTCAGATGACAAGGCACCGCGAAAGAATACACGTTGAGTTCGATTCGTCAAGTAAGAGTCAACCCAATTTAAAAACAAGTAAGGGAATTGAAAGGAATGAAGCTTAGCTAAAAGTATAGAGTGATCAAGCTTATCAAAGGCTTTCGTCAAGTCTGTGTAGGCGCAGTCAGTTTGGAGCCCAGCTTCAATTGAGTTGGTTATTTGGTGAGAAAATTCAAGCAGGTTGGTTGTGGTTGAACGACCTTTCATGAAACCATGCTGATACGGAGCCATAATTGATTTGCAATGAAAGTTTTTTATCATAATATTTGATTCGTTTTAACGTTGGTGCATACGTATATTCTATGTCTTCAAGTGACTTGGGATATGATTGAAAAAGAAAAACAATAAAACGTGTAGAAGAAATCTGGTTATCTGCTTTAAACCCTCCAGCTTATCGACTAACAAATCAGGTGAAGTGCAAGGACTGAAAAAAAAACGTTCCAATGCAGTTCAGCAGCAACCATTAGGCACTGAGTGCAATATTTCCCCCGAATTTAATTCATTCGATGCTGAATCGTTTGCAAGTCACAGTGAATTCGATACCGAATCTGTAACGTTGGCTGGTGGCGATTCAATTAAACGACGAAATGATTAGATGTCATCGTCGATACAACAACAACCATTACAGCAGCAATAGCACTAATCCCAGTCTGTACCTTTGGAATGACCAAATTTAGCGGGTAAGAGTTGGTCTTGCGGAACTATAACTCGAAATCAAGGTGATATCGTATTGAATGAACATGGTCACGATGTTGATTTCTTGATACGAGACAGCGAACCAAATCTCGGCGACTATTCGTTTCATTGAAAGCGCCTGGGCGTAATAAACATTTTCGTGTTCACGTCGAGAATGATCACTACCAAAGAGCGCCCAGCTATACGAACGACCAAGGCGGAAAATTATACTTAATGCGATTATTACCGAAAGCTAGCGGCACTCACAAATCAAACACCCATACGAAGACAGTAACCACCAGCGCTGTGAGGACAGCTGCACCAAAAAGGCTTGGTGAAGACGTTCTTCACTGGAAAGGGATTCGTCTTACGCGGGAGTGTTGCGGCCCTATATACCCTATAAGCGGGCATAATCATCTTCAGGGCTCTCGGATATGGTGCATCCTGAAACTGAAAACCGGTATCGACGGAGGACATAAGGCAGGATACAACACATCCTGTTCGAAGATAAGTCAGTAGCTTACGATTGACTTTTAGAAGACTGCCTTTTGCTCGCGGAAAGTTATTAATACGAGTATCCTTTTACTTGATTCTATTCAACCACATTTAAGTGGAACAGAAGTTTCGAAACTTAAGCCAACGGACCGGCAAGCAACTTTAAGAGTCGGCATCGAATTGCGTGGCTACCCTCGAACGAAATCCTGCCTATCAATACTTGTTTGCGGGGATCGGTTTAATTTACAAGCAGCCTTCGTTCGTCACCCTGGGTTTTCTTCAAGGGGATTTGAGGTCGTCAAGCCCTAGTCGATGTTGGCGTATCAGCTACTTTATAGACATGGCATCAATCGGAGATTACACAGAAATAATCAGAACATTCGGTTCACTGTGTGGATGATCTTCCCGTCCGAAATAACCTTCCAGCATCATTCAGTCAGCTAGTCGAGTAAGCAGTTTCGAAATCATCTATTAGTCTTGGTTTGGTGCTCATGAAACGGCAAACTCGAACTTAATCAGTAAAAAACTTATCAATCCGGTTAAAAGATCCTCTGCGTCATTGTTGGATATATTACGTTTGCTGTTAGAAACCAGGTACGTCCAGCACATTGGTTCATCAGACCCGGCTCGGGATTACAAATCGAAGAAGAAGGTTTGTGTTGCTGAGATACGTACGAATAACTAAATAGATATGTTACTATAAGAACAAAAAAAAAAAATTTACGATTGCTCAAAATAATTAGTACTTGGAAGCTAGGGTTGAAAACGATTGTCTAGAATTAATTAAACTTACCGTAGCTATTCAAGCAAACATCGAATTAGATTTGAAAGCGTTATTAAAGCTAGAAATGGATTATCTGAACCTTTTTAGATCCTTTCCCTAGGATTCATGTCAAAAACAATTTTTGATACTTAAGTCAAACTAAAGAAAGAAAGAAAATGCCGAATTCTGAATTAAGTAGTTAAGTGCTACATATGGGTCAGTGTGCATGAATACGAGCGGAAATAATTTGCGTGTGTGTGTGGTGTATGTAGTTTGCGGGTGCGAACGTGAATGAATGCAATGTTTTTGATCATTCTTACACTATAAATGATATATGGGTAAATTTTTGAACTCACATGGAATATGAATGACTATGAATATTCGAATGAAATAAATTTGAACGGATAATCGAATGTTTGTTGGGAAAGCGCGTTTGAAACAAAGTTGTAATGAGAAAGGGGTGGGAAGAAGATAAGAAAATATATAAGGAAAAAAAAACTGTTGATGAAAATTTTTTTTTCTTTCTTTATATTTGATATGACAGAACTCATTCTTACTTGTACAAACATTCGGTTAGTGGTCTAGAATTTTCTTTAAATTGTTTTTGAAGATATGGAGCTAAAAAGGGGGAAGTAAATACAATAGATTCTTGGAAATCAAATTTTTTTCTTATATTTTTTTTGAGAATTGTAACAATTGTTGTTATTATTCGAGGCCCCATTTGTAAATTTTCTTTTGTGTTTCATGAACAATTCACTCGTATTAAAAGAAAAAAAAATATTATATCTCTCGGGGTAGAGCCCAAAAACAATCATCGTCTGTCGTCAATCGTGATAATATTTTTTTTTTTATTTGTTACATTATTTCGCAACATAACCAGAACGCAATGAATTTATAAATTTGCTCATTAAGTAATCAAAAAAACCAGTGCAATTTTATACTGTATACGCACTATATAAATACGTTATCCCAATCACTTATTAGTTTCGTTTATAAGCAAATCACCAATTTTGGAGTACAAATAACTTACTTAAACTGCATAACTATTTATAAATAATAATGTTTGCTTAAAACCTAACCCTCGGTCTTCTTATTGCGCGAAAGCCCGAGAAGTTCTTTTCTTCTTTTCAGGGTCCGCGTCTGGCCTGGCTGGCTCATAATGTAGTTTTTTTTGTGGTTTTTTGGCCTTTTCAGCAATTTTTTTCAAGGGAGTGATACTGGCCCAACATTTAGTTTCAGTGTTTTTATTAGCTTGTGATTGACTTTTGGATTTTGATATATGGCCAGTATCAGAGGGTGGAGGACCCCAGACCATCGGGGTCAGGGCTCCACTACCATCGGGGGCCCGGGGCTGTCTGCCTCGCCCGGGTTCCTTGGAAAAGAGAGGCAGCGTTTATTCCTTTTTCCCTTTTTTTAGAATTTTCAATTTTCTGGCTCCGTGCTTTGTCACGAGCACTGGGTCTGCTTAGTCAGCCCATGTTGCAGAGCCTGGGTGGTTTCCTTTACGGAACAATGGCCCCTTTTGGTCCCTGGGTATCTTATATACCAGTTTGCGGCTACGAATTCATGACGGATGAATATTACGTAGCATCCCGTTTTTCTTTGAGAGCAAACCATCCCCATTTTTCATGAACCCACCCCAGCCACAGCGAGCTAGCAAAGCGGCACACCAGCATCCGTCGGGGTTGGTTAAAGGGTGCTCCGCTAATGCGGACGAGGGGCCTTCACGGCCATTTCTAGGGCACCCTGCTCTCGGGGTAATTCTTTTTTTTGTTTTGCCTCTCGAATGGCATTAGCCATTCCACTTTTCCGACCTTAGCGCTCTTGGCTCTGGACTTCGGTCTGGTTCTAAGTTGTGCTAAGGCCACTTCTTCAATTATCATAATTGCTACAAATGGCGCCCAACGTGGGGCCCGAAAACTTGTTTTTGGGCAACCCACAGAAAGTGAGAAAAATTTATGAGCTTCGACTCATACTCCCCTTAAGACTTTACGTCTTCCATCCCAAAAATTCCATTCTCACTAGCAGGTCTTAGAATCACCTCCTTTGCGATTCAATATTACTTCGTTCGAGAGAACAAACCCCTTGTATTAAGACCTGCCTTGCTCGCTCTGTCCTTTAGCCGCAAACATCCTTCCCAATCCTTTCCTTGTAAAATCATTCCTTTTAGATTACCTCTTGGGCAGCTTCTCGTAGTGTTCGTCTTCTGAGTTTTTTTTACTCTGGGTGCAACCTGGAGGATGGCCGCGGATAACAGGTTGTGGTGGTTCACCGCCACTCCTGTCCCGGTCATCCGAAGGGCCCCTGCCCCACTTTATGTTGGGAAGCTGTCCCAAATTTTGATATCCTTGTTGTCTTGACCCAGCTTCGGCTTTTGGCTTGGGTTTGGTTCAAGCTGTGGTGGATTACGTGGGGTTGGCGTGGTGCCGCCTACACGTCCCTGTAGCTTGGCCAAACTTGAAACATTTGCTGAAGTTGAGTCAAGCAGCAACATAGTTATTTTTGATCCTTGCTCCTCTCTTTTCGAGGAATTTCGGGTGAGCGAAAGGGAATCGCCCATACTGGGCGATTCCCTTTTGGAATCGACTCAATTGATTGCGTAACTTAACTATTTTCAAACTAAAACATTCATCACTAATAAACATTCATTTCACTTAAACAATTTTCACCTTTAAACAGTTTGCACATCTAAATTAAATCTCATCTTTGCGTTTTGAAAACAAAAGCCAGCCAGCCAGCGGACCTGAATTGAGGAAGAATGGATCGGGTTTTGTCTAATAAGAAGGCCGATCTTTGAAAAGTAAATTTTGATTAAAACTTTTGAAAAAACTAAAACTTTTGAACTTATATTTTTTTCACTTCTAACTCTAGCCATCCGGCTTTGATATCTTAATACCATTTAATTAGTTAGTCACACCACGCGTGTGCAATTATTTTGAACTTTGGCGTTTGTAATTATTAGCTGTTAAGTATTGCCTAGCCATTTTGGCTTAGTCTAAGTTTTGGAAGGAGTTAGTCACACTTGTTCTGCACTGAGTTGCTATTTGAATTTTCAGCAAATCCACTTAGTTTAAGCGTATTGAATTTCGTTAGTCACGAGTATCGTGCATTCACTCTTTGAATTTGTCATATTTCATAAAGTTTTCACAGACTGAAAATGCCACTGAGGCACAACAGAGAGGACTTGGCCGGCATGGAGGTGGAGGCTCAGTGTTCCATCTACCAACAAGTATACACCAGTTTTCAAGTCACGTATACAACAAAATGCGACCATAGTTTCCATCGGAATTGCTTGGAGCAATGGTTGAAGGATAATTCTGGCTGTCCCTTGTGCCGTGGACCACTGAGGCTTCCCCTCGACGGCGGTCAAGCCCCCTCGACGGGCGGGGCCCGGCCAAAAACGATGAAATCTGGAGTAACCACTAGGGGAAAAGGAAGGCAAGAGCAAGCCATAGTGGAATTTAACTTACAAGATCCGAATGGATCGGGCGTCTCGGACCAGCCACCTGATCCCAAAGGATCGCTGTTGACGAATAGCCCAACCGAGGAAGCAGGCCGTCACCCCTCATTCCAGACGGAGCTGAGTGGCGTTCAGAATCAGGTAGGCGCCTTCCAAGACAGCATGCGCTTGATAATGGAGCAGTTGGCTGATCTGAGACGGCCGACCCGGCCGGAAGCAGAAATTCCTGTGCCACTGAACCCCAGGACACCAGTTTATGTTCCCGCTCCGAGATCTCACAATTCACGCCCCCTTCGGGATGATCTAGGCAAGTTGGCACCTGATAGGGTGGCCAGTATCATGGAGAGGTGGAACCTTAAGTTTTCTGGTAGGGATAACACCTTGCCCGTAGAAGTGTTCACCTACAGGGTCAGGTCGCTTACCAGGCAAACCCTTTCTGGTCGTTTTGATTGGCTTTGTCAACACTTATACTTGTTATTCACCGGAGCTGCTGCTGATTGGTATTGGTGGTTCCACCGCACTAGGCGTGAAGTCCAATGGCGAGACTTGGAGGTGGCGCTGAGCGATCAGTTCGGAGGTCGCTACTCGGACGGCGACCTGATGGAGATCATCCGAGGACGAAGGCAACGAACCAACGAGACTTTTGATGACTTTAGTGCGGACGCACACCGCTTAGCGGACCGCCTGCAACGCCCCATCAGCGGTGGAGAGTTAGCAGAGATCCTTCAGCGGAATTTGTTACCAGAAATTCGTCGCGGTCTGTTGCAGAGTCATTTGCCTACTGTCCGGATGCTCCGTCAGGCCGTTCTCCGAGCGGAGAACTTCGAGCTGGAGCTCAGAAGTCGTCGCCGGTCTGCACCAGGAAGGCATTACCAAGACGCCCTGGAGGAAGAGCCTCAAAACGTCGTGGAGGATGACCCCTTAGATACTGAAGTTTGCGCCGTGGCAGTCTTGCCTACCTGCTGGAATTGCAGGAAGGTAGGACATAAGTTTGACGATTGCCTAAAAGAGAGGCGCGTGTTCTGCTACGGGTGTGGCAAAGAAAACACCTATAAGCCGCACTTCCCAGCATGTCAAGCAAAAAACACGCCCACGGGAGTGCCGAATTCCACCACGAGCCTCCCAAAGAGGCAAACCCATCCACCTCGTTTCAGCAGGTAGGTGGGAATGTCGCGGTCGACATTCAACAAGGCAACACCCCGAATGCTGAACACTCTGGAGGGTTGCCATTACCCGACTTACCCTTAACCTACTCATCTCTTCCCACACCGTTAGCCTTTTTGCCATACCATCTGCGGTTGAGGAAGTATGCGGCGGTCCGATATTTAATTCCAAAATTGCACGACCGAAACATGATCGTTCCAAAACCAAGCGTTCAGCGCTGAGGATGAGAGCATTCTATTCTCGCTTTCGGCATTGGCGCTACCAGCTCAACTGTGCCACTCTGATGGACGTGCCTTCAGGTGACGTCCATTCATACGCGCAGGTTCTGCTGTTTGACCAACCAACTGCAGGCTTGATAGACACGGGAGCTTCCGTGAGCGTGATGGCGGCTGACTTGGCAAAGTCCTTCCTCGAGAGGAACGCTTTTCATTGGAAAAGAGCTTCTCTCGGGTTGAAGACTGCAGACGGCACCCAACATCAAGCTGTAGGCCGAGTGTCAGCTGACATCACGTTCAGGGGAGTTACCAAGTCCTTGACGCTCTGGATAATTCCCACTCTCAGCCAAAACTTATATCTGGGAGTGGATTTCGTGCGTCAATTCGCCTTAGCAGCAGACCTGTTCGCGCCATCCCAACAAGTCAACACCACTAGTAGCCTCGAACAACTCGACGATCACGCCCACCCTCTCACACCTGAGCATCGTCGCAGACTTACGTCTGTGATTGCTAGCTTTCCGTCGTTCGCCGTAGAGGGTTTAGGAAAAACAGCGCTGATCGAGCACGAAATCGACACTGGCGGTCAGAAACCGATTAAACAGAGACACTTCTCTGTTTCGTCAGCTGTTGAAAAACTCTTATATAAAGAGATAGATCGTATGCTCGCGCTGGGCGTGATCGAAGAGTCCAAGAGTGCGTGGTCCTCGCCAGTGACCCTAGTGGTCAAGCCCTCCAAGGTACGCCTGTGCTTGGATGCGCGAAAGGTTACCTCGGTCACAGTGAAAGACGCCTATCCCTTGCCACTGATAGACGGCATCTTAAGCAGACTCCCTAAGGCCACTTTTATTACGAGCCTGGATCTAAAAGATGCCTTCTGGCAGATTCCTTTGGAGGAACGGTCAAGGGAGAAGACGGCTTTCACTGTGCCCAGGCGACCCTTGTATCACTTTGTCATGATGCCGTTTGGTTTGTGCAATGCACCCCAAACGATGTCACGGCTCATGGACAAACAAAGTGATACCTCCGCATCTTAAGCACCAAGTGTTCGTATACTTGGATGACTTGTCGGTGATAACCGAGGCCTTC
Source organism: Nemotelus nigrinus (assembly GCA_947369275.1). NCBI lineage: Eukaryota > Metazoa > Arthropoda > Insecta > Diptera > Stratiomyidae > Nemotelus > Nemotelus nigrinus. The sequence continues at coordinate 114,245,608 of OX376373.1, forward strand.
GACGAACACCTGAAGGTACTGCACCAGGTCGCATTCCATCTGCGACAAACTGGCCTTACCATCAATGTGGAGAAGATCAAGTTCCTCTTGCGCGAGGTAAAATATCTTGGCCACATTGTTGGTAATGGAACGATCCGGACAGACCCTGACAAGGTGAGATCCATTATGGATTTCCCTCTTCCAACGACCACGAAGCAGCTGCGGAGATTTTTGGGAGTCTGCGGCTGGTATCGACGCTTCGTCAGGGAATATGCGTCTTTGTCAACACCACTGACAGACATGCTTTCGAAGAGGACTCAATTTGTGTGGACCGACGAGAGGCTAAATGCTTTCAAGCAATGGAAAGTGAGCCTTGCTTCGGCTCCAGTGTTGCACAGCACCGACTTCAACAAGCCCTTCTCCATCCAATGTGACGCGAGTCAACATGGAGTAGGTGCCGTGCTAGTGCAACGGACGGAAGAAGGAGACGAAACCCCGTCGCCTATATGTCCCACAAATTGAATCCCGCTCAGCGTAATTACACCGTCACTGAGCAAGAATGTCTGGCAGCGGTGTTGGCAATCAAAAAGTTCCGTGCCTACGAGGAAGGTCACGAATTTGAAATCGTGACCGACCATGTTTCCCTAAAATGGCTACTGCACCAACCAGATCTAAATGGTCGCTTAGCCCGGTGGGCCCTTAAACTTCAAGGGTTTAATTTCACCATCGTCCACCGAAAGGGAAGCCAGAACGTAGTGCCGGACTCTTTGTCGCGCATGTTCTCTGCCGAGGCGTTGACGCCGGCAGAAGGCAAGGAGACTCCAATGAAGCTAGATGTGACTTCGCCGCATTTCAAAAGTGCTTCTTATTTGGAGCTAGCGGCGAAAGCCCAGGCAGAATAACACCAACTGCCGGACCTAAAATTAGTAGACGGGTTCATATACAAGCGAACCGAGTATGCGACCGGAAACGGACTTCAAGACCAGTTGGCTTGGAAGTTGTGGGTGCCGTCAGAAATGGCGGCAGAGTTAGTGAAGAGAGCTCATGACCCACCCTTGAGCGCGCATGGTGGCGTGGCCAAAACCCTCGGCCGACTACGGCAATGGTTTTATTGGCCACGAATGGCCGCTCAAGTCAGTGAATATGTGGGATCATGCCTCACATGCAAAACCACCAAAGCTCCTTCACACACCCTTCGACCACCAATGACGCTTCAGTCCGTCCCCGAGCGCATATTCCAACGCTTGTATATAGACATTATAGGCCCCTACCATAGGTCCAAATCTGGCAACTTAGGAACCCTCGTCATCCTGGACCATCTCTCGCGGTTCCCATTTGTCGAGCTGCTTCGAAATTTCACTGCGAAGGCAATAGTGGACATCTTAAAGAAGAGGATCTTTTCGGAGTTCCAGAAACCATCGTGTCGGATAACGGCGTGCAGTTTCGGTCGCACATTTTTCAGGACGTAATGCAGGAATTCGGAATCGCTCACACGTTTACAGCTGTGTATTCGCCACAGGCAAATGCTTCAGAGCGTCTAAACCGCTCAATCCTCGCTGCCATTAGAGCCTTCATTGATCCCGCACAGACCACCTGGGTTGACAAACTATCGGATATTACTAGTGCCCTACGTTCTGCACCTCACGCAACTATAGGGACTTCACCTTATCAGGCAGTCTTCAGGCAACCAATGGTCACCCATGGCCGCACCTATGACCTATTGCGGCGACTCCATCTTTTGGATGGCCCCGAAACGACTCTGCCGCCTCCTGACCACCTGGCGCTCCTACGACAGACCATCCGCGACCTCACCACCAAGGCTCAGTCTCGCAATGCAAAGACCTATAATCTTCGTTCCAGGTTGGTTACCATACCATATTCCATAGTACATCCATCCTTCTGCTCTTTCCACGCACTTGCCCTTGTGGAAAGACCTGTGTTGTAACATGCAGAAATTTCCTTCCGAAATTTCTGCACGGCTTATTTTAGCGCGCACTGTCGTGCCCTTGAATTAGCCAAAATTAGTTTTCATTCGGACTAGCGGTATCTTGTTGTTCAATTTGAAAAACAGGGCACAGCAAGTCCGATTTGTCATTGCCTGGCTTAATGCGATACGAAAGCGAGAACCTGTAACGGGATCTTGTTTTCGTGTCGAAGATCAAGCCAGCGCTCGGGACAGTCTTTGGAGTGTCGCTGTAGCGACAAGTCGTTTGGGTGGCGGTAGGAGTCGTCCGGAATTGAACAAGAGATCAACCGCTAAATCGGGACACGCTAGGAATATTGTGTGTGATTTGCAATGGGAAAATCTGTTCGGTCGCTGGCGAAAAGTCGTTGTCCGCGTTCCGTGGTTGTGTCGGTAACCAAAAACATCTAGCAATGGTGAAAAAAGTGAAATTCTTTTGTTTGCCCGAACTTGTGAATGTGGGAAGCTTTCTGGACGGTTCCATTCGCGTGTCCAGGGACGTCACAGAAAGGGTGCCTCCGCAACTCTGGTAATTGTTGCACACGTGACATACGCTTAGTAGAAGGTGTGAACAGACGAGTCGTGCAGTTCTCCTACACGCGGTGTGAAGCCTTTCGTTCGGGCATCGACGCTAAATCGCTGGTCGACCGCATGGCGTGATGTCATATCGGCTGCTCGTTAGTGCAGTTTCGTTCGTTTGCGTTCGAGTGTTCTAAGTTTGAATATTGCATGGAGTGCTTGGATTCTAGTAGATTCGCTGTTTGCGGCTCTGACAGGGGAAGTCGAAATTTGATTTTTTTATATGTACTGGTTTATCTGTGGCATAATTTTTGGAATGTTTTAACCGCATGTGTGCGCTAGGTGCCTCGTTAGTGCAGTTTCGTTCGTTTGCGTTCGAGTGTTCTAAGTTTGAATATTGCATGGAGTGCTTGGATTCTAGTAGATTCGCTGTTTGCGGGTAGAGGCTAAGTGTAATACTCGAAGTGACAACACAATTAAGTAGTTAAGTGCTACATATGGGTCAGTGTGCATGAATACGAGCGGAAATAATTTGCGTGTGGGTGTGGTGTATGTAGTTTGCGGGTGCGAACGTGAATGAATGCAATGTTTTTGATCATTCTTACACTATAAATGATATATGGGTAAATTTTTGAACTCACATGGAATATGAATGACTATGAATATTCGAATGAAATGAATTTGAACGGATAATCGAATGTTTGTTGGGAAAGCGCGTTTGAAACAAAGTTGTAATGAGAAAGGGGTGGGAAGAAGAAAAGAAAAAAAAAATAAGGAAAAAAAAACTGTTGATGAAAATTTTTTTTTCTTTCTTTATATTTCATATGACAGAACTCATTTTTACTTGTACAAACATTCGGTTAGTGGTCTAGAATTCTCTTTCAATTGTTTTTGAAGATATGGAGCTAAAAAAGGGGAAGTAAATACAATAGATTCTTGGAAATCAAATTTTTTTCTTATATTTTTTTTGAGAATTGTAACAATTGTTGTTATTATTCGAGGCCCCATTTGTAAATTTTCTTTTGTGTTTCATGAACAATTCACTCGTATTAAAAGAAAAAAAAATATTATATCTCTCGGGGTAGAGCCCAAAAACAATCATCGTCTGTCGTCAACCGTGATTATATTTTTTTTTATTTGTTACATTATTTCGCATCATAACCAGAACGCAATGAATTTATAAATTTGCTCATTAAGTAATCAAAAAAACCAGTGCAATTTTATACTGTATACGCACTATATAAATACGATATCCCAATCACTTATTAGTTTCGTTTATAAGCAAATCACCAATTTTGGAGTACAAATAACTTACTTAAACTGCATAACTATTTATAAATAATAATGTTTGATTAAAACCTAACCCTCGGTCTTCTTATTGCGCGAAAGCCCGAGAAGTTCTTTTCTTCTTTTCAGGGTCCGCGTCTGGCCTGGCTGGCTCATAATGTAGTTTTTTTTGTGATTTTTCGGCCTTTTCAGCAATTTCTTTCAAGGGAGGGATACTGGCCCAACATTTAGTTTCAGTGTTTTTATTAGCTTGTGATTGACTTTTGGATTTTGATATATGGCCAGTATCAGAGGGTGGAGGACCCCAGACCATCGCGGTCAGGGCTCCACTACCATCGGGGGCCCGGGGCTGTCTGCCTCGCCCGGGTTCCTTGGAAAAGAGAGGCAGCGTTTATTCCTTTTTCCCTTTTTTTAGAATTTTCAATTTTCTGGCTCCGTGCTTTGTCACGAGCACTGGGTCTGCTTAGTCAGCCCATGTTGCAGAGCCTGGGTGGTTTCCTTTACGGAACTATGGCCCCTTTTGGTCCCTGGGTATTTTATATACCAGTTTGCGGCTACGAATTCATGACGGATGAATATTACGTAGCATCCCGTTTTTCTTTGAGAGCAAACCATCCCCATTTTTCATGAACCCACCCCAGCCGCAGCGAGCTAGCAAAGCGGCACACCAGCATCCGTCGGGGTTGGTTAAAGGGTGCTCCGCTAATGCGGACGAGGGGCCTTCACGGCCATTTCTAGGGCACCCTGCTCTCGGGGTAATTCTTTTTTTTGTTTTGCCTCTCGAATGGCATTAGCCATTCCACTTTTCCGACCTTAGCGCTCTTGGTTCTGGACTTCGGTCTGGTTCTAAGTTGTGCTAAGGCCACTTCTTCAATTATCATAATTGCTACAAATGGCGCCCAACGTGGGGCCCGAAAACTTGTTTTTGGGCAACCCTCAGAAAGTGAGAAAAATTTATGAGCTTCGACTCATACTCCCCTTAAGACTTTACGTCTTCCATCCCAAAAATTCCATTCTCACTAGCAGGTCTTAGAATCGCCTCCTTTGCGATTCAATATTACTTCGTTCGAGAGAACAAACCCCTTGTATTAAGACCTGCCTTGCTCGCTCTGTCCTTTAGCCGCAAACATCCTTCCCAATCCTTTCCTTGTAAAATCATTCCTTTTAGATTACCTCTTGGGCAGCTTCTCGTAGTGTTCGTCTTCTGAGTTTTTTTTACTCTGGGTGCAACCTGGAGGATGGCCGCGGATAACAGGTTGTGGTGGTTCACCGCCACTCCTGTCCCGGTCATCCGAAGGGCCCCTGCCCCACTTTATGTTGGGAAGCTGTCCCAAATTTTGATATCCTTGTTGTCTTGACCCAGCTTCGGCTTTTGGCTTGGGTTTGGTTCAAGCTGTGGTGGATTATGTGGGGTTGGCGTGGTGCCGCCTACACGTCCCTGTAGCTTGGCCAAACTTGAAACATTTGCTGAAGTTGAGTCAAGCAGCAACATAGTTATTTTTGATCCTTGCTCCTCTCTTTTCGAGGAATTTCGGGTGAGCGAAAGGGAATCGCCCATACTGGGCGATTCCCTTTTGGAATCGACTCAATTGATTGCGTAACTTAACTATTTTCAAACTAAAACATTCATCACTAATAAACATTCATTTCACTTAAACAATTTTCACCTTTAAACAGTTTGCACATCTAAATTAAATCTCATCTTTGCGTTTTGAAAACAAAAGCCAGCCAGCCAGCGGACCTGAATTGAGGAAGAATGGATCGGGTTTTGTCTAATAAGAAGGCCGATCTTTGAAAAGTAAATTTTGATTAAAACTTTTGAAAAAACTAAAACTTTTGAACTTATATTTTTTTCACTTCTAACTCTAGCCATCCGGCTTTGATATCTTAATACCATTTAATTAGTTAGTCACACCACTGCACAAACTTTGGCGTTTGTAATTATTAGCTGTTAAGTATTGCCTAGCCATTTTGGCTTAGTCTAAGTTTTGGAAGGAGTTAGTCACACTTGTTGTGCATGGGTTGCTATTTGAATTTTCAGCAAATCCACTTAGTTTAAGCGTATTGAATTTCGTTAGTCACGAGTATCGTGCATTCACTCTTTGAATTTGTCATATTTCATAAAATTTTCACAGACTGAAAATGCCACTGAGGCACAGCAGAGAGGACTTGGCCGGCGTGGAGGTGGAGGCTCAGTGTTCCATCTGCCAACAAGTATACACCAGTTTTCAAGTCACGTATACAACAAAATGCGACCATAGTTTCCATCGGAATTGCTTGGAGCAATGGTTGAAGAATAATTCTGGCTGTCCCTTGTGCCGTGGACCACTGAGGCTTCCCCTCGACGGCGGTCAAGCCCCCTCGACGGGCGGGGCCCGGCCAAAAATGATGAAATCTGGAGTAACCACTAGGGGAAAAGGAAGGCAAGAGCAAGCCATAGTGGAATTTAACTTACAAGATCCGAATGGATCGGGCGTCTCGGACCAGCCACCTGGTCCCAAAGGATCGCTGTTGACGAATAGCCCAACCGAGGAAGCAGGTCGTCACCCCTCATTCCAGACGGAGCTGAGTGGCGTTCAGAATCAGATAGGCGCCTTGCAAGACAGCATGCGCTTGATAATGGAGCAGTTGGCTGATCTGAGACGGGCGACCCGGCCGGAAGCAGAAATTCCTGTGCCACTGAACCCCAGGGCACCAGTTTATGTTCCCGCTCCGAGATCTCACAATTCACGCCCCCTTCGGGATGATCTAGGCCAGTTGGCACCTGATAGGGTGGCCAGTATCATGGAGAGGTGGAACCTTAAGTTTTCTGGTAGGGATAACACCTTGCCCGTAGAAGTGTTCACCTACAGGGTCAGGTCGCTTACCAGGCAAACCCTTTCTGGTCGTTTTGATTGGCTTTGTCAACACTTATACTTGTTATTCACCGGAGCTGCTGCTGATTGGTATTGGCGGTTCCACCGCACCAGGCGTGAAGTCCAATGGTGAGACTTGGAGGCGGCGCTGAGCGATCAGTTCGGAGGTCGCTACTTGGACGGCGACCTGATGGAGATCATCCGAGGACGAAGGCAACGAACCAACGAGACTTTTGATGACTTTAGTGCGGACGTACACCGCTTAGCGGACCGCTTGCAACGCCCCATCAGCGATGGAGGGTTAGCAGAGATCCTTCAGCGGAATTTGTTACCAGAAATTCGTCGCGGTCTGTTGCAGAGTCATTTGCCTACTGTCCGGATGCTCCGTCAGGCCGTTCTTCGAGCGGAGAACTTCGAGCTGGAGCTCAGAAGTCGTCGCCGGTCTGCGCCAGGAAGGCATTATCACGAAGCCCTGGAGGAAGAGCCTCAAAACGTCGTGGAGGATGACCCCTTAGATACTGAAGTTTGCGCCGTGGCAGTCTTGCCTACCTGCTGGAATTGCAGGAAGGTAGGACATAAGTTTGACGATTGCCTAAAAGAGAGGCGCGTGTTCTGCTACGGGTGTGGCAAAGAAAACACCTATAAGCCGCACTTCCCAGCATGTCAAGCAAAAAACACGCCCACGGGAGTGCCGAATTCCACCACGAGCCTCCCAAAGAGGCAAACCCATCCACCTCGTTTCAGCAGGTAGGTGGGAATGTCGCGGTCGACATTCAACAAGGCAACACCCCGAATGCTGAACACTCTGGAGGGTTGCCATTACCCGACTTACCCTTAACCTACTCATCTCTTCCCACACCGTTGGCCTTTTTGCCATACCATCTGCGGTTGAGGAAGTATGCGGCGGTCCGATATTTAATTCCGAAATTGCACGACCGAAACATGATCGTTCCAAAACCAAGCGTTCAACGCTGAGGATGAGAGCATTCCATTCTCGCTTTCGGCATTGGCGCTACCAGCTCAACTGTGCCACTCTGATGGACGTGCCTTCAGGTGACGTCCATTCATACGCGCAGGTTCTGCTGTTCGACCAACCAACTGCAGGCTTGATAGACACGGGAGCTTCCGTGAGCGTGATGGCGGCTGACTTGGCAAAGGCCTTCCTCGAGAGGAACGCTTTTCATTGGAAAAGAGCTTCTCTCGGGTTGAAGACTGCAGACGGCACCCAACATCAAGCCGTAGGCCGAGTGTCAGCTGACATCACGTTCAGGGGAGTTACCAAGTCCTTGACGCTCTGGATAATTCCCACTCTCAGCCAAAACTTATATCTGGGAGTGGATTTCGTGCGTCAATTCGCCTTAGCAGCAGACCTGTTCGCGCCATCCCAACAAGTCAACACCACTAGTAGCCTCGAACAACTCGACGATCACGCCCACCCTCTCACACCGGAGCAGCGTCGCAGACTTACGTCTGTGATTGCTAGCTTTCCGTCGTTCGCCGTAGAGGGTTTAGGAAAAACAGCGCTGATCGAGCACGAAATCGACACTGGCGGTCAGAAACCGATTAAACAGAGACACTTCTCTGTTTCGTCAGCTGTTGAAAAACTCTTATATAAAGAGATAGATCGTATGCTCGCGCTGGGCGTGATCGAAGAGTCCAAGAGTGCGTGGTCCTCGCCAGTGACCCTAGTGGTCAAGCCCTCCAAGGTACGCCTGTGCTTGGATGCGCGAAAGGTTACCTCGGTCACAGTGAAAGACGCCTATCCCTTGCCACTGATAGACGGCATCTTAAGCAGACTCCCTAAGGCCACTTTTATTACGAGCCTGGATCTAAAAGATGCCTTCTGGCAGATTCCTTTGGAGGAACGGTCAAGGGAGAAGACGGCTTTCACTGTGCCCAGGCGACCCTTGTATCACTTTGTCATGATGCCGTTTGGTTTGTGCAATGCACCCCAAACGATGTCACGGCTCATGGACAAAGTGATACCTCCGCATCTTAAGCACCAAGTGTTCGTATACTTGGAAGACTTGTTGGTGATAACCGAGGCCTTCGACGAACACCTGAAGGTACTGCACCAGGTCGCATTCCATCTGCGACAAACTGGCCTTACCATCAATGTGGAGAAGAGCAAGTTCCTCTTGCGCGAGGTAAAATATCTTGGCCAGATTGTTGGTAATGGAACGATCCGGACAGACCCTGACAAGGTGAGATCCATTATGGATTTCCCTCTTCCAACGACCACGAAGCAGCTGCGGAGATTTTTGGGAATCTGCGGCTGGTATCGACGCTTCGTCAGGGAATATGCATCTTTGTCAACACCACTGACAGACATGCTTTCGAAGAGGACTCAATTTGTGTGGACCGACGAGAGGCTAAATGCTTTCAAGCAATGGAAAGTGAGCCTTGCTTCGGCTCCAGTGTTGCACAGCCCCGACTTCAACAAGCCCTTCTCCATCCAATGTGACGCGAGTCAACATGGAGTAGGTGCCGTGCTAGTGCAATGGACGGAAGAAGGAGACGAAGCCCCCGTCGCCTATATGTCCCACAAATTGAATCCCGCTCAGCGTAATTACACCGTCACTGAGCAAGAATGTCTGGCAGCGGTGTTGGCAATCAAAAAAATCCGTGCCTACGTGGAAGGTCACGAATTTGAAATCGTGACCGACCATGTTTCCCTAAAATGGCTACTGCACCAACCAGATCTAAATGGTCGCTTAGCCCGGTGGGCCCTTAAACTTCAAGGGTTTAATTTCACCATCGTCCACCGAAAGGGAAGCCAGAACGTAGTGCCGGACTCTTTGTCGCGCATGTTCTCTGCCGAGGCGTTGACGCCGGCAGAAGGCAAGGAGACTCCAATGGAGCTAGATGTGACTTCGCCGCATTTCAAAAGTGCTTCTTATTTGGAGCTAGCGGCGAAAGTCCAGGCAGAATAACACCAACTGCCGGACCTAAAATTAGTAGACGGGTTCATATACAAGCGAACCGAGTATGCGACCGGAAACGGACTTCAAGACCAGTTGGCTTGGAAGTTGTGGGTGCCGTCAGAAATGACGGCAGAGTTAGTGAAGAGAGCTCATGACCCACCCTTGAGCGTGCATGGTGGCGTGGTCAAAACCCTCGGCCGACTACGGCAATGGTTTTATTGGCCACGAATGGCCGCTCAAGTCAGTGAATATGTGGGATCATGCCTCACATGCAAAACCACCAAAGCTCCTTCACACACCCTTCGACCACCAATGACGCTTCAGTCCGTCCCCGAGCGCATATTCCAACGCTTGTATATAGACATTATAGGCCCCTACCATAGGTCCAAATCTGGCAACTTAGGAACCCTCGTCATCCTGGACCATCTCTCGCGGTTCCCATTTGTCGAGCCGCTTCGAAAATTCACTGCGAAGGCAGTAGTGGACATCTTAAAGAAGAGGATCTTCCACCTTGTCGGAGTTCCAGAAACCATCGTGTCGGATAACGGCGTGCAGTTTCGGTCGCACATTTTTCAGGACGTAATGAGGGAATTCGGAATCGCTCACACGTTTACAGCTGTGTATTCGCCACAGGCAAATGCTTCAAAGCGTCTAAACCGCTCAATCCTCGCTGCCATTAGAGCCTACATTGATCCTGCACAGACCACCTGGGACGACAAACTATCGGATATTACTAGTGCCCTACGTTCTGCACCTCACGCAACTATAGGGACTTCACCTTATCAGGCAGTCTTCAGGCAACCAATGGTCACCCATGGCCGCACCTATGACCTATTGCGGCGAAACCATCTTTTGGATGGCCCCGAAACGACTCTGCCACCTCCTGACCACCTGGCGCTCCTACGACAGACCATCCGCGACCTCACCACCAAGGCTCAGTCTCGCAATGCAAAGACCTATAATCTTCGTTCCAGGTTGGTTACATACCAGCCTGGCGAAGTGGTCTACAGGCGCAACTTCCGGCAAAGTGACGCAGCCGCGCACTACAATGCAAAGCTGGACCGGAAGTTCTTACCTAGTAAGGTAATTAAGAGATCGGCGGTGCTTATTACCAGCTGGCCGACCAAAATGGACGATCAGTGGGCATCTTTCACGCGAAAGACATCACTAAGTGATAGACCCACTGAGTTCACCAGTTCACGATTTATTTCCAAATTTTATTTGGAGATCGTCCATTTGCGCCTATTTCAGGTGTCACTTCTGTCCCAATTAGAAAGTATCTAGAGATGTTCACCTGGTTCACCATTTCCTCTATCAAAGATACTTTCGTCATTAAGTTAGTATACGTGTTCACGATAGTTCCTTCACTTACATTTACCCCTTTTATCTGCTCACTAGTTCACGCAATAAATAGAAAGGATTGGATAGCTTTCTGGACGGTTCCATTCGCGAGTCCAGGGACGTCACAGAAAGGGTGCCTCCGCAACTCTGGTAATTGTCGCACACGTGACATACGCTTAGTAGAAGGTGTGAACAGACGAGTCGTGCAGTTCTCCTACACGCGGTGTGAAGCCTTTCGTTCGGGCATCGACGCTTAATCGCTGGTCCGCATTCCGATTTGGAACCTGGGAGAGATAAGTCGCATCAGCAATTTCGATAATTAGAATAGCAGTGAAGATAACCTATAATAATTTTGAAATTGTGAAGTGGTGTGCTTTTCGGGGTGTCTCGAATTAACTTCGGATGAGTTTGTTTTTTCGTGGTTGAAAGTGTTGGAAATATCAAGGGCCAGGCTCTGGTAAGATCCGTAGATTTGAGAGAAGTAGAAGAGGAAGATTGGGGGTAAAGGTAATTGATTAGTGAGGATAATAAAGACCTAGAGGCTAAAGGATTGAGTAGGTTATAATGGAGGAGAACCCTGAGGAAGGGGACTCCAAACCAAGGGTAAAGAGAAAGAAAGGGGAGGAAGAGATCAAGGTTTTGTCAAAGACAGCATTAAAACAGGTGGTCCCGGATTCAGTGAATAGTGAGGTTAGGTGTACGGAACATGTGGTAGCATGGTGGTTAATGTAGGAAATTCACTAGGACAAAATGATAAAGGAGTGATGAGTGGCATGGAGGTGGTAGATAAGCAGAAAAGTATGAGGCCAGATAGAGAGTTAAACAGATATATTAGAAATTCAAAGAAAACTTATCCAGTGATTGTTGAAAGGAAAAATGAGGAAGGAGGTAGAGTCAGGTTAGATGATATGACTTTTTATACAATGACGAGCGGAGAAAATATTAAAAACATTCAGAAAGTTGTAAAAGTAGGCTTTAATAAGATCAAAATTGATTTCAAACAGGCGGAGGACGCGAACAATTTATTAGATAGTAAGATTCTAAGGAAATATGGCTGCTGTGGGTACATTCCTAACAACTTTCTATTTAGGTACGGGATAATTAGAAATGTTCCGCTGAACTTTAATTTAGAAAAAATAATTCAGATGGGAGTGCCAAGTAATAAGTTTGGAAATAGGATAAAGAATATGAAAATTAGAAGTGTTGAAAGGATGTCAATGAGAGACAGGAACGATTTGTCGAAATTCATACCGTCGCTAACGATTAAATGTATGTTTGAAGGAGAGGACGTCCCAGATTATGTATATGTAGAATATTTAAGAATGGAAGTTGAGTACTATATAACGAAGCCTAAACAATGTTACAAATGCGGGAGGTAAGGTCACATTACTAAGTATTGCAACAATGAAAATAAAAGATGTCTGAGATGTGGGGAGAATAACTGTGAAGGGATATGTAACTTGGTTAAATGCATCTTATGCAATTCAAACGAACATTTTTCTACAGATAAGAGATGCCCTAAGTGGAGAGAGGAGGAACTCATTATGGAGATAGCAGCAAAAAGAAATGTGAACTATGTTGAAGCCAGAGATTAGGTATAGATTTAGTGGTTTAGACGAGTTTGATCTAAGTGAGTATCCTGAGCTAAAGGGTAAAAAAGATGGACCAACAAGAGATGTGGATAAAGAAAGCAATAGTACATTTATCAAAAAGAAATTTTTTGAAGTATTAAAGTATAAAAACAGAGATATGGGAATTAAGAAAATAGGGAAAGCAAATGAATCAGAGAGACAAGACAAAAAGGAGGAAGGAGGAAAAAAAGAGTCAATAGGTAAACCAGTATATGAGAATAAAAATTATCAGATAACTAGTGAGCTTGAAAAATTTCTTACTAGTATTATGAAAAACAAGGAAATAGAGAAGATTATGTTGGAGAGGGAATCAATTTCCAATAGTATAGTAGACTTTTTGATAAATTTAATGAGGAAAAATGAGAAAATAGTAACAAACCAAAATGAAAATACTGCAATTGAACATTCAGGGAATTTATAGAAATAAAAGTAGCTTGGAATTTTATTTGAATAATGAACATTTTGACATAGCCTTGGTTTCGGAGACTTGGGCTACAGAAAAGAATAATAGTAGCATAAACGTGAATGGATATAATATTGTAGCTAAAAATAGGAAGGATAAAAGGGGAGGGGGTGTGTGTATTCTCATTAGAAAGGAGATCAAGTTTCAGGAGATAATTCTGGACACTAAGGTAGAAGCAGTGGGTCTTAAAACCATTAACCTAAAAAATAATTTAAGTATTTATTCTGTTTATTGTTCACCGGACATTGTTAGTGAGTTTTTCTATGATGAATTAAAAAAAATTTTAGTAACTGCGCACAAGTCCATTTTTATCATGGGAGGAGATTTTAATGCTAGGAGTATATGTTGGGGTGACCATATAAACAATGCGAGAGGGAAAAAAATGCGGAGACTAATGAATGAATTTAGCTTGATATTTTATAATAATGGAAATAGGACCTTTTCAAATAAAAGGATCCAAGGACAGGGAGGGTCGTCAGCTCCGGATGTCACCTTTGGCAATTTTATGCCTACTAAATTGAAATGGAATACACTGAATAACCTAGTTAGTAAAAGTAATCCTAAAGCCATAGTTTTTACATTCAAGGTAAAATTAAGTAGAGAAAATAGAATAAATAAGATATCTAAGAAAATCCTGGAAGAAATCAACCAGTTTACGTTTCAAGGTAATTTAAGTCTAATTAGTAAGGATTTTCAAGCAATAGTAGAGAATAATCAAGTAAAGTGTACTAAGTTAAAGCATACAAATAAAGTATGGTGGAATGAAGAGATAAAGGTATTATGGTATAAGAAAAAGGATCTCCTGAAAAAATACAAACAGAGTAGGTTAATGGTTAATTTCTATGAATATCATAGAGCCGTGACGAAGTGGAATGAGGAAGTAAAAAAGTTTAGGAGAGAAAGCTGGATAAACAAAATCATGGAGCTGGCCAAAGGAGATAACATCAAAGAATTTTGGAGATTTATAAACAACATTAAGAAAATAGGAAAGATAAGCAATCCATCAGGTTGGGACAAAAAAAATAATTTAACTTATTTAACAATGATTAAAAACAAAAGTCACCAAGATAGTTTAAATATAAATGAGCTTAGGAAACCATCAGAGAGGATGAACTTAAAAATAGGGGAAGTAGAAGAAGTATTGGAAAGGCATAAAAGAAAGTCAGCTCCTGGGCCGGATCAAATCACGTATGAAATGCTAAGAGCGATGAATTCAAAAAGTAAAGAAAAGTTAGTAGATGCTTTGAATGATACAGTGAACGAACACACAAACCTATCAGAATTGTTAAAGATAAGGGTCTCCCCTATACTTAAACCACAGAAAAACCCTAATGAATTGATAAACTACAGGCCGATTTCCTTATTAAATGTACTGGTAAAAGTAATAAACAGGATAATTAAAAACAGATTAGTAGAAAATAAAGAATTAATGAATAAAATCCCAAGAAACTCACATGCGTACCAAAAGAACAGATCAATTAGTACATGTCTCAACATGGTAGACCTTTGGATTAACCAAGCTAAAGCGAAACATCAAAATGTGATGATGGTAACGCTGGACATTTCTAACGCATACGAAGGGGTTGACCTTAAAGTATTAAAGGATACTATGATCGAATTAAATGTGCCTGAAGTCTATAGTTGGTGGATACTCGCGTTCCTTGTGAATAGAAGCATAATGCTAGGAGAGGCAAATGTGGCGGTCAAAAACGGTATCCCGCAAGGGGATGTATTAAGCCCTCTGATATTTAATTTCTATACGGCGGTTTTGCATAAAGTAATTAGTAATAATATTAAGATAATTCAATACGCGGATGATTTTTTAATCATAGCTACCAATAGGAATAAGAATGTTTGCTATAATGAACTACAAAGAAGTATGGATTTGTTTGCGGGAGGAGCTAGAAATCTAAAATTACCACTAAATGCGGAGAAATGCAAAGGGATTATATTGAATAGAAACACAAACTATGCAAGTAGAATTAAAATAGAGGACAGAGAAGTGGAGTGGGTAACTGAAGTAAAATTTCTTGGAAAAATCATCAAAAACAATAGTTCGGAGAAAGATTTTGTGCTAAATAAGATAGAACAAGTCAAGCCAGAAATTAGTATGGTAAAGAGAGTCACAGGGGTGAAGAGCGGGCTCCCACCAGAAAAGAGTATAGTACTGTATAAGTCTTTTATCAGAGCGAAGTTAGAAAGCCATGTGTCAAGCCTATATGATGCGCCGAAATATTTGTTAAAAAGAATAGAAAATCTGAAAGCTGGAGTGATAAAAAGATGCCTAGGATTAATGAAACAGACTCCAAATATAATTGCATTTGACATGGCGAACGAAGTACCAACCAATTGCAGGGCTCAGATTAGGTTAGTAAAAGAAATAATCAAAATAAAAATGACTGAAAATGTAGTCTTTAAAGAAATAATTTCAATGAAATCCAAAGCTAGATATTATCAAATATATCATAAATTTAGGAATGTAATAAATAGAGTAGAGGAGGTAGAACAAATAGATAGACCGAGAAATCTAAAACTAGTTCCTAAGCAAAATGGTCTGTTCAAAAGTATTAGTCTAAATGATAAGGAAATAATAAGGAGTAGGTATGGAGAACTTATTGGTAAAGCGACAGCATCTAATAAAATCATCATTATAACAGATGGAGCAAAATCGTGTTTAGGAAGGGGATGTGCATTTTTGATGCAGAAAAATAATCAGGTCAAAAAGTTCAGTTTAAGTCAGGAGGGCTCCGTAGTCAATGCGGAATTGACAGGGATTCTTCTTGCGTTATCTGCATGTAAATTAAATCCTGAGGAGAAAGTTATGATCTTAACAGACTCAAATGGGGCATGCTTAGAAATTAAAGAGAATTCTCTCAATAAAAAGGTTTTTAATGATATTTATAAAGTATGTAGGGAAATACCTAATAAAGAAATAGAAGTGATATGGATACCAGGGCACTGTGGAATAGAAGATATGAATAAAGTGGATGAGGGAGCGAAAGTAGGAATGATGGAGGGAGAAGTCTACAATAATAAATTTGAGGCGGATGAAGCAATAGAGCAAATTAGTGAGTTAATCAATAATGAGAACAGAGAAAATTATAGAAGGGAAGTAGGGAAGTATAAGCAATGCACCTGGAATAAAGCATTCCTAAGTGGAAGAAGTAGGTTTTGGTTTAAGAATTTAAAATTAAAAAGTAAGACAGTCAAACAGTTAAATAGATTAATAACTAATAAATGCTACAGTAATTTACAATTATTCAGGATGAAAACTATAGACAGTCCGAAATGTTCTGTATGTGAACTGGTAGATGATCTAGATCACCAAATTTTCCACTGTCAGGCATTAAGTAACCAGAGAGCGGAGTTTGAAATTTTCCAACACTATAATAAAGTAGACTCGATACTGATGGTAAATAATACAAAGCACATCACTGAATTGGGAAGGTTTCTAGAGTTGGTAGAGTTGAACTTGTAAACAATTTAATGTAAATAGTTAAAGTAGCTGTTTGTTTTTTTGATCATAAGATGTTTTTTTTTTATAAGATGAAAATATCTGAGCCTTGTAAATAATATAGTTATAAGTAATTAAAGTCAGTAATTATAAACAGTTAGAGTAACAAAGTAAAGTTTAGAGAAACCAAAAATGTGTAGTTAAGAAATAGATTGAAGTAGTATTTAAACCCAACAAATGGGTGATGTCGAACACGATGGCTGATGCGAATCGTTATAAGCCAACCTTTTCCTCGTAAAACAGGAATTAGTACTCAAAAAAAAAAAAAAATAAATCGCTGGTCGACCGCATGGCGTGATGTCATATCGGCTGCTCGTTAGTGCAGTTTCGTTCGTTTGCGTTCGAGTGTTCTAAGTTTGAATATTGCATGGAGTGCTTGGATTCTAGTAGATTCGCTGTTTGCGGGTAGAGGCTAAGTGTAATACTCGAAGTCCTGCCTATCAATACTTGTTTGCGGGGATCAGTTTAATTTACAAGCAGCCTTCGTTCGTCACCCTGGGTTTTCTTCAAGGGGATTTGAGGTCGTCAAGCCCTAGTCGATGTTGGCGTATCAGCTACTTTATAGACATGGCATCAATCGGAGATTACGCAGAAATAATCAGAACATTCGGTTCACTGTGTGGATGATCTTCCCGTCCGAAACAACCTTCCAGCATCATTCAGTCAGCTAGTCGAGTAAGCAGTTTCGAAATCATCTATTAGTCTTGGTTTGGTGCTCATGAAACGGCAAACTCGAACTAAATCAGTAAAAAACTTTTTACAAAAACAATTCTTTTTTTTTGTTTTGCCTCTCGAATGGCATTAGCCATTCATTTTTTCCGACCTTAGCACTCTTGGTTCTGGACTTCGGTCTGGTTCTAAGTTGTGCTAAGGCCACTTCTTCAATTATCATAATCGCTACATTTTCGGCTTCTCCAATTAAATTGGTTTTTAAGTGCCACATTTTGTGACATGGTGCAATTGATTGCTTATGAATCATTTCACTAAATAAGTCATAGAATTGCCTCCAATGTTAGTGATTCCCATCAAATTTAGGAATAGTTATCTTTGGTAAATTTGCCATGGTTTCGACATTGTTAGTTGATGCTGTATTTAAAATGGGTGTAAAATCCCTTTTTTCAGTTAATTTCAAGAGCGCTTCTTGAACTGTTTCTTCTAATTTCAAATACTCGTTAGTGTCATAATTTATTTTTGTTGGTTCGTCGACTAATTCCCAGATGGCTTGATTTAAGTCTTCGATCTGTGCCCAATAGTCACTTATTTGTCTTAGCTTGAGTTCGTTATAGCTTTTGGATTGTTGTTCAAAAATTAATCCAGCTAATATTCTTTGAATTGTTTTTATAATCTCCTTTTGTCGACGTTACTTTCAAATGGCGTCTATATTTGAAGATCTATTTTCACTAGAGACTGATGCTTCTTTCTCTTCGAAGGTGTTTTTCGCATTAGATTTAACAAATTCTGGTTCAAAATTTTCTATTTCCAAGGAAAAATAGCTTTTGTACTCCTTATAGAGTTCGGCAATAGTATCATAATATTGCGTTGTAAAATATGGATGGTTTGTCGCTGTACCAGGTAATTCTCTTATTTCAGTGTCCGTGGCATCGAAATTTTCCATGCCTCCTCAAGACGCCGTAGTCTTTCTTTATAATATGTGCGAGTTTTTCTGGAAGCTGTGTCCTTTTTGAAATTTTTAATAATTTCTTGAAGAACCTTTCCCAACTCGTCTTGTTTATGTGCGAGTTCTTCCATGCTGCTTGCCATGGGAACAATGATTTGTGCCAATTCCACCAAATATAATAATTTTCTTTGAATGTGTGGCTCTGTTATGGTACTCTGGTACGGTACTTTAACTGCCTATAATAAGTCAATAAGTAAACGGAATTCTGAGTTCTTAAAATCTCGATGGAAATTTAATGACATCTAATCGCGTGTTTATTGGAATCAGCTACTTGTTGTCGGGGTCACCAATGTTAAGATGAAACGTAAGTTTCCACCTTAGCTGTATCCGTCGGCACATTAACCGGGATACACGAAGAATCTAATGTCCTCGGCACTTTAACCGATACACTAGTTTGTTTAAAACAGAAGAAATCTGCTTTAAAGAGCAACCAACTGATTATGACAAAATATTGACGGCACTTAAACCGTAACAAGTTATCAGTAATCTGCTGTTGATCTAATGATTGCAACAACGGCACTTAAACCGTGATGCTACTTATCAAACACCTCAAGTGAATACACAAAAGATCGATTGAAAAGTGATTTATTTTCCCTAGCATAGTGTAATTTATAGTACAATGAAAATCTTACTTTCTACAATGTAAGCATAACTCACTGACACGAATTTTATACATAGTTACAAAAAATGCAGGTAAGTAGCACACTATTTCAACAATAATAACTCGTGAGCATGACTTATTCATAACATTTACAAACTTATTAAAACGCAACAATTGATGACAACTTGAATTACTTTACGTACATATGTTATGTAAACAAAAACAAACTTATTCTTTGTAACCAATTTATGATTTAACATTGAACATGACATATTTATTAATAATCAATCATATGTAAGCAAACTTAATGTAGAACATTGAACATTACATATTTATTAATATTTAAACATGAGCAAGTGAACTTAATATTAAACATATATATCAGCAAAATGATTAAGGGAGATAATCTCTGGAGTAGCCGATCCGATTGAGCTGAAATTTTCGTAGAACCTATATATATATAATAAATAGGTTCGTAGTTTTCTGTAATTGAGATATCCCAAACCTTTTGGAGGCGGCGAGCGTTTTAGTGAATTTTGAGGCACTCCTATATTTCCAAGCAGTGTAAGTTTTTGTTCAAAAAAATGTTTGGGAATGAAAACTTATTATGTTCTTAGTGTGTTTATGTTAAACAATTGGAAATTTTGAGCCGTGTGTGGGTGCAGCGTTCCTAAAATTAGGCAAGGATTTTTTTCAAGTTTTGATTTGTCATTACTTCTGACAAAAACATTGGATCATCGTAAAATTTGTAGAGCGTATTTATCTTGACTAAAATTTAACACACATAGATTTTCAAGATAGTGCAATAAGTCCTGTAGGCTCCTGAAAAAAAATTCTTCAAATCATTGACCGTCCTGAAAATTTTTTGATTTTTGACAAAAAATTCAAATCATTGATAAATTTTAACCTTTGTCCATCATGCCAAATTGAAATTTTTAAACTTCCGATTTGCACAAGAATGGCAACCCATCACCAAATTACCTCTATTTTCAGCACTCGAAACTTCTGTTCACGAGAACGGACGACCGGATTATCCGATCATAATGAAATTTACAGGACATGTTGGTATTAGCTAAGACCAGGTCTGATTAAAGTGATTTTGAAATGCGGAAAACTGCGTGGCAGTGGTACCATCTTGAAAAATCACTGAGAAAAAAAACCGAGTTTTGGCCTATAACTTCCGATTTAGCCATCAGATTTTAACAAAATTCACACAGTACTTGGATCTTACTTTAGAAAACATTTATTGAAAATGTGGCTGAAAAATTAGAATAGAATTGCCAGCTATGGTGATTTTGGTCTCCTAAATCTTCCAAATTTGCTCAGCAAAATAAAGTTTTTTTCCTTATAACTTCCGGTCCAGTGTAGAAATCCAAACGAAGTTCATGCATTAAATGGACCTTAATATCGACCAAATGTCGCAGGAATTTCGTACAAAAATTATGAAAGGACTGCCAGCTATGACCATTTTTATAAGTTAAATATTTACGCTTTAAAAATTTTAAAAGTTTTGAGTGTGGTAACCCTAAAATCCTTTTCACCCGTATAACTTCCAGCGCAGTGATTCAATCGAAACGAAATTTACTGGTTGGGTTTGACTTAACGTGAAGCAGATTTGGTATACATTTTGCTTGCTGCTGACACAGGGTAACCAACATTAGCCATTTTCGTAAATATTGCACCAACACGTGCTTCAAATTACGTACTCATATGCAAAGCATTTGCAATAAATATAAGAAACTAATTTTCAAATTTTCCGAGCTTTGAACATTTTTCGGATGGCAGCCTCAAACAACGTTTAACCGCTGAAACTTTCGATAAAATCCTGCGATGAGAACGAAATTCAAAGAATAAGTTGATTTAAGTATGAGCCAACGACCTAGAAGATATTTGGACAGGCGGTGAGAAATCAATCTTGAGACCGAAAACGGGTTTTTCTACCAACTCATATAAAGCCGTACGAACACATAGGAAAAAGTTCAAGGGTGTAGGCAATATGCAAAAAGTGCAATATTTAAGGGGCATCAGCTTGGCGCGTAGGTTTGAATGGCAATTGTATATTTATATTTGTAGAAAAGGTGTAATCGTTGATTTGCAATTAAATAATTGAAACCTAGTCAAATGAAAATAATGTAGAATATTTTAAGGTATTTTGAACAACTTTATAATTGATTTTGCAATATTCAAATTATTTGAGTTAGACTCATTGTATTTTAACTTAACTATTTAACTCCTACTAACTGGTAGATACCTAATATTTTTCCTAATTTGACTACCATCTAAGTATTGCTTAGCCGTTATTCAACCGAGATGCTTTTGTATAGCTGGAGTCAGGATATCGGGATATAGAGCTTTACCGGCATATATGTAATATGTGTTGTATCCGTAATCTTTTTCAATAGCATATAGATAAATAAAAATAATTCCTATTTAAAGCCCCCTAAAAAAGAAGTGGCGATGTTGTATTCTGAGTAGGTTTTTGGGACCAAGGAAGAAAATATAATATGTACAATTAATGCATTTATCAATTGTTTTCCATATGCATTATTCTAAAGTAATCTGAAGACATATGTACGTTATCCGGTCTACTTTATCAAATTTCACTGTCATCATCTTCGAAGGTGACGTGATGAGTTCCACGTGTCACTTTACCCTTGATTCAATGCCTCCTAGGAGTATGGGCCGTCAGGCTACGTAATCGTTCTCGCTGTGACGACATGGCGGTAGGGAATTTGACATTTCCACGAGACAGTGCCGACACACACCGAGATTTCACTTGCGGTTTTTTAGCTAATATATGAATAAAACGTTAGTTTTTTGTGCGTGGATGCGTTGTAGTGTTAATATTTAGTTATAACTTGCATTTTGTGTCAATCAATTGTATCGAAAGTGAATCGACACCAAACACCACATAACCTAAGAATATCTGATAAACATTTCGTGGCGAATTTTTCTAATTATACCGCGCGCACCGCATTAATTTGTGTTTTAGCTGTTCACTAGCACTGTTCCCCGGATCTCACTTTGTTTTCACTTTACTCACTTTAACGCAACCCGTACAATTAACATTTTCCCGCGGACGTCCAATAAGACTATGTGTGTTTTTCGCGACATTTTGGCCTACTGCTCTGACGTCATCATTCTGCATTACGGCCCGTACTTCTAGGAGGCATTGCTTGATTTCACTCAGGTACTGAGAGCTGCGTGAACTCGAACCTAGTTATACAATCTGTCGCTATAACCTGCAGGGACCCCACACATAAGGAGCTAGTACTGGACTGTAGGAAGTTCCATATGCATTAAAAACCAGATTGAAACGATCATATGGTTAGTTGCTTAGGTTGTTTACATCTTGAGAAATATATCCTAGAAAATACTTAAAGCATATATTTCTGGTGTGGAGTACTTAGCTATGTATACTATTCAAAATAAACTAATAAAAAGGTTAATAAATAAGTTTATTTCTGATTAACATATGCCTCCCTCTTCCTTTCTAACTGGGCTTGGGACCAGCTGCGGCGGAATTACGGCAATGGTAAATATATTCATAAATATGTATATATATATATATATATATAAATATATATATATATATATATATATATATATATATATAAATATATATATATCTAAATATATATATATATATAAATATACATATATATATATATATATATATATATATATATATATATATATATATATATATATATATATATAAATATATATATATATATAAATATATATATACATAAATATATATATATATATATAAATATATATATATATATATATATATATATATATTATATATATATTTATATATATATATATATATATATATATATATATATATATATATATATATATATATATATATATATATATATATATATATATATATATATATATATATATAGATATTGTTGTGTACACTTGACACTTGACGTTTCGACACTGGTCGAAATGTCAAATATCACATAGATGGCGACTAGAGCGCCCTAATTGCACGCGGTGGTAAATACCTGGAACTAGGTAATTATTTTTGATTCGCGCAGATTTTTTTTGAAAAACTTAACTGTAATACTATTGCTATAAAAGCTCAGGATTGGAATCAATAAAGATTATTGAGTATTGGGAAGCCAAATAACAAGCGGCACCCAAGTTTGAGAAAGGAGTTGTTTTCCTTTTTTCAAAGTTATTAGCGAATTGCTTAATCTTTAAAGACTTAGCATAAGCGGCGACAAGTTCGCCAAAGCGAAGTCATTGTTGGTTCGGCTCTTAGAAAAGAAAAAAACTTCTGTTAAATCTGCATAAGCGGCGACAGGCTCGCCAAAGCAGATAAGTACAGGAATTCTAAAGTGAACCAACGTGTAGGCAAACAAGCAAAGTTACTGCTACATATTACATGGCGACCGTGCCAACGGCGGACCAAGGAAATTTAGAGTCCAACCTTCCCAAAGAAGGGGGACCTCAACCACGGGAGGACCCGCGGATCATCCAAGCGCGGAAGGACGAACTAAAACGGACAGAAATACCATATCAGGACACCCGAAGAAAGACCAGAAAACGCGGAGGAAGGATAGTGTATTTGAGGAGGCTCCGAGCGGCACTCAGGAGGGCAGCAACAGATGAAGAAAATCCACCACCCTGGGAACGGCAAGGAGAGTTGTTCCAACAGATAGAAAACATAACCAACGAATTGGAAAAAAACAAATATAAACAAACATAAATGTAAAAACAAAAATTTACATACATTTTACAATGTAAATTCAAATACAGTAGAATGAATAATGAATTGAATAAAATGAAATATTTTTGTAAACTATAGTTAATAAAAAAAAAATAATAATAATAAATGAAAACTAAACAAAAAACAATATATTTTTATTAGAATACAAAAAAAAAATTTTTTTTGAAACAAAAACCTATGGTCCATGGTATGGATATTATTTTTTTAAATGGAAGAGCAGATAAATGCCATTTCGAAAATTATAATAAATTTTAAAAAAAACTCCGGGAAGGGTATACAAAAGCGATACCATAATAGAAAAATTAAGTGATATCGAAGATTTGAAGAAAAGAGTACTAGATACAGAAGATAGTTCAGAATTGCGAAAAACATTCTTAGATAAATATATTGTAGCGAAAGAGTTGTTAGAGGAAAAATTAGAGCAAGCAGTAGAAAATAAAATGGGAACTTTCAATATAGAAATAGCTTTAAAATCAATACCAACTTTCAATGGAAACCCAAAAGAGGTTGATGCATTTTTAACCATAGTTGGGTTACTAAATGAAAGTTTGAATGAAGAAGGAAAATTGAATTTATTGAATTTCGTCAAAAATGTAAAGTTAGGAGCAAGCGTGAAGGTACAACTAAGTACATTAGAAATAAACAATTATTCAGCGCTAGAAAAACACTTAAAAAATAGGTACAAAAGTAAGAAAACATTACAGCAAATACACACGCAATTGGCTCAGCTACAACAACGCGGAACTGTAGAAAAATATGGAGAAAAATTGTCTGAGCTCATTAGTGAATTGAGTGATATCCAAATAAATAGCCTAGGACAAAATACAACTGCACAAGAAAAGGCAGTGATAGTAAAGTCTAATGATTCTTACGCGCTTACAATTTTTAAGAATGGATTAAATGAATCCCTTAAGCCTACTATTTTTGCTGCGCAACCTAAGACATTTATAGAAGCGATACAGATCGCAACTGAATTTGAAACAAGTAATAGAACACCGGAAAATATTATGTATATTAATAGAAGACCGAATTATAATCAACAATATAACCATAACAGCAGAAACACTTTTAATAATAATAACACGTCTCATGGCTATAACAATAATAGAAATTATAGAGACAATTACGATTCAAGATCAAGTGAAATGAACAATTCGAATAATTACAGAAATAACAGAAATACTTATGATAATAGAAATAATGAGTGGAATCAAAATAATACTAATAGAAATAATAACTATAGAAATAACAATAATTATAGAAACAATCACAGCTCAAGGGGTAATGAAGTAAATCGAAATCACAGAAACTATGATAACAGCAGAACTAATAGCAGAAATTTCAACGATAGGAGACAACGTATAAATATAGTCCAGGGAAACGCGACGAGCCCGGAGGCCAGCGACAACGAACAATAAAAGTTGACCCCGGGACCAAGACAGAAAAAATATTACTACTTAACAGACAGCTCGAGAATTACGTCTCGATTTACTGCAAGGATAATAGAAAATATTTAAAATTATTGGTTGACACTGGAGCAGATGTGTCACTATGTAAAGCAAGTGCGATTCCGGATGATCAAATCATAAATGAAGACAAAAGATGTAAATTCTCCGGAATAACCGATGAACAAATACAGTCGATTGGAACGACTAATTTAAATTTGAGTATTGATGGAAATAACATCAATTTTCCATTTCAAATAGTGGAATCTGATTTTCCTATTCTTACGGACGGAATATTAGGAAGGGATTTTCTTACCCAAAAATCAGCAAGAATAAACTATGAAACATACACAATAACAATAAATATAAATTATGAAGACCACACTATACCTATTGCTACAAGAAAACAGAGGATTACAGTACCACCAAGGTGTGAATACGTATGTCCCATCGACATTAACATAGAGGAAGATAGTGTAACCACTAACAAAGAAATTAAACCAGGAGTTTATATAGCCAGTTCAATAATCCCAGTAAAAGGCGTAAAACACATTAAGATATTAAACACAAATGAAGAAGAAGTAATACTCGAAAATTTTAAAATTGAAACCGAACCGTTAAGAAACTTCAAAACTTATGAAACAAGTAAATCAGTAGCCCGAAACATCAGAGACGAACAAAGATTTAAAGACATATTAAGACATTTTAAAATAAATCATCTGAATGCGAAAGACCAGAAGTCTCTACTAGAAATTCTTAAAACATACCAGCATATATTCCACTTAGAAGGTGAAGCTTCATCCACAAACAACTTCTACACTCAAAAAATACAAGTTACAGATACCACACCGACATACATAAAGAACTACAGGTTACCTCATACACATATCAACGAAATAAATAAACAAGTACAGGAATTGTTAGACAGCAAGGTCATCGAAAATTCAACCAGCCCCTATAACTCACCATTACTTCTAACACCGAAGAAAAGTGAACAAGGCGCAAATAAATGGAGACTAGTGGTTGATTTTAGAGCACTAAATAAGAAAATAGTCAACGATAAATTCCCTCTAACAAGACTAGAAGATGTTCTAGATAGTCTAGGGAGAGCTAAATATTTCTCTACTTTAGACATGACAAGTTCATTCCATCAAATAGAGCTTACGAAAGAGTCACGACCATTGACAGCCTTCTCAACGAACAAAGGGCACTATCAATTTAAACGACTACCATTCGGTTTGACAATTTCTTCAAACAGCTTTCAACGCATGCTAACCATAGCTCTAAGTGGACTGGACTCAGCAGCTTTTCTATATGTAGATGATATAATTGTTTTCGGCTGCAGTTTAGCACACCATAATTCAAATTTAGTACGAGTACTTGAAAGATTGAAAAAATACAATCTTAAGTTGAACCCTAAAAAATGCAATTTCCTGAGAAGCGAAGTGGTTTACTTGGGACATCTGATAACTAAGGATGGAGTTCGCACTGATCCCGGAAAACTAGATACAATCAAAAAATACCCAGTACCAACAAATCCAGACGAAGTCAGAAGATTCGTCGCATTCGCCAATTATTACCGTCGATTCATCCCCGACTTTGCTAAAATAACGAAATGTCTAAACGATCTACTAAAAAAGAAAGTTGAATTCAAGTGGACACAGCAATGCCAAACAACATTCGAATTGCTTAAAAGCAAACTAATGAATGCACCAATTCTACAATACCCGGACTTTAGCAAACCATTCATAGTCACAACGGATGCATCAGACTATGCGTTAGGCGCAGTACTGTCACAAGGTGACATAGAACAGGACTTACCCATAACTTACGCGAGTAGAACTCTCGTTAAACACGAAATAAACAAATCAACAATAGAAAAAGAATTACTGGCGACTCATTGGGCAATAAACTTTTTCAAACCATATCTTTTTGGAAATAAATTTACGGTGGTCACCGACCATAGACCACTGATATCGTTATTCACACACAAAAACCCATCATCAAAAATGACACGCATAAGAGTCGATTTATGTGATTATGACTTCGACATAATATACCGAAAAGGAAAAATGAATGTCAATGCAGATGCACTATCACGCATCAATTTAAACTCAGATACATTAAAAGAAATGATCCCGAAACAAGACCATAACGGTAAGAACAAAAATATATTAGCAGTCACAAGAAACATGACCAAAGATAAATACAACACACCAATGATAGAAGCACATAAACCAAATCAAAACATAAAACCTAATGAAACTTATATATGGAACAGCGAATTGATGGCTGACATAAAAAATTTAATAAACCTAAAATTTGAAACGGGGAAAAATACAAAGATAAACATTGAAAATAATCAAGTTAAAATTGAATGCAGTGATAATCCATCGGAATTAGTTTCGTTACTGGAGAAGCTGACGTCAATAGTGACAAGGAGGAATATAACAATGATATACTTAAAAGAAACTGATGAAATATTCAACATAATAGGGAAAAATGAATTCAAAGACATATTCAATAAATTACAACAGTGTACTCAATCAAAAGGCAAAAAAACCCTAAAAATTATAATATACAAACCCCCCAAAAGAATAACAGATAAAATAATACAATTTAAATTGATAAATGATTACCACACAACACCCGTAGGAGGACATTTAAGTGTGAGAAAAACGATATTAAAACTCAAACAGAAATACATATGGAAAAATATGAACAAAATGATAAAAACATTTATTAACAATTGTGAAACTTGTGCTAAAAATAAACAGACAAAACACATAAAAGAAAACCAAATTATAACAGACACACCTGGTAACACATTCGAAACAATCGTCATAGACACAGTAGGGCCACTTAGGTTGAGCAACAATTATAGATATATACTAACAATGCAGTGCGAATTATCAAAATATGTTATTGCCTATCCAATAGAATCAAAAGACGCTAAAACTATCGCGAAAACAATGGTTGAACAATTAAAATTAAAACACGGCCTTTTCAAAAAACTGAAGTCAGATAATGGAACTGAATTCACCAATGAGCTAATGGCAAACATTTGTAGTATGTTAAGAATAGAACAAGTATTCTCGACACCCTATCGCCATGAAACACTCGGGAAAGTGGAACGTAATCACAGAGTATTAAACGAATATTTATTGAACTTTACCAATAATTACGAATGGGATCAATGGGTACCTTACTATACTTTTGCATACAACACTAGCCCCCATGTAGATACACAATATTCTCCATACGAACTAGTATATGGCAGATTACCTCATCTACCTAAAGACATAATAGAAAAAGATGAGCCAATAAACAATATAGATAATTATGCTAATGAACTAAAACTCAGGTTAAAAAATAGTATCAGTCTAGCACGAAAAATAATCGATAGAGTAAAACACGAAAGAAAACTTAAATTAGACAATTTTGCAAAACCATCAAACTTGAAAGTAGGAGATTTAGTACTAGTACGAAATATGAATAGAAAGAAATTACAAAACACATACCACGGACCATACGAAATGAAATTCAGAGATGGCGTAAATTCAGATATCTTAGTAAACAACAAATGTAAAAGATATCACAATAATTTATTAAAGTTATACAAGCCACAGACAAGAATAATAATGCAATAAACTATAAGCATACAACTACAAATTTCCATAATCAGATAAAAAACACAAAAAAAAACAGAATAGAATCAAACAATATGTACACTATAAGATAAAATTAAGTCAAAATAAAGAAAATATCAAGAAAAGAAATATATACATATGAAATTGCGAATTAAATAAAAATAAGTCAAAAAAATATGTAATTGTAATGTGAAGATAAAGAAAATATCAAGAAAAGAAATATATACATATGAAATTGCGAATTAAATAAAAATAAGTCAAAAAAAATTATATGTAATTGTAATGTGCGAATCAAAAATTAAAATTCAAAAATTTTCTTTTTACACAAAAGAAAATTTTTTTTCCCAAAGAAAGAGGGTGTTGTGTACACTTGACACTTGACGTTTCGACACTGGTCGAAATGTCAAATATCACATAGATGGTGACTAGAGCGCCCTAATTGCACGCGGTGGTAAATACCTGGAACTAGGTAATTATTTTTGATTCGCGCAGATTTTTTTTGAAAAACTTAACTGTAATACTATTGCTATAAAAGCTCAGGATTGGAATCAATAAAGATTATTGAGTATTGGGAAGCCAAATAACAAGCGGCGCCCAAGTTTGAGAAAGGAGTTGTTTTCCTTTTTTCAAAGTTATTAGCGAATTGCTTAATCTTTAAAGACAGCATAAGCGACGACAAGTTCGCCAAAGCGAAGTCATTGTTGGTTCGGCTCTTAGAAAAGAAAAAAACTTCTGTTAAATCTGCATAAGCGGCGACAGGCTCGCCAAAGCAGATAAGTACAGGAATTCTAAAGCGAACCAACGTGTAGGCAAACAAGCAAAGTTACTGCTACATATTACAATATATTCAAACTAAACAAACAGTAAAAGCTTAGAGAAATGTATTATTTTCCACGTTTTGAACGACGAAACACGACAAGACAAACAAAAAACTGGGCAAATATTGAATTTTAAAACAATTTCACACAAACTACAAGAAATTGCCCCCAGCGACAAGTCATTTATACCACGCCGATGTTCCTCCTTCACCCCGCTATTGGCTACCACGACCACTGTTGCCAGATTGGGCGATTTCTCGCCAATTGGGCTATCTTTCCGTTGCATTTGGTGACGAAATTTCATTTTGGGCTACTGGCGACTTTTTGGGCTCCACTGACTAGCCGGGGTTTCAACTGCTAAAAATATATAAAGTTGAATTCACAAATGATTTCCTCAATCTTGAACGGAAATCTCTTCTTTTCATGTTCTAAATTTCGGTTGAACCTATTCTTTATTTCTAGTCTATTATTTGACCATATGTCAAAAGTGGTCAGCAAGAAGATTGAAAATTAAATCTGTGCTTGTACGTATGAGCAAAGGGTTAAAATATACTGAGCACGGAAAAAATTTGGGCAAAAGCCAATGAAGTAAATTCTACTGCTGGATAACAAATTTTCAGAGAAATATGCGAGCTCACTTTTTTATTACTATATCTTCCTTCGTCTAGTACAATAGTCTATATATGTTTAACTATGATAAATTAAATAAAGACTAAAATTCGAAATAAAATGCAAATAAATTTTTTGACATCTTTGATGCGAATTCTAATTCTCTGGAATTTCAACAAGAAAATTGAAAATATAATTTTTGACAATATAAGAGTTTATAAATAAACAAAAAATAAATACCCATGTAGAATGGATGCAACATTTTGTTTGTGCATCTAATACAAAAAACTTTCGCCATAATTATGGCATCGAACTATTGTGTGGACGTGTTGGGCTCTATTGGGCTACTTTAAAAGCCAAATTGGGCTCCATGAACGAAAATTTACTGGCAACACTGACCACGACCGATGTTCATTAAATTGTCAAAATTCGGTGAACATCAGCATGATACAAGAAACACTAGAGATAGCGACACTAGAGTGACTATTTTATTCTCTCTCTGCGCATGACGTCACCGGGAGAGTTCGTCGCGCGGCATGTTCACATGCATTGGTGTAAAATGTATGGGCGCTGGCGTAATTCATTTAAACAATCCGTAATTAAAACATGTTTGCATACATTCATGTACATAAAATCGTTACTTAAGGAATCATAATATGTACAGTTAAATTATGTGCTTAGTAGTACATGTAAAATGTATGCACAATTTTTGCAAAATATGATTAAAGTATATTTCAAAAGATGTAGATTTGGAACAAAACGCATTGTTTGTACATTTGAGAAAGTCAAAATTCACTTTTCGAGATGTGGCTAAGCAACAATATTATTGTAAATAACACATTTAATGATGCTTTTGATGATTTCAACTTCAAAAAATAGGCTTTACTCATTTTAATTAATTTTATTTTCAATATAAAAACTCCATTGCTAGTTTAAGACTCCTCTAGGGTGAAATCAGGGAAATACCTTACTAAGTATATATGAAATATTTGAGCTGAGAAATGAAGGACGTCCAATATGACGGATTGAATAACCCAAACTATGATTGGAGTACTTTACGTGGCTCACATAGCTCAAAAAATGTTGGTCGGTCTATAAATAGCAATTCATTTTTATATCTCTGGGGTTTTTTTGAAGCGCCTAAATTTTAAGTTTGAAAACTGGAATACTTCTAACTCCTTGTGGATTGTGGGATTTTCATCTCCTGAATCAATAACAATTGTATGGATTGAAAATCCACATGAATTTAGCAGTCCCTTATCTTGTGGTTCTACATAGAAAGGCATAATATTTTGGTCGCTGGCAGGTTTCGAACAAGTCTTGAATCACATGATTTTCTGATGGAGTCAATTTTCATCTCATTGAATGAGAAAACAGATACCTTCAGAATGCAGCTGAATTCAGACCTCCACATAATTTTTATCGCCGTAATAAGAAACCCTGATTGTATTTGGGCTTTCTAGCATCATCTTGAAGAGCTGTTATTGAAGAATTTGGAAAAGCTGTTAGCACATAATCTTTCAGCTCATAAACTTAATTTGCGCTAGCTAATTTGTTTCCATTTCACAATAGAATTATCTTTTCTAATTTTAAATGAAAGAGGAGAATTGCATTTTCCTTCTTTGAATTTTTAGACTGCGTTTTACACTCAGGATCAGTGCTGTCGTTTTACTGCAATTGCAGCATATCTGCTGTAATTTGATGCAGTTCACTTCAACACTGCATTTGCGTTTCATCTATTACATTTTACGAAATTTGCTACTTGTTTAATCTAGCTAGCATATTTAGTAAGTTAGTTTCGCTCTGTTTAGTTATATATGCAATTGCTAACCATTTTGAACTAAGAATGAATAAGAATTTCCCCAATTCTTAATCCTGGAGATATAACTGTATATTGTAATTTATTTTCTTTAATATGGAAAAACTGATATTAAAAATAATATGTATTTTTCACCAAACGACTAAACTCGAATCTGACATCTTTCAAAAAAAATTATACATCTTTTATTGAATATGGTTTGTTATTGCTATTTCAAATAGCAATAGTTGTATTTTAAATGCATGTAAGAAGGCTTATATGTGTACACATATGTATATACCTGTAGAAGAATCAATCTACTGCAATTTAGAGCAATCTGCTGCAACTTCGGAGTTTTATTTACTGCACAAAGAAACACTGCTCAGGATCATCATTGACTAACCTTTCCTTCAAATATGTCCAGAGAAGACTATCAAGCATTTCGTGTTTCAAATCCTGAACTTAATGTTGTTTCGGGAAATATTTCAAAAACAATCATGCAATAGACATTTTCCGATACCTTTTCGCTCCTTTTACACATCTGTTGGATACATATAATATAGTTTTTTCTTTTCTTCTTCTTTTGACTTTCAGTACAGCAATAACACACAAATTACATAGCATTTTTTCATTTTTCACATATATACTCCTGTAAATAAAATCTACTATGATCTAAATAAGCTCATTGATAGTTTATAATATTAAAACAATGCTGCAAAAGAAAACCATAGACCATTTTTCATGCATTTATTTGTATTCCAACACAACTTAATGCATTCATTCATGAACCGAACTCTCCCGGTGACGTCACGCACAAGCAGCGAGCCGAGAGAGACATGCGCGTGTCGTAATCTTATAGTTCTTTGATTCATGGAACATCAGTACGTGTTGAATCGACCGGCATTGTAATTGTTTGGTAATTGTTTGATTTTGATCTTGCCACTTTTTGCGAAATAAACTTCATTTATTTAATTGTTACTCCACAGAGAGCACTTATATATACTTACTTGTGGAAAAACACACCGGCCGCACGAGAACGAGCTGTGTTTTGGCAATGTGGCACTGAACACATCATTTTTACCGGATTTAAGTGTTTTCAAACACTGTCACTAGCACTTTTTCTGTTCAAATCCTGCGAATGTACCTAATTACTTCCGAAAAGCACTTTAATTCGCAAAAAACACTTGACATTAGTGATTATTCAACCTGTTTATAACGTTGTTGAGCAATTTACGGCGGGAGAAAAGTCAAATTGACAAACTGATGAGCAACGTGGTGCGTTGCACGGTCAGAGATGGAAAGTAGAGACGAGGAAATTGGTCCCAGCGTACTTTCCTAAATGTACACTTGGCGTGTTTTTTTGCTCCGATACAGAGCAGAATAGAACAATGACGCAAAAAAACCATCCATCACAAAACAGCTGATGCTTTTGCTAAGACTGACATAGGTTGCTGTATTTGCTGTGGTACCACTCAACAGCTCAAAATAAAGGGAGAAAATAACGAATATACACTACCATAATCGATAGAAAATAGCAAAAGCACTAACAGAAAATTATCTCTTTTAACTTTCTACACATTATGCGAGCATTTTTTAATTTACTAACTACCAAAACATTCAACTTAATCTTCAAAAAACCAAAGCCATCTCACAGAAAAAAAGTATGAACTTCGTATGAGCTTTTCTTTTTTCTATCAGCACATTCTATACTTCAGCACGTGAACTACCTATGACGAATACAATTTCTGTACAAGTGAATTCACTGGTGCAGGAGTGTTGTTGCAATGCCTCCTAGAAGTACGGGCCGTAATGCAGAATGATGACGTCAGAGCAGTAGGCCAAAATGTCGCGAAAAACACACATAGTCTTATGGGACGTCCGCGGGAAAATGTTAATTGTACGGGTTGTTGTTAGAATTAAAGACGAGACTTACTCGTTCAGAGAGTTTATTACAACTAACTTATCCTTAACACTAATAATTGAGTTTTACAATAATTCATAGTTCAAGTTGTATAGGTGCAGTGAGAAAGTTTTACTGTAATGTTAAAACAATTCAATACATGTTACTTACTATAGAACAAGTAATATGGATTTGTATGTGTACTGAGAATATATAAACCTTCATCACTACCCCTCAAATAAATATTACTTAATGTTTATTATGATGCATACAAGAAAGTGTTTATGATAATCCAAGCTTAGCTGATAGTTCGATATGTTTCTGCTTCTTCAAACTTTTTGTAAGTATGTCTGCTGTCAATTCATTAGTCGGGATATATTTCAAAACGATGATGGATTTCGCATAAACTTCTCGGATGTAGTGAACACGTATATCGATATGCTTTGTCCTAGCATGAAACACTGGGTTTTTCACCAACTGTTGAGCGCTTAAATTATCTCCGCCAATCTCGGTTGGCCCATCAGCGAGATTTGCAAATCCAAGCTCGTTAATTAAATTTCGAAGATAAACCGCTTCCTTCGTTGCACTTGATAGTGCCATATATTCAGCTTCGGTGCTACTTAGAGCAACTGAGGGCTGCTTCCTCGACTCCCAAACGACTGCTGCTCCGGCAAGAAAGAAAACATATCCAGTATACGATCTTCGATCGTCACAGGTGCCGGCCCAATCAGCGTCCGCACAACCAAATAGCCTATCGCCAGTTTTTCTAAAAGTAAGTTTAAAGTTAATTGTGTTATTTAAGTATTTTAAAATATGCATTGCTGCTCTCAAGTGTTCCATGTGAGGATCCGTATTAAATTGTGCCAGTTTACTAACGGAATGAGCAATATCTGGCCGGGTTGAAATAGCTAGGTATGTTAACGAGCCAATTAATGACTGATAAAGCTTCTTATCTGCTTTAACGCACGTAGAGCAATCCGAGCATTTCTTCATTTTAAATCCAGGGTCTAATGGAGTACTGCATTTCCTCGTCGTTTTCATTTTCATTGAATCAAGCAAATTTAAAATAAATTGTTTCTGTGAAATGGTTATAGCATCGCTTTGTCTGTTGAACTCCATTCCTACGAAATACTCTATTGGCCCTTTATCTACTACGTCAAATTCTAATCCGATTCGCTGTTTGATTCGACTTAGGTCATCTTCATTTGAGCACGCTAGAATTATATCGTCTACGTAAATAGCGATAATGTTGATACATCCTTGTTTTTGAATTGTGTAAACACAAGGATCTGCATTACATCGATTAAATCCAATGTTTTTCAAAACTTGATCTAATTTTTCATTCCACTGTCGTCCAGATTGTTTTAATCCATACAATGCCTTTTTTAACTTACATACTTTCGAAGGATTTGCAGAATCAACAAAATACTCAGGTTGTTCCATGTATATGACGTCGTCTAGTTCTCCATTTAAGTATGCTGATGTCACATCCAGTTGATGTAATAATAGATTGAATTCTACAGCTAGCGCTGTAATTAATCGAATCGTTGAGTATCTAACAACCGGGGAGAATGTTTCTTCGTAGTCTACTCCAAATTTTTGCCTGCACCCTTTAGCTACTAGCCGGGCTTTATAGCGTTCAAGTTTACCATCCTTATCATGTTTCATATTAAAAATCCACTTCGAACTAATAGTACGTTGATTCTTTGGTAGGTCTACAAGTTGCTATGTATCATTGGATATCAGTGATTGGTACTCATTTCTCATAGAGTCAATCCATTTTTCTGCATCTGGCCGACTCAATGCCTCTTCCACCGTTTGTGGATTTTTTGCATGCCAGCTACCATTCATAAAGCTAGATGAAGCTATTATCTTTCTGCCAGATCTCAAAACTCTTGCTTCATTTTCATCAGAGTCATCAATTCGACCAAATCTCATATTATTCCTGCCCTCAAAAACATCATTTGATGTCACGATGCTTTCTTCAACTATGTTTTTGTCTTTGTTGGTTATATCAGACTTTTTATCCAAACTTTCAATTTCATCAGTCACTGACGATTCCTTTCTCTCATTATCTTCCTTTTTTACTATAATTTTATGATTTTCATTTCCTGTTACGATTTCCATCAAATTTGCTGGTGTCCTCAGCTCAGCCTCCTCACTAAACTCGAAGAACCTCACGTCTCGACTTTTGTAAATTTTTCGGGATTTAGGTTCATATACCCTGTAGCCTTTTGATTCGCTCGAATATCCTACCATGAAGCATTCCATTCCTTTAGCCTTGAATTTAGATTTACCCGGTCGCTTATCTAACATGACCGCTTTGCACCCAAAACTGCGAAAGTACGTAACGACTGGTTTTTTCTGGCTCCAAACTTCTTGAGGTGTAATTTTGTTCAGTATTTTAGTTGGCGATCTGTTTCGTATATAAACCGCGGTATTCACTGCTTCGCCCCAAAGGAATTCTGGTAGGTTCGAATCTAGTAACATTGATCTTGCCATTTCTACTATGGTTCTGTTAGCCCTCTCAGCCACACCATTTTGCTGGGGTGTATATTCTATCGTCCGCTGGTGTTTAATTCCATTTTGTTGAAGGAAGTCTTGAAATCTTTACTTAAATATTCTCTACCATTATCACTCCTTAAGATTTTGATTCTATTCATTAATTCGTTTTCGACCATGGCTTTAAAATTTTTAAAACTTTGGAAGACTTCATGCTTTGTTTTGAGGAAATAAACAAACATTTTCCGCGAGAAATCATCAATAAATAAAGCAAAATACTTTGCACCACCAAGAGATGTGGTTCGCATCGGCCCACAAATGTCTGTGTGAATTAACTCTAGTAGTCTCTTACTACGATATTCTGATTTCGAAAAAGGTAATACACTAATTTTGGCTTTGGCACAAATCTCGCAATCGATTGTGCTTGCAAAGTTTGAAAGCTTTAGTCCGTGAACCATTTCGTGTTTCTGCATATCTTTTAAATTATTCACATTTAAGTGTCCAAATCGTTTGTGCCACAATTTTAGATCACTGACAGTATCATTCGCTAAATTACAAACTTGCTTTTGTGGCGCATTGTATACGAATAGATTGTTTAGCTTTTTGGCGCGTAAGATGACGTTTCCATCCGAATTACAAATTTCTACACGTTCGTGAGTAAAATCCATACTATGATATGATTCTGTTACTTTGCTCACTGAGAGAAGATTAAATTGTAATTGTGGCACAAAAAGAACATCACGTAACAGTATAATAGTGCTTTCAGTTTCTAATTTTACTTCACCAATACCTCGAGACATAATTATATGATCACCTGCTAACTCAATTTTCTCTTCATGAGGAACTAATACTTGGAACATTTCTCTATGACAACACATATGACTAGTTGTTCCACTATCAATAATCCAATTGTGTTTGCTAAAATATGAGTAATGATTTGCGTTTAGTAATGCAAAAGATGTAGTGGATTTCATGGTTGTATTGTGTTTTCGAAATCGACATGATGCTGCTAGATGTCCCTTTTTGTTGCATATATAGCATTTGCCGCGAAAACTGTTGCCAGGTTGCTGCACCGGTTTTCGTTCCTGGTTGTGTGGTAGTTTGGATTTCCGTTCTTTAGAGAAAAATGCACCTTCAAACAATTTATCATCAACGGTATCGTTCCCTTCTCGCCTAAGAGCTTCTTCTAGAAGCTTGTTACTAATGTTCGAAGAACAATAGTATTAAACTCGTTTCGCCGAAAATTCATATTTCTTTATATATATATATATATATATATATATATATATATATATATATATATATATATATATATATATATATATATATATATATATATATATATATATATATATATATATATATATATATATATATATATATATATATATATATATATATATATATATATATATATATATATATATATATATATATATATATATATATATCAGCAAAATGATTAAGGGAGATAATCTCTGGAGTGGCCGATTCGATTGAGCTGAAATTTTCGGAGAACGTAGATGTATATAGTAGGTAGGTCCACAACTTTCTCAAGTTCAGATATTCTAAACCTTTTGGCGGCGGCGAGCGTTTTAGTGAATTTTGAGGTACTCCTATATTTCCAAGCAGTGTAAAGTTTTGTTAAAGAAAAGTATTGGGAATGAAAATTAATTATGTTTTTAACTCGTTTATGATAAAAAATAGGAAATTGTGAGCCGTGTGTGGGTGCAGGGTGCCTAAAAGTAGGCAAGGATATTTTTCCAAATTTTGATTTGTCATTACTTCTAAGAAAAACAATGGATCATCGTGAAATTTGCAGATCGTATTAATGTTGACTAAAATTTAGCACATGTGGATTTTTAAGATAGTGCGGGTAACCCTGTAGCTACGGTAGGCTCCTGAATAAAAAACCTTCAAATCATTGACCTTCCTGAAAA
This sequence comes from Nemotelus nigrinus, assembly GCA_947369275.1. Lineage (NCBI taxonomy): Eukaryota > Metazoa > Arthropoda > Insecta > Diptera > Stratiomyidae > Nemotelus > Nemotelus nigrinus. The sequence continues at coordinate 114,283,778 of OX376373.1, forward strand.
ATTTTTGATTTTTGACAAAAAAATCAGATCACTGATAAATTTTAACCTTTGTCCATCATGTCAAATTAAAATTTTCAAAATTCCGATTTGCACAAGAACGGCAACCCATCACCAAATTACCTCTATTTTCAGCACTCGAAAGTTCTGTTCACGAGAACTGACGACCGGATTATCCGATCATAGTGAAATTTACAGGACATGTTGGTATTAGCTAGGACCAGGTCTGATGGAAGTGATTTTGAAATGCGGGCAACCCTGTGCCAGTGGTACCATCTTGAAAAATCACCCAGAAAAAAAACCGGTTTTTGGCCTATAACTTCCGATTCAGCCATCAGATTTTGACAAGATTCATATAATACTTGGATCTTACTCTATGTAACATTTGGTGAAAATTTGGCTGAAAAATTAGAATAGAGTTGCCAGCTATAATGATTTTTGTCTCCTAAATCTTGCAAATTTGCTCAGCAAAATAAAGCTTTTTTCCCTATAACTTCCGGTCCAGTGTAAAAATCAGAACGAAGTTCACACAGTTAATGGACTTTATTGTGAACCAAATGTCATAGAAATTTCGTACCAAAATCATGAAAGAACTGCCAGCTATGACCATTTTTGAAATTTGGTTTAATTTCTTTACTGAGCCATTATGTCATTAGATTTCCAAATGGAAATGATCCTGCAATGAAAATTAACAACAAATATTAACACTTTAAAAATTTGATAAGTTTTGAGGATAGTAACCCTAAAATTCTTTTCACCGGTATAACTTCCAGCGCAGTGATTCAATCGAAATGAAATTTACTGGTTGGGTTTAACTTAACGTGAAGCAGAATTGGTATCTAACCAGCATTAGCCATTTCCGTAAATATTGCACCAACAGATGCTTCAAACAACGTTCTCATACGCAAAGCATTTGCAATAAAAATAAGGAATTCTTTTTTAAATTTTTCGAGTTTTGAACATTTTTCGGATGGCAGCCTCAAACAACGTTTAACCGCTGAAACCTTCGCTGAAATCCTGCGAAGAGAACGAAATTCAAAGGATACGTTGATTTGACTATGAGCTTGTTATGGTAAACTTATTGCTGCTTCGTTCAGAAAGTATTGCCAGCACTGAATTATATGTGTTACAGTTGAGTTTTGTTGCTTTGGATAAGGAATGGTTGATATGATTCTAAAAAACAGTGTATTACGTCTTTCCACACTTTTTTGTCACTCAAAGACAATTTCTTCGAAAATTAGTTTTCTAGCGGTTCAGGTGCGCTAGAGTTTTTTTTCAATTTATCTATTTCAGGCAGTTCATCTCGAGTTTCAATTGCCACTATAAAATTTTCGAAAGATTTGGGCAAACTCGATAATAAAATTATGGCATGCAATTCTTGATTTAAATTTACATCCGTTTCTTGCAATTTCTCACATATTTCGAAAAATTGGTGTAAATGACTTACCATGGAAGAATTCTCGGGCATTTTCAAATTTATCAATTTCTTAAATAGAGATACTTTTCTTCCTGGCCCTTTTGGTTGGTGGATTTCTTTTAGGGTTTCCCATGCTCCCTTAGATGTTTCACACTTTTTGATGTGTTACAATAATTCATAGTTCAAGTTGTATAGGTGCAGTGAGAAAGTTTTACTGTAATGTTAAAACAATTCAATACATGTTACTTACTATAGAACAAGTAATATGGATTTGTATGTGTACTGAGAATATATAAACCTTCATCAGTTGTGTTAAAGTGAGTAAAGTGAAAACAAAGTGAGATCCGGGGAACAGTGCTAGTGAACAGCTAAAACACAAATTAATGCGGTGCGCGGTATAATTAGAAAAATTCGCCACGAAATGTTTATCAGATGTTCTTAGGTTATGTGGTGTTTGGTGTCGATTCACTTTCGATACGATTGATTGACACAAAATGCAAGCTATAACTAAATACTAACACTACAATGCATCCACGCACAAAAAACTAACATTTTATAAAAATACCGCAAGTGAAATCTCGGTGTGTGTCGGCACTGCCTCGTGGAAATATCAAATTCCCTACTGCCATGACGTCATAGCGAGAACGATTACGTAGCCTGACGGCCCGTACTTCTAGAAGGCATTGGTTGTTGTTTGCAATGCGTATATCCTATTCTCTACTGGATAGAGGAGCAAAAAAACACGCCTACTATAACCGCCTGTCCAAATATCTTCTAGGTCGTTGGTATGAGCTTGTTATGGCAAACATATTACTGCTTCGTTGGGAAAGTGCTGCCAGCACTGAACATTTTCATCATTTGTGTTATCGTTGAGTTTTGTTGCTTTGGATTAGGAATGGTTGATATGATTCTGCAAAAAGTCTAGCGCATCAGAGCCGTTAGATAACTTATTTTCGAAGAAACGGACTTTGGGTGACAAAAAAATTTGAAAGACTTAGTACACTTTTTTGTTCTGTGTGAATTTCGTTAAAATTTAATGGCTAAATCAGAAGTTATAGCACAGCAATAGGGCTTGGCCCGCTATGTCCGAAACCACTCTAACCCAAAATTGGCCGATTTCAGCTACTTTTGCCCTAAAAACTTTTTGAATATTAGATTAAAATACTCGCAAGTACGAAAATACTCGATACTTGATATGGTTTTAAACTGCACTATCTAAAAGCAGATTTTAGTTTTAAATACTTGAAAGCATAATAAAACTCAACTTCATATAATATTTGATCAAACACTTTGATCAGACTTAATGGTTTTAGCAAAACTACTAGCCATTTATACATGATAAATGCTAGCCATACAAATTCCCATCCATATCTGATCATTACATTCCATATGCATGCACACGTAAAAAAATCTACTAAATCGTATTCTAAGCCCGTTTCTTTGTTTAACGTCCGTTCCTAACTATTAAGTTTTATCAGACGACCCACCATTAGGGCAGGGACTAACAATGTCAGTCACCATCGACTTAGCAAACAAGGCAAGCCTTGCTACTCGTGTCTTCCAGTGTGTGCTGGGAGGCGGTCCCATCCACTATACTGGTTAATACGAGGCCCACCTAAACCTCTGTTATACTTCAGGTATAACACCCGGCCATATACGCGGCTCCACGTCGCCTCCGGGGATTCGAACCCCAGCAGGCTAACCAAGCGCCAGTTTGGATCGCTACTTCGCTGTAGTGTAACATCCTCTCCGGATTAGGTTCTAAAGCCACAGCCACCGCGTTGCTCCCACTAGGGGGCCTATTCCAGTGGTAGGGCTGGGCATAGTCCAGTGGCCCCTACCACCCGCGGCTTCGTGTTCTTTTCAACCCCGGTAAACTGGTTGGTTATCCCCTCTGTGGCCACTGCCGGGCACAGAGAGGACCTTATTTTTCGTCGTGAGGACGTGACTTGCCATTTCCCCGCCACAATCCACCGACACTGCAACTGTACGTGATGTTTGGTTTCCTCGGCGCTCATACTTGGTGCCTGTTATTTCCGACTCAATGCATGTACTTCTTCACATAGCTATATATTGCAACTTTCCGCCCATTTCATTTTTACTTTCCCTATCCCTCCCTTGGGAATCGTTAAGATTTCAATAACTACTTTGTGCTACTTCAAGTTCAATCATACTATTCTTTTTGCTCTTCCGTCCTACTATATCGTCTTCCATCAACTTTCCGCCCATTTCGTATTTACTTTCCCTATCCCTCCCTTGGGAATCGTTAAGATTTCAATAACTACTTTGTGCTACTTCCAGTCCTACTATAAATCTTCCAAAGCTTTTGATTCTACTTAGACCTTCAAATCCTACAAGGCCGCCACAACTTCAAAATCCACAATAACTCCTGAAACTCCTTAACGTACCAAGACCTTCATATCCTACAAGACCTTCAAGTACTTCAAGTACTACATTTCCATCTGTTGCGTTTCGTGATACTTGGACTACTATTTTTGAGCCCAGCAAATGTTCGTCCTTTCTTACTACTTTGCTTCATCCGGATTCTGCTGTTTCAACGGGTAGCCATCCGTCGATGCTAGTACGTGTGTGTCGCCACATACCGCATCGATGGCTAATTACTCCACTTGGCCACTCAGCCGTCTTACTTTATCAACTAACTTCCAATGAAGGAAATTAGCGATATTTCGTACGGCCGTGGGTAACTTCGTGTTTCATACCAGCTTTCAAATTTGCGCCATTAACTTCCTTTCCCCCTAAGAATCCATTTCGCCCTACTTTGCCTAGTAAAGTGGTCAGGTCTTTCGACATTTCTTTGCTACTTTGTAAAACTTGGGTTATCTTCGGTTTTTAGCTCAACTATTTCTTCTTCCCTGCATTATGATCTTCAATGTGCCTTGAACTTCGTTTCCCTATCGGTATTCCCTTTCGCCCTACTTTGCCTACTAAACGAGGTTGGAAATCTTTCGACATTTCTTGCTACTTAGTGCAACTTTAAGTTTACTTTAGTTTTAAGCTCTGCAGTTCTGCTTTTTCAAGTGCGCCTTAAACTTCATTTCTCTCTAAGAACTCCGTTTCGCCTTACTTTGCCTACTAAATTCTCAGCCCTTAAAATTTTTCAACATTTCTTGCTAAATTGTTTTTATTGTGTACCAATTTTTTCCTAGCTTGTAAAAATATTTTTTAATTTAAACCAATTTTTCCTTTAGAAGCTAGATTTATTTTTATTTTGACATATATCGATATTTCGAGGGTAATCTGCCCTCTTCCAAAAGACACTGAAGAAGAGGGCAGATTACCCTCGAAATATGGATATATGTCAAAATAAAAATAAATCTAGCTTCTAAAGGAAAAATTGGTTTAAATTAAAAAATATTTCTTGCTACTTTGTACAACTTTGAGTTGATTTCTGTTTATAGACCTACTATTCCTTCGTCACTTCTTCACCCAATAACTCTGTGGGGACACTCACAGATTCAATATTTGTTTACATCGCTATCCTGCAGCTGTTTATGGCCATCTGCCCAGTCTGCCCAGCATCCGTAAAACATTTCATATTGTTTATCAACTTAGATGTTCTCCTGGCACATGCATTGAGTTTTCCATAACAGGAACCATTCTGAGTTTCTCGTACTAACAAACACCAACGACAGCGACAATGCTCGGGTAGCCAATAGCAAAGTCCTGACAAGCCCTCCCCACGACCACCTCCTCTCCTTCCAACGTATCAAACACCTCAAACTTCCTTATTCCTCCAGTTTTCAAACCTTATTACTTCCTGCTGTCATCATTCTTTTCGTGCCTTCTCCAGCTAGTGCCGAAGCACTCTCCTTCGCCGAAGACAGTACTTAGTCCTACTTTCGGGTTCATTCGGTCATCAAACTCCTCATCATCTCTTCTCTTCCTTCAGATCAGTTATCCCTGACATTTCTGACATTTCTGACACCTCTGACACCTCTGACACCTCTGACACCTCTGACACTTCTGACACTTATGACACCTCCATGGAGAAGTGAAGGGAGTCGAACTCCCTTAAGCCAATCCCGCGAGCGAGACTGGCCCTCCATACACTAGCCGAGGACGTGTGGGACGCCATCCCCCTTGGGACCCGTTGCGATTCCCGAAGGAAAAGCAGGGGTCCTCCTCGCACGAATCTACCAGGGAGGGTTTACCTGAAGAACATAAAGTTCAACAAGCGCTTTATTTCCCCCCCTGGGGGAACTAAATCGTATATCCAATCCATTCGAATCTATTCTTCACAAGCGGTTCTACAAGCGTACTGTGTATACTGGTATACTATACACCAGGGGTGGGCAAACCTAATACTGGTATTCGACATAAATTTTTTTAATTTATGCGCGATCGACTTCGAAAAATGGGTTAAATTAAAAACAAATAAAAATTTAATTAAGGTCTTTATTGATATTAATATATTAAATACATTGTATTACTAGTTTGTGCAATGTACTTTATTAATAAATATTTTGGATTAATTTTTGATGTATATTCGTGACTCTCCATTTCATCAAAAAGTATTGTAGAGTTAGGCTTGTAAGCACTGAAGCACAATCAAATAGATGCCGTTAAGTGGTCATTAGTCAGAGAACTCCTAAGTTGCGATTCGATTATTTTCATTTGAGAAAACGTTGCTTCACATCGATAAAAATAAACAAAAAATGCAAATATCCTCATTGCCACCAATCTCAATAATGGATATTTTTCATGGTAATAAAATCCTAAAATAATTTTCATTTGGGCGTGCTATTGTTAAAATTTCTAACTCTAGATCCGATGAATATCCTCGTTGTCGAATTCTCTAAAAGGAAATGGAATAAATTCAAAAATCGGTTGAATGTTATTGAGATTTGCAAATCGTGTCTCGAATTCTTGATTAAAATTTTCCAGTTAAGGACAAAACATTTCAATATTAAATGCACCAGTAGGTTAGGTTAGGTTGTACCAGTTGGCACAAGACCACACATAGACCTATTGGTCCATAGTGTTACCAGATAAATGGGCCAGGAGAAAAAAAGTTCAGTCCAAGGGGCTATTGAAGGCCCCGGATTTTTTCACGAACTGAAGGATGTCTTTCAGCCAGGCCCGGCCCTAATGTGTTTAGCGCCTGGTTCATAAGAATTTGCCGCCCTCAGCTTAGGGTCTGGAAACATACTATATGGAGCACACTACTATAGGTCCTCCAAATTGGTGTTTTGTGCATGTTTGAGAACGTGGGGGATGACTAGCTTTGGTTATTTGGTCTACATGATACATCTAAATTTAATGCGATTTTCTTGCAGTAACAGGTGTACTTTCAAATCCTGAGTTGCTACGATATTCCACCAAAAAATTTAAAGTTGGCTATGAACTATTCTTAGTGGTGGTTAAATATAGGGAGTGGCTTTAAATCAATCTGGTCGCAATATTGATTTTATCTAAATTACTATACTATTAAGCTAACAATAAACTTAAATTTTAGCAATTTTTTTCCTGAACACTCCACAATATGTTTAATATTCGAATCTTCACTTTCCTCTAAAGCCCTAATGCTTCGTATGTATCAAATAGATTTTGCATCAGGAGATTAAAGGCGTTAAGTGAATTTTCAAATCTTGTATTATATAAGGGCTTAAGCCCTCAATATACGTATGGAGAATGCGCCAACTATTCATAGAACTGCAAAAATACATAAAACTGTTTGACAAGGTCAAAAACACCTATTGTATCGAAAAAAAACAGTTCGCTGTTTCGTTGACAACCAAATTGAAGGTGTTTGTTAAATTTTGCACGCTATATTGCCTGCGCTCTATATTGGAGCCTTTGTCATAGATTTGCAATTTATAGCCCATTGTTCATTAATTCATTTCAAATTGTGAGTCCTTTTACGGTCGTATATTTTGCTTCTGAAAATCCTTTAAACTGCTTTTTATTATTAAATACTCCTTTTTAAAGTGTGCGAAGCTGATTACCAAAGGTAATCTGGTGTCAAATCGACTATAATTGCATATGTATTTACTTATTTTGATGTATTCAACGATTTTGTTTTTTAGTGCAGTTACAATCATGCTTACGGGTTCTTTGTTTTTACAGCTTTGTGATCATGTAAAGGGAGAGAAATATGGGTACGATCTTATTAAGAAATAATTATTTAATAAGAAATAAAATTAATAAGCCAATCTAGGGGAAAATTATTAACATTTTCCAGTTCCCTATAATACACGTTTGTGATAAATTTCCGTTACATTTTAATTTGGACGAAAACATAGGTTTACAACTATTCATCCATAAAATAAAAATGATTTTTCATATCATTCAAATCTAATTTTCCAAACTGAAATTTTCATTAAACTCAAGAAATGACAAATCCAAGTGACAACACTAATCTCTAACCGTATACAATGTCTCTAAATGAATCAGTCTCAATTTTTCTCCTCCGTGAATGAAAAATAATATTTTTATTTTTTATTTTCTCCTTCGAGTTCATCTACGATGACCAGTCAAGGCGCACACGTGCTCCATACCCATCTCCTTTTGTTACACGCAATTATGCTTTGATCTCTTCTGATCCATAGGGTGCCATTGGTACGGCGCCTTAGGCGGCATCGGAGCGCGATTTGAAAGTGCACCAAATGAACTTGCTATGGATGAGAGATAAGCACCCCTCCCCGAAGTCAAAACGGGTTCATTCACACTCTCGGTATGTATACGTATATGCATAACGTTTTAACATGCAATACATGATGTGAATCTGGTAGCATATTTGTTTCTAGTATACACAAATTTCTATACAAGCATTTGATGAATTTTAGAATTACGTCAGCTAATTTTTTGGTGTATGGATGGTTTTATAGTAAAGAACCCTACAGGTGCACACTCAAGGTGTTACCGTAAGCGGAAAATAAATTAACTGAAAATTTAATATCTCCAACTTATTTTACATATAGATAAAGGTTATATGGTAGATATTTAAGAGGAAGATATTTTATTCTTGAATTATATATTTTATTATGCCGCCTTTTGTGCTTGTCTTATGCTGCCGCCTGGATTCAAAGCACCATGTGCACATATAAAAAAAACCGGCCCTGCTTTCAGCTTTTGCATTTTACATTCACCAGTAAGTTTAATATGTTTTTCTTAATATGGAAAATATTTAAAAATTATGCCTATTTAATTGTGAAGCAAAAAGTTTTGAATTTACTTAAAAAACATTTACCGAACTCAACAAATCAACAATATTTTCCTTTTCCTTGTAATTGTAAATTTAGCAAGCTGTAACGGCCCATAAAATCCGTAAGAAATGCTAATTTCTTTACCCATACTGGATCTTCCAATTGTTCATGTTTTTCTCCCAATGTGTCCAAAAATGCAATAATTTCAGGTAAAAGATTTAGAAATCTTTGCAAAAAGCTTCCTCAGTTAAGCCATCTAAAGCTCAGTACTGTTTTCGATTTCACGTTAAATTTTCATCCAAATTTTCACTTGAAATTTATTTCGGCGAAATTTTAGCTTGAAAATAAGCAAGAGTTGTACTCACTTTTAAGCGTGAAAAATTGCTTGGAACATACTTTCGCTTTGAAAATGCAGATGGCTTTGACACATGTCTCCAATCACTTCACGCCAATTTAGTATGTGCAGTTCATTCTTTAGGCTAGTACTGACTTAATCGTGAAGCTAAATTTTGACATGTCTCCATTATCTGGTCATTCTTTCGAGCGAAAATTTTGAAAATGGTGATGGGGACATTTATCATTTCTGACGGATAAGATGTCAAGAATTTCAGTTTTCAAACGATTTTGTTATTGAAAAGACATTTACAGAATTCCATTTTCAAATTCAAACACCAAATGCCGCTTTTTAGCTCGAAAGAATGAACTGCACAAACTACATTGGCGTGAAAAGACTTTAATTAAAAATTTTATTGTATCTAAAATTGAGATGAACCTTTGTTGCGCTGGGTGTGACAATTTACTACCTCGGTAGCAAAGAGACGAATGCAAATGCAGCCCAGGTGTAAAGCAGGAAGCAAAAATATAAAGTATGTACTTTAGAACAGAGAGATTTAAGGAAATGAAACAATCGTATACGTATACGAGATTTAGTGAAGCAGTTTTACTACAATGTTATAAATCTATAAATTGCACAAATCGAGAGCATAGCTATCTCGGATTTTCCCTTTGACTTCTCCGCCACCAAGGCTTTGCGAGCTTTTGTGTGGACTGAAACTGCGCTGGCTGTCCGATTGGATCTATTAAGCCAAGGCCCATTCCAAAATGTACTGAATAAATCGTCTACTAAATTTTTAGTTCACATTTTTAATTAATCTAGTAAATTATTAAAAATGTCTGTGATCGACTGTCAAACTGTTTGCGATCGACCGGTCGATCGCGATCGACCGTTTGCCCACTCCTGCTATACACTATCATGCCCACCGCCACCTAAGATTTAAAGATATCTTGATTTTAACTTAAGATAAACATATCCTTTTATACATCAATATTTTTATATATATAAATTGCGGTTTGATCAAATAATAACACTTAATATTTTTGCTGAAATATTTGAACATTTTTTTATTGGCTGCGCCAACGAAACGTGCTTTATGGCTGACTCAATTGCCGTCAACCGATTGTCGATGACTTGACCAGTGAGATAGTAGAAATGGAGAGGACATGCCCATAAGATTTACATTGAAGGAGATGGTAGTAATTTTTTGTCTGCTCATTGTCAAATCGCGTCAAATCCAAGTAGTTCCCCTCCAATTTGACAATGAGAGCGAAATGGCGTAAAGGCAGCTTTAACATGCTTTGTGCGCGAGAGGATTGAAGGGGCTAATAGTGGAAAGTTATACCGTCCGTGTCCAGGGGCTGGACTTGACCGACCGAATGATCGATTGCTAAGAAGGCGAGATGTTTATTCGATTCTCTCGATTGTCTCGATTCTCTCGATTCTTTCGATTGTCTCGATTTTTTTGATTGCAACAATTGAGTCCAACTTAAAACCATCGAGCTGTTTCGAGATATTTGAACAATCGAAACAATCGAGTTTAACATCTCGCAATCGCGCATCACTACTCCATGTAACAAAATTTCGATTACTCCAGCTGGTAGCACTGGTGAAGGTAATGTTGTTGGTGGTTTGTTGCCGCTGTTTTATAAGTATGAACTGTCCACAGGTGTTTGGCGATCGTCACCTCGGATAATCCTTGAGCAATTTCCCGAGAACATATTTCAAAATTTCATCCAAATTTTCCCTGGTAATATTTTCGGCAAGTTGTTTGTGACGATGGAGAGTATCATCCAACCACTAGGGCAGTTGGTTTGTAGATGAGGCTAAACCTAATTCAAAAAAGGATAGGTTTCGATCCGGAGAATGACTATTACCTAAAATGACAATTACCTGAAGACACATAGCAAACAATAGCAGCACAATTATTTTCGTTGTTCCATCGCCGTCTTATGGAGATCGTGTAGACACTTACGGAACATCTGGTTTCCTCATCTACGAGTGTGCATCATTTCAAGAGCAAATTCAGTGAGATAGTAGAAATGGAGTGGACATGCCCATAAGATTTACATTGAAGGGGATGGTAGTAATTTTTTAGCAACTCATTGTCAAATCGAGTCAAATCCAAGTAGTTCCCCTCCAATTTGACAATGAGGTCGAAATGGCGTAAAGGCAGCTTTAACATGCTTTGTGCGTGAGAGGATTGAAGGGGCTAATGGTGGAAAGCTCTCCCGTCCGTGTCCAGGGGCTGAGCAAATTACAATTATGCAAGAGAATCTAACTTACAATCGAAACGGTCGTTGTGCATGTGAGCCATGACTTGCCATTCGACGAGCACTTCGCGTGGTAAAGCAGGAACGACAATGTAATCGATTATTTCATTTGTCGTACAACGTTTTCATTGCCAACGAGCTTTGGAAATTTAATTCGTATGTGAAACAGATTCATTGTACTACATCTCGTAGCTGACCGTTGGCATCCATCGCTTTCGCTATGCGTGCAATATGTTTCAAAGCTAATTTACATTGGGATCGTATTCCACCCTCAATCAGTTTCATGCTGCTGGTACAAGAGCACAGTCTTTCAGTCACCCAACAGTCGCCATATTTCCCGAAATGTCATAACAAGACAAGACAGAGAATCCGGACAGTCTATCTTGATCTCCTATAACTGTTATAATAGGTCAGCTAAAACACTGACGTCATAATCTGTTATACGGAGATCATGATCAAGTCGGAGCAAAAATAAATCAATACAAATGAAAAATGAAATGAAATGAAAAATGAAAGCGAAATAGTAATCTTAAAACACACAATGAATCAAATTAAATGAATTAATGTAAGATCTATAGGTATGAGGTTATGTAAAAGCAAAGTGAAAGAGTAATCTTAAAACACACACAATGAAACAAATTAAATGAATTAAGTTTAATTGCTGACAAAAAAAGGAAAATAAACGAGCGATTTATGGGTTTAAGACTGAATCCAGAAATTTATTGTTGTTTTGGGCAAAAAGCTTTAAGACTAACCTATAGTTGCGTTCATTTAGACAAAGTTTGATCTCCAGTGGAAGGTTATTATACAACTTCGGCCCTAATATACTTAAATACCTGCCCGTTTGAGCTTTTCTACAGCGCGTGGTCAAAAAGGGATTCATCATTTGTCGCCTCGTACGACAGCCAGTGATATGGAAATCAAATTCGTGTGAGTTGAGATACATGAATTTCAAAGCTGTATACAGATACAACAGACGGATGTTCATTACACGGAACTCATTAAAAGATGCTGTTGTAGATGAATAAATTGATCTTTTTAAACATATTTTAACTATCTTGTTTTGCAGGTTTTGTAATGGTGCAATATATGTTGAGAGAGCGGCACCCCATGTTCCAATAGCATACTGCATTATGCTTTGAGCGATGGCAAAATAGACCATCCTTATCGTATTTAAATTAACGTTGTGCCTAAGCCTAACGAAAGAATATAGAGTTCAACGTAGCTTCGGTATAAGACCAAGAATGTGACTTTTCCAACTAAGCTTGTCATCCAGAATTACACCAAGGTAGTTAGTTTCACTAAGCCGCATTATCTCTTCATTGTTCAGCTTAAGGTTGAAACTCACCTCATTGAGTTTGTTCCTGGTGCCAAAAGCCAAAAAGCATGATTTTTTCGTATTAAGGACAAGCTTGTGTAAGTTTAGCCACTTGGAAACTATTTGAAGACCCCTGTTCGCCTCATCGAAAACTTTTTCCCAAGTGTCCTCTATGAAGATTAGTACAGTGTCGTCTGCATATGAAATTACTTGACCGCTAAAATCAGGAACGCTGCACTGTAATCTACATAAGTCGTTGATGTAAAAGTTAAACAGAATCGGGCCTAATACTGTTCCTAGGGGGATACCGCAATTGACTTCTATTAAATCACTGACGAGTGTTCCGATTTTAACTTTTTGCTTACGCTTACGTAGATAAGATTCAAAAAGCAGATTTATGTTGTTTGTCGGTGTCAGTTGCCTTAGCTTTTGCAAAAGTATATCGTGGCAGACCGTATCGAACGCCTTTTTTAAGTCTATAAACACCGCAATGGTTTTTTTGTTTACATCTAAGGCCCTGTTTATGATATTCGTTGCGTAGTATATTGCATCTGCTGTGCTTTTACCCTGACAGAAACCAAATTGGTTTGGGGCTATTTGTTGACACATTGTGAAAAAGTCACACAAACGGGTCTTTAGGCACTTTTCAAAAATTTTTGCTAGATTCGAAATCAAGGAGATTGGTCTATAGTTGTTTAGACACTTCTTATCCAGCGCCTTGAAAATGGGGATGACAATTGCTGTTTTGAGGCTATCTGGAAACTGCCCGGCTTGTAGACATATGTTGTAAATGTGGTGAAGAGGAGTTAATATAGCTTGAGCAATTGTTTTTAGCACTTTCGCTGTTACAGAGTCTTCGCCTTGAGATTTGTTGTCTTTCAAGGATTTTACGTGAAAAAGTATCTCATCTTTTGTTATTTCTGGGAAAGTAAAAGGTTCCAGCTGAATGACTGAAATACTTGAATATTGATGCGCCGGGGTTATAGAGAACATAGATCTTCTTCAATCGTCGAAAAGAAGTTGTTAAATTCATTGGCAATATCTGAAACAGATTTTAACAAATTCCCATCTTGAGCAAGGATTTCGGATATAGTCCCCTCTTTTACCTTACGCTTAGCGATTATTTCATTGATTGTCTTCCATAGTTTTTTCGGGTCATTTTTATGTTTGTCCACCTCAGATAAATAATATTTGGATTTTGCTACACTTATGGTTTTATTTAAAAAATTCCTGTAAATTTTAAATCTGCGCTTTAACTCAGGGTTAAATGGCTGATTTTTTAATCTATTTGCAAGACGATTTTTAAAGCGAATCGAAACTACGATTCCCTTAGTACACCATGGCTTTAGAAGAATTTGTCTTACCTTGAAGGAGTACTCTTTTTTAACTGTAGACTTTTTTAGCAGAAGGTTGAACATGCTTGAAAAATAATTTATAGCTTCATCCGGGTTGGTTATATGGCATATTTCATTCCAGTTTTGCAACCTTGATTGCTCAGCTAGTTCTCCATAATTAATTTTATTCAATGAAATTGTTTTCTTTTCAGTTACATCATTGAATATCACGTCATTATAGGTGAGTTTTGCTGCAGTACAGTAATGGTCAGTGATAGAAGACTGGAGAATTGTTGTCTCAAATTTTAGACAGCTAGTCTCTTTGAAAAAAATATGATCTATGCATGAACCGCTTCTAGCGCGTGTGATACCAAGTAGGTGCTTGTTGTAAATATTTATATTAATATCTCCGAGTATTATATGGTGTTCGTCTTTTTCAAATTTACCCAGAAAATCATTTAAGGAGACAATAAAGTTGTTAGGCTCAAGACTTGGAGAACGATAGATGCAGGTGATATGATGGTTTATATTTTTTGGTAGTGATAGAACAAAATGCAAAGTAGTGCCGCTTTCAATGGAAACATCTACTTGATTAAATGAAAACTCATCTTTAATGAACGCCACCACTCCATCGCATTTGTTGTGCAAACTTGGTCTAGTTAAGGTCCTGTAGCCATCAATATTAAAGCACGTAGCCCATTTTGACTGCCAAGTTTCGGTCAAAACAATGACATCAATAATGTAATTTGCATTGCATAGAGTTAAAACAAACTCATCGAAGTTTTTCGCGATACTCCTAATATTCATATGCAGTATTTGAATTGATTTTTCTTTTTGTAAATTCAACCTCCGATATTTATATATGTCAGCAACTATACTTGTACATTGGTTGCTATTTTTTTCATTTCCTATACATTCACTTAAACTATCCATGCAAAGCAATTATGTGCTGCCGCTTAGTACAAAGTTGTAAACACAGACCTAATTGATTCCGATCATATCATCAGTGCTTCGAATAATCATTGCTTTGTCGTTGTCTGTTTTTCGCAAAAAAACCTTCCCGTATTTCGCCCAAATGTATTTGTAGCTGGTAAAAATAGTTTTTGATTGGTGTAGCAATGCTGCAGTCATGGGAGTTATGTGCTCACCTATAAATACTCTGCTTTCATCCAGGTCTTTGTGTATCAGCTTTGCGGGAAAACCTGTTCCGTCGTTCCGTTTTCTTACAGCCACTTTGTAGGATTTTAGAAAGTTGTCCCTAATTGTTTTGTTTGCGAACTCCAGCAACCACAGGGTCAACACCCATCGCAGCCGATGCCGATTGAACAATTTCGATCAGGTTTTCATTCTTTGTTTGTTTTATATCGTTGATTGTGATGCTATTTGCACTTAACTCAGTGGCAAGAATATTAGTTTCGATTTTTTGCTGTTTTAGTTGTGAATTTAATGACATGTTTCCTTTTTTCAAACTAGTGATTTCGCTAATTAACTCCTTAATTTTTGAATTTCGCTGACATGAACTCAACCGCCCTTTTAGCTTCTAGTATTTCTTTGTTAGAGTTATTGTATTGAGATAGAATGTCGATTTTAAAGCTGGAGAACATTTCACGCATGGTGTTTTCTAAATTGGATTCACTGTCGAAACTTTTCGGGGGTTTACAAACATCGCAACACCATTTATCGCGTCTTTGGCCCAGTTTACGAATGTTTTCGGGCGTTTTTACATTAGTGCAACGAGAGTGGAAATAGTTTTTACAGGTAGTGCACATAATTACATCTTTTGGGTCTGTAAAATTTTCTTTGCACGAGTAGCACTGTATATCAGTTTTTGGGGACATTTTTATTTAGCACCAAAATAGCCCGAAAAGAAATCGCAGATAGAGAATAAGATGGAAAAAAAACACTTCCGTATAACCCAAAAAAAAGTCGCAGATAGAATAAAAAGGGTAAAAACACGTCCGTCCGATCCCACGATCAAACTGGTTGTGTCTAAATAATAATATTTAGTCATAACGTACACTTTGTACCAATTAATTGTATCGCGACAGTAAATCGACACTAGAGATGGGTAACACGTGAGTGAAGCAATCGCGGTGAAGCAATCACTAGCCCCCAACACGTGTGTCGACACACTCTATATTGAGCGAGCTGCTTCACAGGTGAAGCAATCACTACAGTATGAGCGAGCTGAGCGTTTGGTGAAGCAATCACTTGCACTCAACAAGTGTGTCGGCCGACATGTTTGTGTACACACAGTAGAGCTAGAGATGAACAGCACATGAACGAGGCAATCAATTGATGTGATTATGAGTTTGTTTATGAGCTCGAACTTGGTTATGAGCTCGACAGTTTTGCACAGGAGCGAGTCAATCGTTGCACATAAGCAATCATTTGCCCGAAGATTTCCGTGCCGCGGATCTCGTCGGAGTTGAGCGTTTGGTGAAGCAATCACTAGCCTCAACACGTGTGTTGGCCGACACGTTTGTGTACACACAGTAGAGCTAGAGATGAGCAGCACAAGAACGAGGCAATCAGTTGATGAGATTAGGAGCTTGTTTATGAGCTCGACACTTTTCAAGCAAGTCAATCGGTGCCGCGATATGAATTTCGTAAAGGCTGTAGATAATGCCCTACAGTGCAAGCATGCCGTGGCTGGTTGTGACGATCGAAACTGACCGTCGCGGAAGAACATATGTGCATTTTATATGTGCATATGATGAAGATTTTGATTGAAACTTTCTTCCTGTAGACTTTCTCAATTTTTTGTGATTGGATGCAGTGAGATTATCTCAGGAATGCGATGTCCGATCGAAATGAAATTTTTTAAGGATATTGTTGAAGTATAAGAGGTATAGATATTGGATAGGGATATTCGAGCAAATTTACGGAAACAATTATATTTTGATGAAGAAACAAACCTCAAAATATGAGAATGGGAAATGAAAATGGTTGGGTATGCCCGCTTTTTTTTTTTGGATGGTTATCGCTGTGATTATTTGTTATATCTGGGAGTTGAAGTGGGTTTATAATTCAAATAAAATGTTTTTGATTTTCATTAGCTCTTGAAGTGTATATTGAAATCAGTGCACATTTCACACAATTCGATGCAGTGAAGTTCAGTGCATTTTGATAAGATACTTGTGAAAATTTGTTTCTAATTGATCATTAGTCTATAAATTCATTTACCATTGATAAATTTAAAATGGTAAACTTTTCAATTATATATCGTTTCGGAAAAAGTTTCTATGAGTGATTTTTTCTTCGCTGAGGTAACGTTTTAGAATAATGTGAGTGGGGAGTACTTCAAAGAAAGCAACTATTTTCCACATTTATGTTGTAGGAAATACGGCCATAAAATGTTCATGTGATTAGCATCATATATATATATAACAAGTAACAATATTTATTGTTCACAAATTTTGGAATTAGACATAGTTAGGCTATAATTAGAGATTAAGCGTATATCCTGGAACATGTATTCTTTTGGGACAATCAGTACTAAGTATGAAATTCAAAAATACTAGGTTCGAGTGTTTTCGTATTTGCGAGTATTTTCGTACTTGCAAGTAATTTATTCAAATATTCAAAAAGTTTCTAGGGCAAAGGTAGCTGAAATCGAACAAAGTCGGCCAATTTTGGGTGAGAGTGGTTTAGGACATAACGGGCCAAGATCTATTTCTGCGATACAAAAATTTCAGTTTTGTAGGGGAATAAGGGGTTTTTTGGCCATAGTTTGGCAAAAACTGCTTTTACGGCACTTTCGATGATTGAAAATGGTCGGAGAGTACAATAGTGATATTTTAAGGGCGAGAAAAAATTTTGATGGGGGAAATTGGGTGAAAACGTTCTATTTTACCAAAATTATTTTTTTGGTCTAGCATGAATTTGGGGACCTTTCTGAGTTGTTTCGGGTCAAATTTTCATACAAGTCTGTAAAAAGCGGCCTAGTTTCGAAGATACGGCAAAATGAAATCCGCCGGAAAACCGCCTGGAAAAACTGAAAGTAGCACTTAAAGTACTAAGGAGGAAAAGGTTGAGATCCTTTTTGGTTCTCCAGTTGGCTTCTCCGGCTGTGCTGAGGCTCTCCTCGTGACTGCAGGTCGCCACGAGGGTTTCTCCAACCCTACCGGGGTTGTAAAATTTACGAGACCGCGGGAGTTAAGTTGCCCCCGGATTCATATCCAGCCTTACCGAAGAGGTTGGCCCCCTAGTGGGTGCATGTTTAATAGGCGAAACATTTTGTTTTTATCATTTCTTAATAAAATTTTCGTTTAACTTCATGCTTCAGTGAGGCGAAGTGGAAAACCGGCTGTTTTAGATTAGCCAAGAAAAGCTTGGTATCAGAGATCGATCGAGGAAAAGCCATATAGATGGCAACAGGATTAGTTTGTTCTATCTTAGTAAATTGTTTGACTTTGGTAATTTGAACGAATACAGGAGATGTTTTGTGCATATAATAAAATGAAAATCAAATTAAATTGATTGAATTTCATCGTTTTTCTTTAGGCAAAAAGATTTGCCAAATAAATGGCTGACCATTGGAAAGTTACGGACAAGCTGCGCGGACTAATGACTCAGTATCCCTTGAAGATTATCTTGCACCACCACCATTCTGGCTTGGGAAGCTTGTGTTTGGAGGGTGGAGGAGGGCATATCATACCTTTTCATTACATCAATGCAAATCGTATGTATAGTATATATAGCATACTTCAACAAATACTTGCTAGTATTTTTGGAACATGTATTTTTTTGTACTTGTACTAGTTATACCTAGTATGTGAAAATCCTAGTGCGACCCGACTCTAGTTATAATATGGACCAAAACATGCATTGAAGACCTACATACATATTTCCTCTACTTTTCTACGAAAATAGGATTTTCTTATGGACTAGAGTTTTTTAATTTGTAATTCAAATGAACTATAGCTAACTACGCTATCAGACATTTTCTTTACATTTTAAAAATTTTTTAAAATGTTCAAAAAAAAAAAGACACTTATTAAAATAAATACTGGGAAATTTTCTGTGCGTTTAATTTTCTTTGTCGCCTTTTCATGGCCATGTATAAGCGGTAAATAGAAAAAATTATAACCATATGCATAATCCTTTTTCATAACTACATTTTACATCAATCAAAAACGAATTGACACAATTGATTGACTCACACTGATTGACTCATCCAAATGAGTGAGTCGAAGTGTGTCGACACAGTAAACTGAGTCGTTTTTTCCATCTCTAATCGACACGAACCATTACATAACCTAACACCAACCGATAAACATTTCGTAGCGGATTTTCCACGTTATACCGCACGCACCGCATTAATTTGTGTTTTAGCTGTTCACTAGCACTGTTCCGCATATACCACTTTAGTTTTCATTTCACTCACTTTAACACAACCCGTACAATTAACATTTTCCCGCGGACGTCCCATAAGGCTACGTGTGTTTTTCACGACATTTGTCCCGTTGCTCTGACGTCATCATTCTGCATTACGGCCCGTACATCTAGAAGGCATTGATTGGAACTGTAGATTTCCGTGCGGCACCAGTTTATAGTAGGATGCGACATTCTCTCACACAAACATATATGGCAAAGGTCGTAGGTTTTTTAAAATTTGTAATAAATATGGGGGCAGGCAATTGGCGCGCAAGTTTGAATCGCCATTTTTATGATGAATTAATTTGATATATAATATGTTTGCTCGCGTACCTGAATCTATTATAATATATTTAACAAAAATTCGCAGCAAGTCATTTTTGTACTCTTGCTGCAAGCCAAATTTTTCCACAAAATGAAGCCAGGTGCAAAAATCTGTTGTGTGGACAACATTACACTGCACACTTCATGTCTAGTTTTTAAATATTTGTCTTATATTCACAATTACTAGCGCTCAAATATATAATACCATCTTTGAGCTCACGTGGGCTCGACAGGACTAAATAACCAGGATAAAATTAGAATATACAATATGTATTTCATACAATTAATTTAAATTCCACATGTTAAAATTAAAATTTACTTGAATGGTTATACTGTCTTTTCGTACAAAATTGCTACGAATAGCGCTAAACTTACCAAAATACAATACGCAGTCACTTGCAAAGATAGCTTGTATAATTTGGACAACATGAATGTTGTCAACAGCCGAAAAGTGAAACAAGCAGGGTGGGGGTAGATTAAAAACGTTAATCGTGGAGAAGCACATGTTCGCCGTGCGAATAGGAATGAAACTAACTGTTGATATGCTCTTTTGAAATTCGTAGTTTTTGCAATCTTGCGTATTTTATTCCTGTTAAATTCGTAATATATGAGAAAAACAAGAAATTATTGAAGTTTTTTTAAATTTTGTTTTAAGTATCATAAGAGAGCGTTTTGCAAGTGTTTTCTTAAAAACCGGGCTTAAGACTGGCTTCGGTCAAATTAAAGCTCTATCTTGAAAACCCATCGTTTTGCTTGGGGTCATAGAGACGCAAAGATATTCAAGTAGAGGTGCTATGAATGTTTTCATGTAATAATACATTTTTTAATGCACATCCTTCCTTCCACACTCTGTGTTCAAATTATATTTTACAGTTATATTCTCGTAATCTGTTTCCATTTTCACCCACTAACATCTATTCATCTTAATATAGAAAAAAAAAATATTCAAAATTATTTGTGACTCCCAACAACCAAACTAATTGGTACGCCTTTGACGCTCTCAACTCATAAAAATTTAAGAAAACTCAGGTTGTCAAACTAGGTTGTCAGTGGTCGCGCGAGTTACATCTACGACGTCCACGTGACCCAATCATAGCTTATTCTAATTACCTATAGTTCATTCTAATTACCTGGCATATTTTCGGCCTCATGAAAACGATCTAGTTTCATTCACCTAAATTTATTAAATTCAAGTATCGACCGCAGCATTTCCGGTCGAATATCAATTTGCATTTTGCTTTCGTTTGCACATGAAACTGAGTAAGCACTATTGTAAATTTATAAAAGTTGCTTCTCAGATTTGCCAGACAGTTACGTTTTGTATCGAAAGCTATAATAAACTTATTTTAAATTGAAACCAAGTATTTTTTGTATCATACGGGAAGGAACGTAACATAACTGGCGCAGTCGACGGTCCGGTTTTCAGTGTTTTTCGCAAAATTCGACGGTTAATCGAGTATTTACGTGAAATAAGAAGTTAAGTTTTCGAAGGATTATCGGAAAATTAAGTGAAAACCGTGTTTACCTACAACCCACATACCAGAATCCCGGAAAGTGGTAAAACAGAGTAAGAGCAAGAAAAGGAGAAAACAATAGTGGCAGAAAGCATAAGTTGGAGATGAAGCTATTAACATTTGGCCTCCAAGCTATACTATATCACATATTCACCAGGACACAGGGACAGAGACTGGAATTGCACGACCTACGCAACAACCAGGGACTTCTACCACTACAACTAGGGACAGCTAGACTCATCGAAGGACACAAGGACTTTATACATATTTTACGCCTGGAAATGTACAGCACTAGCCTCGATTAAATACAAACCTCACTCCTGGGACTAAGCAATATACATGAACTTAACGATACATTACATACTACAAAAATTAAACTACATGAACTACAAACTAAACTAGGGACACTACTACCAAAATTCCGAAATAAACGAGGACTGATAAACGGACTGGGTACAGCCATAAAGATTCTCACAGGTAACATGGATTCAAATGACGCCATTCGCTTAAACAAGAAAATTGATAAATTACTTTCAAACCAAGATACTTTGCAAAATGTCGCTAACGATCAATCTTTCGTTAACCATCAAATGATTCAAAGGTTCAGGAATATCACTGACCCTATAAACCCACAGCAAAAAATCGTATCAAATTACTTTAGAATGAATCAAGACCTGATGAACAACGGAATAAGGAAAAACAATGATCTTCTTCAACACATTCAATTCCTAAACCAAATTAATTATCAAATAGACATTCTCCATAGCCATAGGCGGGCCGTGGCCTAAAATCTGGCAGGGGCCAGGGAATGAAAGGTTCAAGACATGCGATGATTTTGTTTTTGTTTGTACTCGTACTGTTCATACAACTTATATAATTTACTAATACATTATACATTTGTTGATTTATTCTTTGTTATTTGCTAATGCATAATGCATTATCAAATAAACTTCTTGTCTGTGAATACGTATGTGAATACCACATGCATAAAATGTGAATGGTAGGCATGAACTACACATGAATTTTCAATGACCGCTAAGAAAGAAAGCTTGTATGAATTATACGGGAATAGAATGGAAATAATAAGAAATGTAAGAATATGTTTTCGTTTAGAAGCTGAATATATTTCAACTTATACTTGAAGAAGAGGATAACTTAGTTTCAAAATATCTTTGAAAAATTGGAATATATTAAGCTTGGAAGGAAGAAATTGATCTCTTGCTTCAAACATTTGTTACTTAGAAAACCTAGAAAAAGCGAAAATAATTTGGCAAGATGAAAAGTGCTGTAACTTACTCTTTTCGAGCCATTTGGTCTGCAGGAATATCTTTGTACCCCTAACTTCGTGTCCGAGGCTAGATGAAACAGCAAAAACTTTGAAACTAGTGCTTTTTGCTGTTTTCCGTTTTCGCGATCCTTTGGTAAATGTGAGATTCAGACAATTCTTTTCCTGGAATGATTTCATTTTTTCCCAAACTACATTCAAGTCTTCTCGCTCACTTAGTAGTGCTCCATTCACAAAATTTATCCCATCCCTCAGAGTTGAATTTTTAGTTTGGAAATATGTGCTTAACGTGTTCGTTATAAAAAGAACATAGTGAAAGATTAAAAGATTTATTACAAAATAATAAATTATTTAATTTCTCTTTCTAAAGCCTCTTTCATAGTTCCATGCCTATCGATCACATATTTGCAATTGTGAAATCTCATTGACTAACGAGTCGAGCTTAAACTTCTCATTCCACGCCTTGTGTTTAGACCAACTGCCTTTTCAAGCTGCTTCAACAATTCGTGTTGTGATGTTTAACGGATTCAATGGCATTGAAAAGGATGTACATGTTTCGATTGTGAAAAATGTGTCCACTACAACCAATTTTATGAGCTAGACAATGTACAAATATGGCTGCAGGGTGTTTCATCCTAATTTAGATTTGTACACCACTTTTTTGTCCTGACATGACACTAGCACAATCATAAGACTGTCAAACAACAAAGTCCGTAGCTGTGTAACAGGCTCAAAATTATGTCTGCTCAATACGAGGCATTTCTAGCTCCTGAACAGTCTACAAAGCTTGAGAACCTTTCTTCGACTGCTAGCTCTTTAGCAGATCTGACAACCACGGAGAGTTGTTCCTTCTGTGGACCCTTGCTGCGTTTGCCATAATGGATATCAATCCGCAATCTTTTATTTCAGCAGTATTGTCCTCGGAAACGATTTCAGCAATTGGTTTCATCAATTCATTTTGTGTTTTGCCACTACAGTAGTTCGCAACCTTGTTTTGAAAATTATTTTCAAAAGTTGAATCATACTTCGCGAATAATGCCCAAAATTAAAAAAAAAAAAAAAAATCACGGTTATCACTGGCACCACTTTCATCATGTCTTCTGAAAGCACGTCTTTGGCGACTGAGACACGTAGTAAGGTCGATAGCCTTTTCCAAATAATTTCGGTTCATCTTGACAATATTCCAAAACTGTTCAAGCACCATATCACTTACTGTCTTCCAAGCACTATTAGAGTTTTCACATTGTGCATGAATTTTACTATCCGGATAATTTATCCGGATCGCGAAGTTTGGTCGAGCTGAAATATTGGTGTATTTTTGGCGACAATGGAAATTCAATGGAAAATTTCGCATTGTGCTTACTTCAAATCATCACAAAATTTACATAACTCATCAATGGGCATAAAAAATAAGTTTCTGCCGTTTTTAAATACTGTCTGGGCAATCTTTTAGCTACCATAAGAACGTAAACACAAATCTTTCATACGGCTGTTAGAATAAAATGCAAATGATTGATGAATTTGATACTATATTTATACATTCAAATCTAAACTTGTAAAATTCCCAATCGCACAAAAATTGCACCGAATTATTTATATTTTTAGCACCTGGAATTTGCGTTTACGGTATCTCGCGCCCGGATAAAATTCATAGGATATACTGGTCTTGAGTACAGCTCTGAAAAAATTTTAATGAATATGATAAGAACCATGTGGCGGCTGTGTCACTATGAACAAACGCTCGGTGAAATTAAAGTGCTATGCCTTTTAACTTCCGACGCAGTTATCAAATTATAATAAAATTCACACACATTTAACCTGAGTGTAAACCAAGTAGGTGAAATGGTTGGCTGAAGGGCAGTTTGAATGTATTAACTCGATCGTACAATAACTGCTAATAGTGGCTACTACTACGCCTGACAATATTCAAAGTAATATCGTGGAAGCGAAGTAAAATTTCCTTGTACGAAATTTTTATGTAAAATTCTCGTCTTGGAACAATCTCCTCGTACGAAATTCCTTGTACGAAATTTTTGTGTGGAACTTCTCGTCTTAGAACAATCTCAGCTTCAACGTAGCGAATTTAACCGCCCCTACTAGTGTCGGCTGAGATTTGTTCAAGTAAAAAAATAACGACGATGTTTTTCTACAAAAGTCTTTTTTTGGTCGCCGACCGATCTGGCTTACCGGAAAAGACTGTCCTTTATTGTTAATCATTCCATCTTTTATATCAATAATAATACAGTTATAATAAATTCAAAATCTGCGCGAATCAAAAATAATTATCTAGTTCCGAGAATTTACCACCGCGTGCAATTAGGGCGCTCTAGTCGCCATCTATGTATATGACATTTCGGCAAGTGTCGAAACGTCAGTTTTGTTTTGAAGTTACACAACACCCTCTCTCTTTGGGGAAAAAAATTTTTTTTTTTGTATAAACAGAAAATTTTTTTTTTTTTTTAATTTTAATTTTTAGGTTCGCACATTACAATTTCATATAATTTGATGCTGTTATTCTATATTTCTTTTCTTGATTTTTTTTCTTTATTTTGACTTAATTTTATCTTATAGTGTACATATTGTTTGATTCTATGACTCAATTAGGATAGTTTACAATAGATATATATATATATATATATATATATATATATATATATATATATATATATATATATATATATATATATATATATATATATATATATTTTGTTATTTAATTCATCATAATTGTTACTTAAATATAATTTTGAGTACACACATTTCATTTGTTAATATAACTATATGTATTTTTTTTTCGCATATATTTTTTTCGACATGTATACTTATTTTGTTACTTATTTGGTATTGTTTTACATTAATCTTGTTGTACATATTCAAATACGTTTATCTAGTGATTTTAAATTAATGGTGTATATAATTTTAGCAGATTGTTGTGGTATTTCTTACTTTTTCCATTTATTAATATATTGGTATAAACACCATTTCTTTTTAATATTTCATATGGTCCGTGATATGTACTCTGTAATTTTTCCTGTGAATATTTCTGACTAAAACTAGATCTCCTACTTTGAAATTTGCTGGATTTATAATACTATGAGTATCTAATCTATTTTTTCTTTTCATTTTTACTTTCTCGACCAATTTTCGAGCCAAACTAATGCTATTTTTGAGTCTAATTTTCAGTTCATTAGCAAAATTGTCTAAATTGTTTATTGGTTCGTTTTCTTCTACAATATCGTCGGGCTATTGGGGTAATCTTCCATAGATAAGTTCATATGGAGAATATTGCGTGTCTATATGTGGGGTAGTATTATACGCGAAAGTATAGTACGGTATCCATTTGTCCCATTCATAATCATTAGCAAAATTAAGCAAATATTCGTTTAGCACTCTGTGGTTACGCTCCACAGTGCCGAGTGTTTCGTGATGATATGGTGCTGAGAAAATTTGTTGAATTTTTAATAAATTACAAGTGTTTTCCATAAGCTCATTAAAGCTAGAGTTACAATCAATGCAACCAACATTTGTTCCACAACAAAATGAGTTTGAACACATGAAAACGTATGAGAGCAGTTACAATGATGCAACACAACTTTGCTTGGCAGCAGAGTTTGCTCATATCTCAAACTTGGCATGGCAACAACATTTTTGAAAATATCCAATTTCACCTGTTCCTATGAAAGTCCGGGAAATCGGAACTGTCATATGTAAATGACAATCAGAAATTGTATTTTTTTGTCTCATTTTTGCTTTGCATTATACTCCGCAGCTTTTACAGGATAACATATTCACTGATATATCTTTCCGAGGCTTTAAAGAATCCAAATTATCGAACAGCAATTTCTTTAATATAGCCAGTGACAGATGACGGTAAATGTTGTGTTGCATTGATTGTAACTCGTTCCACCAACAAAACTTGGCAGGGAATGTTGGTTGCATTGATTGTAACTCAAGCATAACGAATTCAGTTCCATTGTCTGATTTCAATATTTTGAAAATACCGTGTTTTAATATTAATTGTTCTACAAATGTTTTGGCAATGGTTTTAGCGTCTTTTGTTTCTATTGGGTAGGCAATAACGTATTTAGATAATTCGCATTGCATTGTAAGGATATATCTATAACCGTTGGATATTCTTAGTGGTCCTACTGTATCTATAGCAATTGTTTCAAATGTATTTTTCGGTGTGTCAGTTATTGTTTGCTTTTCTTTTATATGTTTTGTTTGTTTATTTTTCGTACAAATTTCACAGTTTTTAATAAATGTTTTTATCATCTTGTTCATATCTTTCCATATAAATTTTTGTTTTAGTTTAAGTAATGTCTTTCTTACACCCAGGTGTCCTCTTATCGGTGCTGTGTGGTAATTATTTATTAGTTTGAATTGTATTATTTTATCAGTTATTCGTTTTGGTGGTTTGTATAATATTATTTTTAGGGGCTCTTTATTATTTGTTATGATACTATTCTGTAGCCGATTGAATTTGTTTTTAAATTCTTCTTTATTTACCATGTTATATATCTCATCTCCTTCTTCTATGTATATTTTCGTAAGATGTCTTCTAGTTGCTTGTGATGTCAGTTTCTCCAATGTTGGAATTAATTCCGATGGATTTTCGCTGCATCGAACTAAGATCTGATTGTCTTCAAACGTAATTTTTGGAATGCTCCCTATTTAGAATTTTAATTTTGCTAGATTTTTTACATCAGCTGGGGAATCGCTGTCCCATATGTAGATTTCGTTAGCCATTAGATTATGTTTTAGTTTGCTTACTTTTCTTGTTTGCACTTTTTTAGTGTTTTCTAAGTTTTTTACCATATTTCTCGTAAGGGGTAATACTTTCATTTCTTCGGTAATATTTCTCTGCTTTGGTATCATGTCTTTTAACGTATCTGAATTTAATTTGATGCGTGATAATGCATCGGCATTAACATTCATTTTGCCCTTTCGATATATTATATCGAAGTCGTAATCGCATAAATCTAGTCTTATGCGTGTCATCTTTGATGATGGGTTTTTATGTGTAAACAATGATATAAGTGGTCTGTGGTCTGTAATGACCGTAAATTTGTTTCCAAATAGATAAGGTCTAAAAAAATTTATCGCCCAATGGATTGCTAATAATTCTTTTTCAATGATCGGTTTGTTTATTTCATGTTTCACTAGGGTTCTACTTGCGTAGGAAATGGGTAAGTCATGTCCTATTTCGCCTTGTGAGAGTACCGCACCTAATGCATAGTCTGATGCATCGGTTGTGACAATAAATGGTTTATTGAAGTCTGGGTACTGTAATATTGGTGCATTCATCAGTTTATTCTTCAGTTTTTCAAATGTAGATTGACATTTTTCTGTCCATAAGAATTTCGTATTCTTTTTTAATAAATCGTTCAGGCATTTGGTGGTTTTGGCGAAGTCTGGGATAAATCGGCGGTAGTAATTCGCGAATGCAACGAATCTTCGGACTTCGTCTGCGTTTAAAGGTACTGGATAGTTTTTAATTGTATTAAATTTTGCAGGGTCTGTACGGACTCCGTCTTTTGTGATTAAGTGTCCCAAATACACTACTTCACTTCTTAAAAAATTGCATTTTTCAGGGTTGAGTTTGAGGTTGTATTTTTCTAGCCTATCAAATGTTTTTATTAGATTGCTATTATGGTGTGCAAGGCTGCACCCAAAGACAATTATGTCATCAACATATAAAAAGGCTGCTGAGTCTAGACCACTCAGAGCTATTGTTAGCATGCGTTGGAAGCTATTGGATGAAATAGTTAGACCGAAAGGTAATCGTCTGAATTGATAATGTCCTTTGTTTGTCGAAAAGGCTGTTAATGGTCTTGATTCTCTTGTCAGTTCGATTTGGTGAAAGGAACTTGTCATGTCAATAGTGGAGAAGTATTTCGCTCTCCCTAGCCTGTCTAAGATATCTTCTAATCTTGTTAATGGAAACTTATCATTAACAACTTTTTTGTTCAGTGCTCTGAAATCCACTACAAGTCTCCATTTTTTTAGTCCTGACTCACTTTTCTTTGGTGTCAAAAGTAATGGTGAGTTGTATGGGCTCGTGGAGTTTTCGATAATGTTATCATTTAGTAATTGATTTACTTGTTTATTTATTTCATCAATGTGTGTATGGGGCAATCTATAGTTTTTGATATACGTTGGAGTGTTATCTGTGACGTGTATTTCTTGTTTATAAAAATTATTTGCTGTAAGAGGGTCGTGTTCTAGTTGAAAGATATGCTGATAATGTTGAATTATTTCTAGTATCGATTTTTTGTCTTCTGAGTTCAAGTGGTTTATGTTGATATGTTTTAGTAATTCTTTAAATCTCTGCTTATTTCTGATGTCTTTACTCACTGAAGAATTGTTTTTATGTGCTTTGTATCTAGCTAATGGTTCTGTTTCTATTTTAAAATTTTGAATTACAATGTCCCCTTCGTTAGTGTTAAGTAGTTTTATATGTTTAATGCCTTCTGCTGGTATTATTGTACTACCTATGTAGACTCCCGGTGTGATTTCTTTATTAACTATCACACTGTCTTCTTCAATGTTAAAGTCAGCTGGACAGATAAATTCACATCGTGCGGGTATCGTTAATTTGTATATTTTGGAATCTGTACTGATTGGTATTGTATAATCTTCACCGTCGATATTAATTGTTAACGTATATGTTTCGTAATCAATTTTTGCCAGTTTCTGTACCAGGAAATCTCTTCCTAGTATTCCATCTGTATGGATAGGGAAATCAGGTTCCACTATTTGGAAAGGGTAGACTATGGGTTTTTCACCAATGTTTAAGTCTAAATTGGCAATACCTATTGAGTATATTTCCTGGTCTGTTATGCCAGAGAATTTGCATCGTTTGTCTTTGTCTATGTTTTCATCTTCTGAAATTGCATTTATCTTGCAGATTGATATATCTGCTCCTGTATCTATTAATAATTTCAAATATTTTCTGGATTTTCTACAATATAGAGTAATGTAATTCTTCAATTGTGTATTTAATAAGTATATCTTTTCTATCTGGATCCCGGGGTCAAATTTTATTCCTCGTTGTTGCTGGCCTCCGGGCCGATGGCGTTTCCCTGTATTATGTTTACTCTGTGTTGCCTGTTATTTTCGTAATTCCTATTTGTTCCCCTGTTGTTCCTATTATTTATGCTAGAGGAGTGATATGTGTTTATGTGCCTTTGATTGGTTACTTCCTCATATCTGGGGTTGTAATTATTTCTATAATTATTTCTGTGATTGTTGTTTTGGTTTGTTGTATTATTTCTGGTATTATAATTGCTTCTATTGGTCCTGTTATCACCTCTGTTATTATTAACATAGTTTTGGCTATAGTTATTATTCCTATAAGTGTTATTATAATTATTTGATTTATTTCTATTATTATTCAATTGCTGATTTGTATTATTTCGTCTATTCACGTACATAACGTTTTCTATTATATTGTTACTTGATTCAAACTCGGTTGCTATCTGAATTGCTTCGATAAATTTTTTGGGTTGAGCCGCAAAGATAGTCGGTTTAAGGGGTTCACTTAACCCATTTTTGAAAATAGTTAGTGCGTAGGAGTCATTTGACTTCTGTATTGCGCTTTTTTCTGCGGGAGATGGGTTCTGACCCAAGCTACTAATCTGAATTTCGCCTAGTTCATTAATGAGCTCAGATAGTTTTTCGCCGAACTTTTCAACCGTTCCGCGTTGACTTAATTGCGCTAACTGAGTATGAAGTTGCTGTGGACTTTTTTTGTTTTTAAATCTATTTCTGAGAATTTTTTCTAATTCTTCATATGTTTTTATGTCTAATGTTAAGATCTGAGTTTTAACTGCTGTTCCTAACTTCACATTTCTTGTAAAATTCAGCAAATTGTTTTTGCCATCTTCATTAAGACTGTCGTTGATTAGACTAACTATTGTTAGAAATGCTTCTAGTTCTTTGGGGTTTCCCGTAAA
This sequence comes from Nemotelus nigrinus, assembly GCA_947369275.1. Lineage (NCBI taxonomy): Eukaryota > Metazoa > Arthropoda > Insecta > Diptera > Stratiomyidae > Nemotelus > Nemotelus nigrinus. Next base: position 114,314,077 of record OX376373.1, read on the forward strand.
AGTTGGAATGGATTTTAACGCTAATTCAATATTGAAATTACTCATCTTGCTATCTACTGAACTTCCTAATTTTTCTGATAGTAGTTATTTTGCCTCTTTATATTATCCTATCAATGTTTCTAGTAACTCTTGACTACTATCTATGCTAATTGCTTCTTTTTGTATTTCTTCCACAGTATTTAATTTTTCAACAATGTATTCTCTTTTATATATTCTGTTTGGGGTTTTTTTTAGATTTGTTATTATTTTTGTTATTAGACAAATTTTTTCTTCCATTTATAGAGAATTTATCCTGGACCATATGAAATCTTACTGTTTCTTATTTTCAATCTAGAAATTGTACATATTAAAATTGCAATTTGTGATAATTATAATAATTGTACACATTTGAATTTTATTTTCAATTTTGCGATTAAGTTCTACTACTGAATCATAGGTGGCGCTTGTGATGCCAAATGCAGCAAAGTGAAAATGTCATAAATAGAGTGAACTTAGGCCTTTTACCTTTATGTCACTAGTTGTCAAGAAAAGAAACGTTGTTTTGGTTAGCTTTGTTTTTCATTTATATTTTATAATTTCATTTTAATACATTTATTCATTGAAATTCATTCTTGTTTTAATTTTAGTGTACCTTTGATCTTATTTTTGCTTCATTTGTGCACGTAACTCTTCAATTTCTTCATAGAGCCGTTGCTGCTGCTCCCATGGTGGAGGATGTTCGTCATCTTTTGCTATTCGTAACAATGCAGCTATGCGTTTTCTGATGAAAACCTGTCGTCCACCGCGTTTTTATTTCTATGTGTCTACTTTTGGAATTGTAGTTTTCTCTGCTTCTAATTTTTGTGCTGCTAGGATCGCCGGATGAATTCGAGGCTGCGGTCCACCTTCCTTTGGTAATGTTTTCGAGGCTGGCAAGGTCGCCATGAAATGGTTGGCTGAAGGGCAGTTTGAATGTATTAACTCGATCGTACAATAACTGCTAATAGTGGCTACTACTACGCCTGACAATATTCAAAGTAATATCGTGGAAGCGAAGTAAAATTTCCTTGTACGAAATTTTTATGTAAAATTCTCGTCTTGGAACAATCTCCTCGTACGAAATTCCTTGTACGAAATTTTTATGTAAAATTCTCGTCTTGGAACAACCTCCTCGTACGAAATTCCTTGTACGAAATTTTTGTGTGGAACTTCTCGTCTTACAACAATCTCAGCTTCAACGTAGCGAATTTAACCGCCCCTACTAGTGTCGGCTGAGATTTGTTCAAGTAAAAAAATAACGACGATGTTTTTCTACAAAAGTCTTTTTTTGGTCGCTGACCGATCTGGCTTACCGGAAAAGACTGTCCGTTATTGTTAATCATTCCATCTTTTATATCAATAATAATACAGTTATAATAAATTCAAAATCTGCGCGAATCAAAAATAATTATCTAGTTCCGAGAATTTATCACCGCGTGCAATTAGGGCGCTCTAGTCGCCATCTATGTATATGACATTTCGGCAAGTGTCGAAACGTCAGTTTTGTTTTGAAGTTACACAACATAGGTCATAGATAGCATAAAAGTGGCAGGGATGCCATTTTTACTCTCCAAATGATCTCGAAAATTGTATTTCACGCTAATTACCTTATTGCTTACCATTTGAATACTTAGGCTATGTTTTGTGAAAAACATAATTGCATAAAACACCACTTTATTAAAGTGTTCTTATCTAAATACATGTATATTGCCTAGTAGGAATGAACAGATAATCTTAATAAAAAAGGATGATTGGCGAGGTGCTTTTCGTCTTTTTCTTAACGTTTAACTTATAGAAATCAAATATTGCTGTCCATTTCTCGAAATAAGTCCCATAACATCGTAATTAATACCTCTATGCTATAAGTAGTGTGTATGCTTTGGTATAGGCATACACTACTGCACTACTCAACTCTTGCTGTAACCACAAAAACTTAAGAGGCGAAAACTTAAGTGTCTGCTGTTGGAAATATTTATTTTTCTGGGAGGGGCTAACCTAGGGTCTGGGGGGGACCCGCCAACCCCCCCCCCCCCTGGCCCTCCCTACGGCGCGCCTATGTCCATAGCCACTTGTCAGATATATCGGAAGCAATTATTCTGGCAAAACTAGGCATAATATCGAAACAAATTCTGAGCCCTGAGGAGCTCTCGAAAATTCATGCTTCTCTAAAAAAAAGATATGATTAATTTACAATCCGAAGAAAATATTTACGAGCTCTTAGCACTACAAGCTCATCAAAATGGCACTAACATAGTATTTAATGTCCAGATTCCAATTTTCCGAAATGAAAATTATACCTTTTTCCACCTAATTCCGATTCCCACACAAAATAACCTCAAAATAGCATCAAAACCTTACATAATCCTAAACCCGAGCAATATCCAACACTTTCAAGAAAGATGCTCGGAAATCGAAAAAGTATTCTACTGCCAAAAGTCACCCTACGTGGAAAGCAAAAAAATTTCTAATTGCATCAGCAACTTGGTCCAGAACAAACCCGCCGAATGCGAATTCCTCAAAGCGGACGGAGAAATCGAAATTTTCCAACCAGAGGACAACTATATCCTCCTCGTTAACAGCCCAGAAGTACCCATAAACTCTACTTGTCCGTTTGCCCCGGATACTGCCTCGGGAACCACACTCATTCACTTCGAAAACTGTGACATACAAATTATTGGGATCGCTTATGAGGGGGAACCGAGAATATTTTGGGATGACGTTATCATCCACACAACAGCATTTGGAAAAATTAATTATACAGCACAGAAGGATAGCTTTACCTTGGACCCGTTGCAAAAACCTAATTTTGATACTATCACAGCCATCGGAAACCTTGAGAATATCACAAATACAAAACACACGATCTCGAATTTCCTGCAAATCTTACAAGGCGTTGCATTTCTGACTATTGCGGCATACGTCATTTACAAGTTTCGAGAATCCAGATTCGAAGTCAATGCATCCGTTCCGGCAACAGCAACCCCGAAACTTACCTACGCTTCAGTCCGAGGGGGGAAGAGTTACATCTACGACGTCCACGTGACCCAATCATAGCTTATTCTAATTACCTATAGTTCATTCTGATTACCTTGCATATTTTCGGCCTCATGAAAACGATCTAGCTTCATTCACCTAAATTTATTAAATTCAAGTATCGACCGCAGCATTTCCGGTCGAATATCAATTTGCATTTTTCTTTCGTTTGCACATGTAACTGAGTAAGCACTATTGTAAATTTATAAAAGTTGCTTCTCAGATTTGCCAGACAGTTACGTTTTGTATCGAAAGCTATAATAAACTTATTTTAAATTGAAACCAAGTATTTTTTTTATCATACGGGAAGGTACGTAACATAACTCGTTCGTAGTACGGTATCCGCAATAGATTACCAATTGCGGTGGTAATTTTTAATCTATGGATTTACTGTTGCATTAGTCCTTTTTTTAATTTAATTTTTAAGCTAGAACTATAATACCATTAAGTGAACTTAAGTGAGCGCTGAAACTGAACGAAAATTCACACCGAAAACCGACCACTTACACTTTTGTTTGTCAATTTTCAGGAAAGCCAATGAGAGCGTTTTCGTACTCTTCATGAATTTCCCCCACCACATGATTCAGGAAAATTCAGTAAAACTCAGTGACTGAAAGCACGCGAACAGACCTAAAATATTCAAATATTTTACATATCTATTATTGCTTCTACAACACTGCATACAAACGATCTTTACTTCTACCTCCTGCAAAACTAGCAAGCGATCCACGAAAACATATTCAAATATTTTATGTGCCTTCTATTGGTCGTAGTTGTTACACATACCTGCTGTCAAATTTCCTTAAGTGATGTACGGTCCCAGTCGTAGGCCACTTAAGTTGCCCGAATTGAACGAAACTTAACGAAACGGTAGATAAGTACATTATGGGTATGCCGCTTGTTTTCTATGCAACCGTACTGTCACTTAAGCTACTTAAAGTTCTCTTAATTGCATTATAGTTCTACCTTTAGTGTTGTGAATTCGTTTTTCGACCGAAAATCGCAAACCCGATGGTATGAAAGCCGATTGTAGTTGCACATCTCTTTACCATGCAGTTCATTTCGCAGTTTTGGTTAGATTTTTTCGATGCCGTTTTACTTCTTGCCCAATAAAGTAAGTAATCACGTTCAAACTTTATCATGAACCATTTTTAAGGTATACGAATGTTGTTAATGAGCCGCAATTCAAATAGATCCATTCGGCAATCATTTGTAATCGGACTTTTTTTACATTTATTTGACAACATGAGTTTTGTCAAAGGGGAGAGGGGATAGCATTCTGCAAGAAGAACTCGTGCCACACACGTACGCTCATGTACATGTATACCGCCCATCCATTTCTTCTATATATTTGAGTCGGAGACACGAATGCGGAAAGGCCTGTAAGGCTCTCGCAGCCACAATCGTTTAATGAAAACACCACAGTTAGAATCACACAAAAACAACTAACTAATTCATTATTGCGCTTCAGCAAAACTCATGGACCAACATAAACTGACATATCACAATACAATAAATTAATTGCGTAGTTCAAAACTAACTCCACATCGATCGTGGTGTCATTGAGAATCCTACAATACTCCCCTCTGAGCGATGTTGTCCATAAGGACAACCATCACGGAAACCCATATCTTCGATTGATGCTCGCGCGTATGTATGATCATCTAACGTCGGAACATCGGTGCGATGAAAGAATCGAATATCGTCCGACGTCGCAAATGATACTCGTCTGCTTGTTGACGGAGAACTTCTAGGAGTCTGCCGTTGCGCATTCGTTAACTCTTCTGAATTTTCCAAGAAAAAGGCAGGCTTCACATGTTCGGTAGACACGTTGACATGTTTTCCATTGACATCAAGCGTTATCACATGCGGCGAAATGCGCTTGATTATACGATGGGGACCGGTGTATGGTCGACACAACGATCTCTTGACCGAATCCACCCTGAGGAATACATGTGTACAGGTACTTAATTCCTTGAACACGAATGTTGTCCTAGCATTCCGATGTATAATTGGCTTCGGGCTAATATCAAGGAATTCGATGGGGTCGCTAACTGTCCCATTGTCACTAAACCACTTGACTGGCAGCCGCATCGTCGAGCCAAACACCATCTCAGCTGGCGACGCACCAATATCCTCCTTGAAACTATTAGGCAAGCCTAATAACACAGTAGGCAATGCGTCAACCCAATCACAATTGGTCTGATGACACATTAACGCGGCCTTCAACGGTCGATGCCAGCGCTCCAACGCTCCATTAGATGCCGGGTGTAAGGGAAAAGACCTAGTTCGCGCACACCCTAATAATTTCACCAGCGCTCGGAACAACGACGATTCGAACTACGTTCCCTGGTCAGTTGTGACGACCGCAGGCACTCCATACCTCGACACCCAGTTCGCGTAGAACGCCTTAGCGACCGTATCCGCCGATTGATCGGGAATGGGTACTGCTTCCGGCCACCTCGAAAAACGATCAATCATCGTGAGGCAGTACCGATGTCCCTGTGATGGTGGAAGAGAACCGACGATATCCAGATGCACCTGATGAAAACGTTTATCTGGCACGGGAAGCAGCTGAAATTCATTTCGTACATGCCGACTAACTTTTGAGGCTTGGCACCGAGCGCACCCGCGCGCCCACCGACGAATATCGCTCCGCAAGTTTGGCCATACGAATTTCCTTGCCACTGCTCGTAGAGTAGCACGAGCTCCTGGATGCGATCATCGATGGAATAACGTAAAAACTCGACTTCTCATACACCTCGGAACAACAGGTATAGGTGTCGTTTGCTAGACATCACACAGGATACTGGAACCTCCAAAGACGATCTTCTGTAGCTGTAACGACGTGGTATTGTTAGCCGCAAGTTGTTGAAGCTCCGGGTCTCGCGCTTCTTCCAACGCCAATTCTTTTTCGTCGCAGTCGGTAGGCAATGAAATCGATTCGAGTCGGGATAACGCGTCCGCTACAGTATTCGTTGGTCCCGCTATATGTTCAATTCGTGTACAAAATTGGGACACATAACTCAGGTGGCGTATCTGGCGAGGCATAGCCTTGTCCAACCTTCGTGAAAGCACGTACACGAGAGGCTTGTGGTCCGTCCTGATAACAAAGGTGGTTCCTTCAAGAATGTGCGAAAAATGCTGCACGCTACTATACACGGCCAACAGCTCGCGGTCATATGTGCTATAGTTACGCTCCGCTTTTGACAATTTCCGCTGGAAATATGCGAGTGGCAACCATGCAACTGCTCTAGAACGGCACCCACAGCGCCACTGAACGCATCTGCTACCAAGGCCAGCTGCCTGTTCGGCTCATAATAAACCAACAATGTGGCACCAGCTAAACTCTCGCGGCATGCTTCAAACGCCTCATTCGTCGCAGAATTCCATTCTATTGCAGCGTTCTCAGACTTTGCCTGTTGACAAAGTAATGCGTTGAGCGGGGCCTGTATATTGGCCGCCTTTGCTATGAAACGGCGATAATAGTTGAGTGCTCCTAGGAATCGTCGTAACTCCTTGTAGGTAGATGGCCGTTTGTAAGACCTCATCGCTTCCACTCGAGAGGCAGGCGGCGAAATGCCCTTTTCGTTGACCGTGTGTCCGAGAAATTCAACCTCCGTGACACCAAAAATGCACTTTGCAACATTGATCAACACTCCAAACTCACTCAATCGCTGGAAAAGCAGGCGTAAATGTCGTTCGTGCTGCTCCACGCTTTCCGAGGCAACCAACACATCGTCGACATAAGTAACACAAAAATCAAGTCCCTTCAAAACTTCATCCATGAAGCACTGGAAGGACTGTGCAGCGTTACGCAGTCCGAAAGTCATTACCACAAACTCATATAACCCAAATGGGGTGATAACAGCTGTCTTAGGCGCGTCGGCCTCAGCAATTATAATCTGGTGGAAAGTTCTCAACAAGTCAATCTTGCTAAAAATTCGCTTACCCGCAAATCCAGCGAAAACGTCCTCAATATGCCTCATGGGGTAACGGTCGGGCTGCGTGATTTCATTGAGCCGGCGAAAGTCGCCACACGGACGCCAAGATCCATCCTTCTTCGGTACTAAGTGCAAGGGACTCGCCCACGGGCTATCAGATGGACGGCGAAATCTCATTTTTACCATGTAATCAAACTCCGTCTTTGCAACCGCCAATCTCTCGAGTGTCAGGCGTCAAGCCCTTTGCGCCACTGGTGGTCTAGTGGTAACAATATGGTGTCGCACATGGTGTGGCTTTGCACTCGCGGCATTAAGACAGGTGAAAGCCGGAAATTGCTTTAATATCCGGTGGTATCGCGTTCGTCCTGCGACAGTCGATATGGTCACTAACCTGCCTGGTTCACAGTAACCCTTTATTATAGCGTTGGTTTTCGGATCGATGATACAATGGTTCTTTATATCAACTATCAAGCCAAAATGCCGCAAAAAATCTGCTCCGATTATGGGTCTCGACTTGCCACACAAAACTTCCACTTCCATCTCCGTTGCCAGCCCAAATTCAAAGAAAGTAGTCGCTGGCCATAAGTGCCGATGGGCGAGCCATTTGCCGCGAATAGTTTATATGCTGATTGTTTTTTTTTTAAATTTTGCACCAATCTTGGGGGGCACGACTGAAACATCAGCCCCCGTGTCAATGAGAAAAACCAATATTGTCATTGCGTCGTGGAGATAAAGGCGGCATGGTTGCTGGACGCTGTCACTTGCCGCTTCTGCCAGCGTCAGCACTAGTTTTCCGCAACCCGTGGTTTGGCGATCCATCGGCACGGTGGCTTGCACCTGTGAGCACGCTCCCTAAACCTATAGTGATAAAAACAGAGTCAACCAGGCGATGGCGACTGCCTGCGCCACTTAGGCCGAGAAGCCTGATCGTCACTGGCCCTTCTGAGCTCCGATCGCAAAGCGGCCATCTCGTTATGAATCGCATCCAGCTGCGACTCGGGGCTTCTGTGGTTGACAACTGAAACCTCCGTAGGTTCGTGTGCCTCGATAACCTTGTCAGCGATCTCGGCCAGGCGAGTGAGGTCCTTAGTCTCTGCCACACTTGCTTGCACATTTGCTGGTAGCCGTTTCAACCATAGCGTCTTCAGAAACGGCTCAGTTATTCCTGATGCGCCTTTCAGCCGCATGACACGCAGGAGCTGCGACGGACGCTAATCTCCTAACTCCAAACCCGTCAGCAGCTCCCGCATCAATGCTTCCTCCGATACTGCAAAGGCGCTCATCAAGCGGTCCTTACCGCTGAAGCACACTGCGACGTCGTCTACCGCAGCCAGGAGCAGCCAAGCTGTCAGTTGAGTTGACTATATGGGTTTTCCATAGCAGCGAGCACACCAAGTCGCAGCTACGCGCAGCCAGGCGCAGCCAGGCGCAGCTCAGGTCGAAATGGATTCAACTTTTGTCGCAGCAAAGAGTTGCAATCAGCTGTAATTACTTGAGAAACGCGCGGGATTTGAAATGTATGCGAAAATGTAAATAGAGTTGATTTTATATTATTAATTTTTTGAGGAATTCGAAAACAATTTTTATTGATAATAGCTTTTGTCTGAATCTTACAAAAAGACACAATTACTTTAGCTGAGATACGTTTTATTTCCGTGTCGAACTGAACTGACCAATTGCCTTACAATCTAGTTCTTTAAGTAGTAAAAAAATGCTTACTTTACTTTACTTGATTTGCCTCTAGAATACATTGAACAGTGTGTTGTTATTGATAGACACTAGGTAAGCAATAATTACAATGATGAGAATGATAAATACAAAATATGCGGAAAACAGATTATGTTGCATATGATAGCTAGAATTACATGAATTGAAGTTTATGCTATATTAATTGAATGCGTTTATTTTAAGCTGAGATATGCGGAACGTGCATACCGTGGGATCAATTAATTCAGTATTTTATGCTAAATATATTTGATGACTAGACATCCTCCGCCGCATTGGCTGGGCCAAAATCGAAATTGAATTTAGGCTTTTGAGCAGGTTTTCGTCGCGGTGCTGGTGTGGGTTTTGTAATTTGACAATTCCTCCGTCGTAGCAAAGTGATGAGAACCCCAAGAACTATTATGATTCCTGCTAAACAGCTGTAGTTGAGTACTAAGTGATGTGGACTTGAGGCGAGTGGCTGCAGTTCGGTTTCACAGACTTGGAGGGCTGAGATATTTGATGCAACATCTGCGATTGCCTGGTTAAATCTGGACTCTGTCGGGGTTGTTGTTAGTGGAGTCAAAGTAGTGCTGTTGATATGTGGCGTGTAATGTAACATACTGGCTGTTAATGGGAACACCAATTGTTGGCGATCTGTATGAACAACGTATGCGGCGATGGTCATATAATCCTCCTTGATAATACAGTTGCCATTAAGTCGGAGTAATCCAGATCCTTCAAGTTCATAGTCAGTTAAGTTTCCGTCACAAATTATACGGATTTTGTGTTTTTTGTCTAGAGAGAAGATCCAGTGATTGGGATGATGTAATGGTAGCCAGAGTTGACTAGGCGATGTTTCTTCTAGATTGCAAAAAGATGACGGTGATAGGTTATTGAATAAGGCGATCTCGCATCTGCTATGGTTGCTGAATTTATTATACATCGGATGGTTAGATCGACATAGGTAATGATTATGTTCGTTCTCAATGCAGTTTTTAAACTCGGCTTCGGTTAAGTTGATGAATAAATGACGATGTAAGTTGATTAGGATGTAGTCACTAGATGGATGAATAGCAATGAAGGTATTATCTCGTAAAGTGGGCACTCCTGTTAGTTTGTACAATTCAAACTCCATGCTGGAAACTAACGGTAGTCGAGTTGAAAATATGGCGTATTGTGAGGTAATTTTGCATCTGGTCGTCATAAGCCGGTACAATTGTCGGATATTCTTCTCATCGTAGTATTCACCGGGAAGTCGTATGCCAGATGGTAGATGTGCTTTGAGCTGTTTGACCTCTTGAATGAGTTGTTGAGGTGATATCATGCGATGGTTTAATTTTTCATGGTAAGTATCTGTAAGAGTATCAATAAGGTCTGCTTGAATGTGTTGATATTGATTTAATATGAGTGAAGTGTACAAGGCAAATGACGTCGCCGAAGCTGATGTCTTGGAGTCGAGTGATTCCTTGGCCATATTATTCATCTGGCTTCTCAGGAACTGAAGTTCGTTGTCCATCGCTTGAAGATGTGTATCCACAAATCTGTCGCGTTCCTTGAATAGATTGACGGTCGTTTCGAGTATTGACGTTTGATTCTTAATCAGAGTTTGTAGAAAGTTTTCATTGGCCTTTACATTATCGATGGTTGTTCTCATTGTCTCGGCATATTCGTCGTCCAAAACTCCAAATAGTTTATTCGCAATATTACCAACTAGATTAATGACGCCACGTTTTCTCCTTGTATGAAGTGGTGTTAGCAGAAATTCGTTTGTGGCTTTTATTGTCACTAGTTGCTGATTGAGTTGGGCTGTTATTAGGTTACAGTTTTCCTTGTCGATGACCACGGAGCACAGGTTTTTTAGGTTGTCAATGATACGTTGTATTATGTCTAATTCCTTCCAGTAAACCGTCATATCGTAATAGGTAATCAGATTCCATTCGTGCACAACTTGACTGCTTCTACCTAGTGGTTCGAAGTAAATTCCGGGCTCCGGGTTGAATGGTTGGATGTCAAACGAAGGAGAATAGGCCTTTGATGGCGTGATTGTAGATGCCAGCAAGAGAAGGTTGACCGCTGCATGTAATTTCGTAGAGCCTCCTTTGGTATGTTCATGACGCTGCTTTTTGGTAGGTTGTTGAGCGTTGTCCATCAGGTTGGTGGACGATGCTGCTGTGAGTGGTTCGTGATCGAATTCGGACTGTTGCTGAGCGGATGCTGACTGAAACCATGTTTGACCGATGGGGCGAAATTTCCCTTTAAGGGGATGTGGGCTTTTGAATTTTAATGGTTTTGCAGTTTTGCTTTGGTTAGACGTAGCCAATAAGTTGACGAGAGAAGATGTCGGATCACCACATTTCTGATTGCCGCTAGCCGAAGGTTTGTTCACTAGATCTTGAGCACTTGCGGAATCATCTTCAATGGGCAATGGACATAAGAGGTGGATTCCACGTAGGTAGGTATGACCGGATCCTGTGCTTACCCTCGCTACTCGAACAAGGCCGTCGTCTCCCTTTATTACTTCTTGAACCCTTGCTAGTTGCCACTTAAGAGGGGGAAGGTTATCATCCTTGATAGTTACCACAGTGCCTGGCTGGATATTTGGAAACGTTCGTTTCCATTTTGCGCGTTGTTGCAGCTCGCAAAGATATTCCCTTGACCAGCGACGCCAGAATTCCTGTTTCAAGTATGTGATCAGTTGCCATCGTTTCAATTGGGATACTTTAGTATTCTGAGATCTGGGCTCGTCAATTCCAACTAGTGGCTCACCAATCAGGAAGTGAGCTGGTGTAAGTGGTGATGGATCTTCTGGGTCTGAAGAAAGTGTGGTGAGAGGTCTTGAATTTAGAATGGCCTCTATTTCACTGGTCAACGTACAAAGCTCTTCATATGTTAGAGTTGCTGATGCCATAACTGTTCGAAGGTGTTTTTTCGTACTTTGGACGGCGGCCTCCCATAAACCACCGAAATGAGGTGTTCTGGGAGGGTTGAAGTGGAAGTGGATCCTCCTCTTAAGACATTGCCTTGTAATGGACTCTTGAGTAGTTTGTAGTAGTAACAGTTTGTGAAGTGCTTCCAATTGATTGTTTGCTCCCACGAAATTTGTGGCATTATCGCAGTATATGTTTTCACATACTCCTCGTCTTGCGATAAAACGCTTAAGTGCACCGATAAATGCTTCACTGGTAAGATCAGATACGACTTCTATATGAACCGCTTTTGTACTGAAGCAGCAAAATATTGCTAGATATGCCTTTGTTGGTTTCTTGCCACGAATTTTGTAATGGATCCATACAGGACCGCAAAAATCTACGCCAGTATTAAGAAAAGGCCTGGATGCCTTTACCCTTGCCGGTGGTAAATTTCCCATAAGTTGATGAGAAAGCCTTGGTTTCGCTTTAACACAGGTCACGCATTTATGAACGACATGGTGGGCCAAATTTAGGCCTTGAAGAATCCAGTAAGACTGGCGCGAAACGTAATTCAAAGACTTGGGTCCAAGGTGGTGATTTTCCACGTGCAGTTCTGATAGCATCAAAGTTACCCATGGATGGTCGTTCAGAAGTATAATTTGGTGCTTTGTGTCATATTCTAACTCAGCTGCTTGAAGTCGACCACCAACACGGATTAATCCCTTCTCATCAATAAAGGGATTTAATGATTCCATTTTGCTTCCCTTGTGTACCTCACCACCTTTTGACAATTCTCGTATTTCTTTTGCGAATGCCCAAGTTTGTATGTGTTTCAGGATGATAGTCCGAGCGGTGGCTAGTTCCTCCGGTATAATAAACTTAGTCTGGAACTGTTGTGGTCTCTGACCCTTGAATCGGGCGATGCAACGAAGAATGCGAGCTGTGATAAGCACTAGTTGGTAAAAGGAGTTGCGATGATTGATTCGGTTTAGGAAGTGCTCTTCTGTCGTTTTTGTGCAAGTTAACGATATTCCTTTCAAGGGTTTTTCTTCTTCAGTTCTTCTGGTACGTGCAAGTGAGTGGATTGGCCATTGCTCTGCCTTATTCATCAGGAAGTCAGGTCCAGAAAACCAGAGTTTGGAGGTCGATAGCTGCTTCGGACGTGTACCTCTGCTTACTAAGTCAGCCGGATTTTCCTTCGTATTTACATAATACCATTCACTTAAGTCGGTTGTCTCCTGAATTGCAGCTACTCGATTTGCCACAAACGTTTTAAATGTGATTGAATCCAGGATAATACAATTTGTGAATCTGTCCAATAATACGTACTATCCACTTTTAATTTGAGCATTGCTTTTAGCTGTTGTACTGTGTGTGCCATTAGTTTTGCCGCACACAGCTCTAGCCTGGGTAGCGTTAGCGTTTTGAGAGGGGCGACTCGTGATTTGGACCAAAGAAGTCGAACCTTGATATCACCTGTAGCGCTGATTGATCGTATATAGATCGCAGTTCCATATGCCTTTTCACTTGCGTCTGAAAAGGCGTGTATTTCTAATTGCTTCGCTTTGTGATCAATGACACAACGTGCAACTTTAGGTGATTCGAATGTCTCAAGCTCTTTTTGCAAGTTTGACCACATCGCTCTGATGTCGTCTGGAAGTGGTTGGTCCCAGTCAAGGCCTAAATTCCATAGCTGCTGAATGAATATTCGCCCACGGGAGATTATTGGGCTGATTATCCCCAATGGATCGTACAATTTCGACAAATTTGCTAATACGCTTCGTTTCGTTGGCGCGTCTTCATTTTGGTTGATGCAACCGAACTGTAGAACATCGTGTTTGGGCTGCCAGGATAGTCCCAAAGTTTTGACAGTAGGATCACCCAGATCTGAGATACTTAGCTTTGTAGCTACATTTTCCTTTGGAAGCTCTAGGAGTCGTAAGTGATTTGAGCACCACTTTCTTAAATTGAAGCCTGCTGATGCCAGGATTTTTATTATTTGAGCTTGAACTTCAACTGCTCGACGAAGATCATTACTTCCTGTTATTAGGTCGTCCATGTAAAAATCACTCATGGCTTCAGCTCCAAGAGGGTACACATTTCTTGAGTCATCGGCTAGCTTGAGAAGACATCTTGTTGCAAGGTATGGTGCTGCCGTGACACCATAAGTTACTGTTTTCAGCCGAAAATATCTTACCCTGGCACTTGGATTAGTTCGCCACATAATCAATTGTAAGTTTTGCTGCTCTTTGTCCACCCAAATTTGGCGATACATTTTTTCTATGTCTGCAGTCATGATGTACTTATGAATTCGAAAACGCAGCAAAATGGCTAGTAAGTCATCTTGAATCTTGGGCCCATTAATGATGATGTCATTTAACGCCATATTATTATCGGTTTTTGCGGAAGCATCAAAAACAACACGCAATTTCGTGGTAGTGCTTCCTGGTTTTAGCACATAATGATGCGGCAAGAAGTAATGCACCGCTGGGATATCACGTTCAGTGACCTCTTCCATATGCCCTAATCGTATATACTCTTGCATGAATTCTGTATACTGATGTCGTATGTCTTCATCCCTAGCCAGTTTCTTCTCGATGCTCAATAATCGTTTAAACGCAATGGCTTTTGATTGTCCTAGAGTCTCAGGGCCTTGATGGAGTGGATATTTCACTATAAAACGACCATCTTTGTCTCTGGTGACGGTTTGTAGGAAATGATTCTCGCAAATTTTTTCCATCGGAGTCCAAGTTTTGGCTTCTTTAGGCTCATCAACTTCCCACAAACGTTGGAGCTGTTTGTCGATGTCATGGAAGCTCACTCCACAAAAAGCTTGTGAATGATTAAGTTCTTCTACCTTGCCAATTATAACCCAGCCAAAAACGGTATTTTGGAGAGTTGGTAGCCCATTTTGTAAAGTTAACTTTCCTTCTGTTATGATGTCACCAAAGAATTCAGCACCAAGCAGAAGGTCTATCCGTTGAGGTTGATAGAATTTCTCGTCGGCCAATATTAAATTGCTTGGAATTGCCCAAGTGCTTATGTCAAGAGGATATTGCGGTTGAGCCGAAGCAATCTCCTTGATGACATGAACCTCGATCTGCTGATTAAAAGTGCTGTTTATGGAACGAATGGTTATATTAGCTCTCTTATCACTGCGAGTTTGAGTATTTGATATTCCACTGATTTTCAAGCTGTGCGATTGACTTTCTAGTCGTAGTTTTTTAAAGAAACGCTCTGTAATAAAATTTAATTGGGATCCACTGTCTATAACTGCCCTACAGCAGATGGAATGGCCGTCCCTATTGACGATGTTTAGTTTCGCCGTTCCAAGAAGTATGCATTTGCTTCTCATAATCTGTTCTGGTTGGACAGTGAGCGCTGTTTTAAGCTTCGGGCTGCTATTTGCTATTTTCTTTGTATCGTCATGTAAAAGTGTGTTATGCTTCTTGCTACATTTTCCACAATTTCTGGAGATACAAGTTCTTTGAAAATGTCCAGCTCTAAGGCAATTTATACAGAGTTGAGCTTTTTTCACCTCTTCACGTCGCTCCGGTGTGGACATTTTTAGGAAACGTTCACAATGATAAATTGGATGATCTTGTTTGCATAAGCAACACTCATTTTTTGTGAACGTGGCTAACGTATGTTTGATTTTGATTGCTCGTTCGTTTGGTTTTATTGACTTCTTGCCGGTTCCCAATGTCTCTAGGGACTGAAAACGGTTTTCCAAAAACTTTAAGAGCTTGTTCATTGATTGTATTTTCCTTGGTTCTTCCAAGGATTGCTCAAAAGCACAATGCGTTGTACGATCTAGCTTTTTTGTAATTATATGTGTTAAAATAGCGTCCCAACCTTCCACATTGATACCGATATTGGCAAGAGCCAGTATACACTCGTTGGTCGTATCATGCAGGGTTTTAATAGAGCTCGCATCTTCCATGTTCGAAGATGGCTGCTTTAATAGCTTATCAAGGAGCGCAGCAACTATTAATCGCTTGTTTTCGTACCTGTTACGAAGGATGGACCAAGCAGCGTCATAATTCTCCTCGCACACTTGTAAGTGTTGAATCAAGCGCTCTGCTTCGCCAATGACGTTTGTCTTCAAGTAATACATCTTTTGAGCACGACTTATTGGTTGCTCATCAATAGTTTGTGAAAATAAGTCATAGAATTGCCTCCACTTTAAATAGTCTCCATCAAACCTTGGAATATTTATCTTCGGTAACTTGATGGAAGCCTTTGAATGTGAGCTGTATGATTCAATCGGCTCATTGGTTATTTTTTCCTTAAGCTCGATCGTTAAGTTGAGTACTTTCTCTTCCATGTCAAGGTACTCAGACTGGTCATAGTCAGCGTAGAACCCTTCTTGAACTGTTTTTGCTATTTGTTCGTTGTTGGATTCTACATTCTTCCAACATTTTTGTAAAAACTGCAATTTTTCTTCGTAAAATATATTCGATTTATTTTCAGCCGACTGCACTTCACTTATTATTCGATTGATTCGCTCGATCATCGTTCTGCTATTGTGTACGTATTTTTCAACGCTTGAAGTTCTCGCTTGTTTTTTCGCTTGGGCCAGCGTCGTGTCTCCGCTTGCCCCGTTTTCAATGCTTGCTGTTAGCTGCTTAATCGCAGATTGCATTTTCTCTCTTATTGTTCGAACGGCTTTTTCTACCTTTTCGTAGTAGCTTTGTTGAAAGTAGGTAAAATCTTCATGTGTTTCCCTAAATTTCTCGAGCTCCTGGTGCGTCTCTTGAAAATTATCGAACAATTCGACCAACTTCCCTAAGCGATCACGTAAGTATGTTAATGTTTTCCTCTCGGCCGAGTCTTTGTTGAAATTCGTTATCAAATTCTCAATGGCCGAGCCTGTCTTCTCCTGTATGGCTGCCAATTGCTCCATTATTTCACTTTGTGCCATCGCTTCGTACTGGAAAGTCAAAGGTAAATTGTGGCTTGGATCACTGATTGCAACTCGGGGTCACCAAAATGTCTGAATCTTACAAAAAGACACAATTACTTTAGCCGAGATACGTTTTATTTCCGTGTCGAACTGAACTGACCAATTGCCTTACAATCTAGTTCTTTAAGTAGTAAAAAAATGCTTACTTTACTTTACTTGATTTGCCTCTAGAATACATTGAACAGTGTGTTGTTATTGATAGACACTAGGTAAGCAATAATTACAATGATGAGAATGATAAATACAAAATATGCGGAAAACAGATTATGTTGCATATGATAGCTAGAATTACATGAATTGAAGTTTATGCTATATTAATTGAATGCGTTTATTTTAAGCTGAGATATGCGGAACGTGCATACCGTGGGATCAATTAATTCAGTATTTTATGCTAAATATATTTGATGACTAGACAGCTTTGATAGTTAAAAGTAAAATAAAAAGATAGTTAAGAGCAAATTTGAAAGATAATTAATAGCACATAGATTATAGTAATTTCAAATACTTGAGTAGTCTAGTTGGTAGGTTACTGACTTCTTGCTTGTGGGATCCTTGATTCGAATCCAAGTTCGGACGAAGGCCCACGAACCAAGTTTTGAGTTCACCTAGCTCTGATTAGGTACGTGGTTAAAAATCAGGGGTAAAGTGAGTCGTCGAATTCCACACTCGTATTCACATTGATTGAAAAAATTGTAAAGAAGCTCCTCACCAGCTTCAACTCCTAGACCCGTACGAGGGTTGTCGTTGGATTACTTTTAATATAATTATGGTTTAAGGACCAGTTTTTTTCTCCTACAAGCCAGATCTAGTCAAATGTACTTACATATTTATAACGAGGGCTATTTGGCTTTCTCCTCAAAGCCCATCAGTGAAATATTATGCTAATAGTATAACAAACGGATGTTTAATTTAAATAACATTGGAAAATGTTTAAGAGCCAAGTAAGATTGAAAGGTGACTATGGTAGAAGGTAAGTAGTAAAATAAACTTTTAAAGCATTTGGCATAAATATAAGGTTGAGTTAACGTTAGAATTAAACTCATTTACAGTGCATAGAAAAGAATACCCTCGAATAAATCAAAAAATACATAGCATTATTTCAAAATGCAGTCAATTAAAGATGCAGTGTTGGATAACGAGGTGACAATAGAGATGCTGATAGCCCAAGTAAAGGAGCGTCCGATTATTCATGAGAAGGCTACAGGCGGATACAGAGATGTCGCTGTGAAATTCAAACATCAACTGAAAATTCTTCTACTTCACTGACACTTAGTCACGTTTCAGTGTAACCAGGCGATTTCGTTGGCTGCGCTTGGTCACTGATGGCTGCGCCTCGCTGCGTCAACTGTACTTCAGGCATTACGCTTTTGATATTTACTATCGTCAGGCAGTGACTCGACAATATCCGCCACCTGGGCGAGGATATTCGAGTCCATTTCGCCAATTACTTTGTCGAATTTCGCGGTATCATTCGTAATTCGATGCGTTCTAAACTGCGCTCCACCCGCGCGAACCATAACGCTGGCCGGGACGCACAAAAAGGGTGGAAACTTAAATGCCATGATACTGCTAAGCGCAAGCACATGGTCTTCATCTTGCGCGTCTTCGAATTTCTCGTCATTTGTCATAACTATCGTCGTGGTCACCAATTTGTAGGGCTCTCGCAGCCAAAATCGTTTAATGAAAACACCACAGTGAGAATCACACAAAAACAACTAACTTATTCTTTATTACGCTCCAGCAAAACTCACGGACCAGCATAAACTGACATTTCACAATACAATAAATTAATTGCGTAATTCAAAACTAACTCCGCATCGATTGTGGAGCCTCTGGTGGTGTCATGGAGAATCCTACAGGCCCACTATAACCGCCTGTCCAAATATCTTCTAGGTCGTTGCGTACGGATTTTAGTCTTTGAGTATAAAGATATTAAGAGTCGCAATAAAGCCAGCAGACTGTCTTTATTTTCCCAAGATTTTACCCATACTATGAAAATTTACGAACAATTGGACAAATTGTTCGGGGCGTAGATGAATGGCTCGTTTTGGGTGAAGGGGCTTGCCGCGGAAATTTGAATATATATAAATGTTGTGCGTAAATCTGATATGAATATTCAAGCTTCAATATTCCTTTGCTGAAACTAAATAGTTGATATACGAACTGAAACGTGAACTAAATAATCAACTAATATATATGTATCAATATACACATATATGTATACATATATATATATATATATATATATATATATATATATATATATATATATATATATATATATATATATATATATATATATATATATATATATATATATATATATATATATATATATATATATATATATATATATATATATATATATATATATATATATATATATATATATATATATATATATATATATATGTATATATATATATATATATATATATATATATAGATATATATATATATATATATATATATATATATATATATATATATATATATATATATATATATATAAATATATAGATATATATATATTTATATATATATATATATATATATATATATATATAATAATAATAATAATAGCTTTATTGATGCATTTGGTAATTTAGCGCTATCCAATATCTTAAGTTTAGAGTTTAGACAGAGTCTTTACATCTAAGTTGTGGTAACTAACATATACTATAAGATTGTATACATACGGAAGCTTAGTAGTGTATTTTAGGGAAAAATAGCTTAAAACCCAATGTAGCCGTAAAACTAACTTAAATGTACTTAAGATAAACTTAAAACTAAAATATTCACGGTAATTAGAGTATTAAGGTTACCGGACTATGTATAGACAACAGAAAATTTTCTGTGGAGAAGTTCAGCGGATTCCAAGACGGTTTTTAGTTTTGCCAGCTGGTGAAGACGGTGAGTGGAGAAGAAAAACGGAAGGTTAAAAATGATTTTCAGACATTTGTTCTGCAAAATTTGCAACTTACGTTTATGCGCTAGAGCACAGTTGTTCCAAACGGGGCAGCCATATAGAATTATAGGTAGCAGGGTCGATTTATAAATGAGTAATTTGTTGGCTACTGAAAGCTTCGATTTTCTATTTATAAGGGGCTAGGTTGACAGAATGCTTTTCAGGATCTTCGATTTTATTGATTCTGTATGTTGCATAAACGTGAGTCTATAGTCAAGGTGAACCCCTAGATACTTAATATTTTTTGTCCATGATACATGAGAGCCAAGAATTTGAGCCATATGAGAGCCATATGAGGATTCGGCAAGTTTCTCGTGGCTCGTTTTTTGGTAAAAAATATCGCTTGAGTTTTCCCAGCATTTATTTGGATCTTCCATTTGCTGCAAAAGTCATTGATTAAACGCAATTGTTGTTGGAAATTATTGACAATACGATCAGGGTTATTATCACTAGAGAATAGTGCAGTGTCGTCAGCATACATTGCAATGTTGCAATCCTGGAATTGAGGCATGTCTGACATGTAAATATTATACAAAGTCGGACTGAGAACCGAGCCTTGCGGAACTCCCGCGGGTATATTATATTTTTTGGACAGGCACTGTGCTTTAACAACAAACGATCTGGAAGACAGAAAAGAACGTATAACTGTACATAAGTAGATGGGAAAGGATAAACGAATTAATTTATAAATGAGCCATCGTGCCAGACAGAGTCAAAGGCCTTTTCAATGTCTAAAGCTATCAGACCGGTGGAATTTTTCAAAGAAAATTGTTGCTTAATATGATGGACGACTCTAGTTAGCTGATGAGTTGTAGAGAGCTTCGGTCTAAAACCAAATTGAAAGTCCGGGATAATTGAACATTCTTCCAGTTTACTTCGTATGCGAGACAGAATAACGCGTTCAGATAGCTTGCTTACTGACGACAACAAACTAATTGGTCGATAGCTGCTAGGGAGTTTTGGGTTTTTGCCTGACTTTAGAATTGGGATGACAATTGCGTTTTTCCATGCGACGGGGAAGTATCCTACCTTAAGACAGCAGTTGAAAATGTAAGAAAGAGCAACGATTGCCTTTCTTGGAATATTTTTCAAAAGAATATTTGCGATACCATCATCTCCCGTAGAAGACTTTATTTTAAGTTTTTTAAGTAGAGCTCTCAACTCTATCGGAGAGCAAAGGCAGCAAGGCTTAAAATCAGATGAGTAGTCTGATAGCTTTGAGGTTTCACGTTGCATAACGCCATTGGTTTCAGGGTCATTAATACGGAGAGTAAGTGTGTGGTACTTGAAGAAGTTAGCTGCCAAGGTGTTTACTTTTTCATTTGCAGAAGTTATAGTAGAGCCATCAGCAAGTTCTAAAGGTGGAATGAATTTAGATTCGCTATTTAAAGCTTTTCGAATTTTCCATAATTTTTTAGAGCCGGTTTCCTGAACTGATAGAGTGTCGTTCCAGCGTTTGTTCCGTATTTTCAGAAACACTAACCGGATTTGCATATTTAGTTCGTTCAGGAAGGCTTTAAGGTGAGGATTGCGAGATCTTTGCCATTTTCTGCGAATGTTGTTGCGGTGTTTTATTAACTCAGTGGTGGAGTGGTCGATTTCGAATGCTACAGATTTCCGAGTCAGTACGGGAGTGGCCCAGTCCCGAGCTCTGAGGATATTATTTGTGACATCTAAGACAAGTTTATCGATTTGACGGGGATTCGTAATTTTGGAAAGATCAGTATCACGGAGGTCAATGTTGTCGTTAAGAAATTCACGGTATTTGACCCAGTCTGTTTTACCATAAGAGAAAAACTGATGCTTCTCTACATTGATGTATTTATCGATAATAAACGAAACAGGCAAATGAATAGACGAAAGCTCATTCAATACTGTAGGTTGCTGTAGGGGAACTCTGCCGTTACTGATTATTAAATCTAAAGTAGACGGGTTACCTCGCGGCGGATAACAGGTAGGACCATCAGAAGTGTGGATAAAGAAGTTTCTGTCTGTCATTAGTTCAAATAGGATTTTTCCAGCTTTATTGGCTTTCGAACAATTCCAATGCCGATGTCGAGAGTTCAGGTCGCCGCATATTAAAAAATTATTTTGAATGTTCGTCAATAATTTCAAATCATCTTTAAAAAGTTTTAATTTTTGGGCATTCAAATTCGTGCCACTGAAATAGACAGCGATAATTGTTAAGTCAATTTGTGGGACAGTTATTGCTACATGCTCTATGACTTTAGTGGCTAGGTTTGGGAGTCTACGGTAGTTGATGTCTTTATTGATAAGAATGGCGACTCCTCCTCCAGTTGCATCAATCCTGTCGTTTCTAACAATATTATAGTTGGCATTAGATAATTTATCGCCTTGTTTAAGCCAGGTTTCGGAAAGTATAACTAAATCAACTTTATTCTGAATGACGAAGCTAAAGGTTTCCAGGTGTTTGTTACGGATGCTCTGGCAGTTCCAGACCAAGCAATTAATTTGGCTTTTATTTATATACAAACTTAGTGGCAAGGTCGACAATTATGTTGAATTGATCATTACGAGACTGGCACGAAGCAAGTCTCGTGATGAGTTCCTTAGCTAAATTTACTAGCTCAGTAGCTGAAATCAAACTATTGGCCTCAGCGGCCGGTGATAAATTATCTGCGCTAGGAGTATTTACATAATTATAATTACTACGAGCTACTGCGCTATACGAATTTGCACGAATTTGGTGCCCCGAGCTTTGATTAAAACAATGCTGAGAGCGTACACCAGGCAATGATGGAAAATCCATGTTGTTCAGTACAGGAACTCGAGCTTGGACAGGTTTGGTGCTGAACTCAGGATTACGTGTTAAACGCTGAGATGATCGCTTGCGAATTAAGGTTCAGTTAGCGAACGTGCGTCGCGTCCGTCGCGTCGGCTGCGTTTTATGACCGGACGCATCGATGATCTTTGAGAGTGCGTCGCGTCCGCTCCGTCTGTCAAAGGCAATGGTGGTCAGTTTTTATTTTCGTGGTGTAAAATTCATATTCGAACGCGGGAGTAGTTTGAGCTGTTTTGTGATTTTTTGGTTAGTAGCTAAACGTATGAAAGAAGCAATGTTTCATCTTAATTGCACAGTATGTATTGCAGATTCAGACATTTTTTGTCTACTGCAAACGAAATATGTTGGCAGTCATAGGTGGACACTGGTATTTTACAAAAAATATTGATAAATTTTTATTTATCTGGAATTATTCATCCACCAGGGGAAAAGAGATGGCATTCAATATTAATACAATGACTACATAATTAATTTAGTATGGTGCAATAACGTAAACACTTGTTTTACATTTCTACTCGGATGTTTGGTTTCGGAGTCAACAAAATTTCGAACTATAATATATTACAGCTACTATTATTTTTGCCGCGTTATTTTCAAGCTTGCTATTTATAAAGTTTATAAAGTTCTCACTGAAGCAACAGTTGCGAAGATAAATGAAAGACAAGCTAATTTAATGCAGACATCAATTTAATCGGTTCAACAAACGTTGACTGTTTTTTGAACCATCGGTAAATTAACATTATTTTACCAGATATATTTATAACTATAAAATACGCTGATTAACAAGTTCTACAGCATCAACATTCGATTAATTAAATATTTCAGGAAAATGATTTATCTATTCCACAAAACATTTTGAAAATATATTCACCTTGAAAAATTCATAGCTGACAGAATGCCTTGCAAAACATTCACCACTCATTCTAAACTCACCTTTCTCTCTCTCGATGCGTCCGAAGATGAAATTTGATCATCTCTTGCGCTCCGTCGCGTCCGACGCACCGGTTGGATAACTATCGCTGCGTCTTCCAATGTAAAGTATATGGAAACTGAGAAATTCAACTCAGTCGGAGCGGACGCGACGGACGCGACGCAGGCTCGCTAACTGAACCTTTAGTAAGTATTCGTTGCGCTTAGGGCAAAGAGGGTTGTTGCGCCCTTACAAAGAGCGCAACATATTTGAGAAGTGTCATTCGTTGGACACTTCGATTTGTCATGCTGCTGGCCGCATATCAAGCACTTTAATGGTAGAAAGCAGAAAGATGTCCCATGTCCGTATGATTGACACTTCCTGCACTGAGTCGGATGGTTTGATTTCTTTCGTTGAAAGCTCCATTTGATTTTAGTGTGGTTGATTGCGTGTATTTTGACTAGTTCATTATACTTCACTGAGCCATGGGCGAAATATACGATGAATCGTGTCTCGTCACTATAACGGCGTGCATCATCGGGTATCATAATTTTCTTGACGTCAATGCATGCCAAGCCGTGCTCGTCGTTTAGGAGCTTTTGGAGCTCAGTACAGTCCATGTTATAGAGACCGTTTAGAATAAACTTTTGCGGTTTTTGGTCAGCTCGCGCGTAGGTGAAAAAATGTACATTCTTTTCGACAAGATAAGAACGAAGCTTATCGTAGGAATCAATATTATCCAACAAAACTTTTTTCCCTACGCTGTTGTATTGAATGTTGTAGCTTGTGATATTCATAGCATCAATTATTTTGATTATAGTATCCCGATCTAACTTGGGAATAACAATCGGGGGAACTTTTACCTTTTTAGGTGAAGTGTTTGGAGTAGCGATCCCGTTGGTAGTTGTTCCTCCATCGTCGTCGACGAGATTTTCAAGCGCCGTGTACCGGTTGGCACTGGTAACTGACATCACTGAGTCAGAGTGGTTTCTAGGGAGCGTCTATATATATATATATATATATATATATATATATATATATATATATATATATATGTTTAATTGTGGCTTTGATGCTAATTAGGCACTTGAACCTACTTAGCTTGCACAATTTACAAAGCACCAGCACTTGAACTGGTACCTTTAGAAAATAATTATCACAAAAGCACTAGCACTTGAACTAATACTTTTAGAATAATACTTAGCTGAACGATAAAACAACTCACAAATCACACACCTGAATCTTGTTGTTGAACTGATGATTTTTTTCATAATGTAATTCGTATTTATGCGAAATAATTGCTTACATTTCAAACTTATGATCAATGTTTAGTATTTACAAATATTTACATTTCAGCATATTAAAACTCAATTGCTACAATTAATACAATCAGCAAAACAAAAATACAAATATTAATTAATGTGAGAAATCGAAAGATCATTAACCGCTATTCTATGAGTTCATGTGAAGTACGCAAATATGTATATGCAAGCATATTGGCTCACGCGTGTATGAGCGTATATCGTACATACATGAGCTTGCATAAATGCTGTTAAAGTTGAGTTGCGTACGATGATTCTAAACATACTCCCCCCGTTGAACAGTTGTTCAACTTTAGTGGACTGCAATGGTGAAAGGAGAGCTGGTTGCTGTTTTTCTCGGTAATGGTACTGGTATCGTCCTTGGGCCTGTAGTATGATGTTGTTGATAGCATCGCTTTATGCTACAGATAATGGCCACTGCGATGATGATTGATAAGCAGAGGCTGATGTATCCTACAGTGTAATGGTGTATGTTATGCTCGTACATATTGGTTGGTATGTTGGTTTGAAGTTTTAGCACCTGTTCCTTCAGCATTGAAAGCTGTTCATGTTGCAAATGGAACTGATGCTTGTGCTCAAGCTCGGGCGAGATGGTTTTTTGACTGATGTTTAAGAAGGATTCGATGTCGTCTTCTGGAATGTATGAAGTATGCCGTTTAGTTCCTATAAGGCTATGTCCTTGAATGGTAATCAGTGGTTGCTTGATGATGCAGTTTCCTTCAATGGTTAAAACACCAGATCCTTGAAGCGTCATTCGAGAAAGTATGTTGTTGCAGACTACGTTTAATGGTGTTTCCCTGTCTAGTGTGTAGATCCATGCGTTTGGTTCGTGAAGTTGAATCCACTGAGGTGCTGGACTGACTGGTTTGGTGGTACATAATGGTGTAGTTGTATGAGACAACAGGCTTATCTCGCAGCTACTTTGACCAGAACCTTGTCTGTATAGGGGATGATGATGTCGACATAAGAATCGATCTTCGTTTGTTGTAATACATTGCCTTAATTCGTCTTTGTTGAGTGGATAATATTGTTCACGGTGAAGATCCACAATGAGATGTGTTGACGAAATAACAAGAACAACTGAATTGTTTTCCTTTTTCCATGGAATTGGTATTAGGTTGAGTAACTCAAACTGGTCTGCAGCGATGAGTGGAATTTTTACAGTAAAAATAATGTATTTCTCTGTTACTCGGCTTTGTATTGTCATTAGGTTATAAAACTTCAGCAAGTTTTCAGTAGCTATCGGAAGGGTGACTGTTTTGGGCAGGATAGTCTGGAGTTTAAACAGCTCAACTTGTAGCTGTCCTGGTGGCAACAGGATTGGATTGATTCGTCCATGTTGGGAATCCATTACAATATCGAGCAGTGAATTTTGTATCCGCTGATACTTTATTAATGCCATAGATGCTTGAAAAGTGATTTCTGTGAGCTTTTCAGACACTTGTTCTGAAACTTCAAGTTTACTTAGCCAAGTTGTCGTCCGGTTTATAGCGTTCTCGACTGCTTGAAATTCGCCTTCAATCTCTTGCTGATCTTCCTTCATGATGTTAAGTGTACTATCAATGAAGGAAGTTTGATTGTGTAGGGTCGAAGCAAGCTGATTGTTGTTTTCGCGAAGCTTATCAATAGTGCCAGAGAGTTTATCTGCATATTCTGAGTCTAGTACTCCAAAAAGGTAATGAGCTACGTTTCCAACAAAATTAAAGGCAGCTCGCTTGCTGCGTTTGTTGTCAGCCGGTGTCAGAAATTTGTTATTAATTTCCAAATCTTGAATATTACTTTCGAGCTGTGATCCTATTCTAGAGCACGTGTTGGTATGGGTT
>OX376373.1:114340679-114501587 GCA_947369275.1 Nemotelus nigrinus
CCGGCAACGAAATGTGAAGTGAAGTGTTGCTCAAAAAATACGGGCTCCTGCCTGCCTGGGTGAACTTTCTACAGGTAAGTACTTACCATTTACCTTATGGTAAAGTCTGTAATCCAAATTAAGTAGATTTGAGTACTTGGCGTGGCTGAAAACCAGTAATTTTAGTGGAATTGTGTGATGCCGACTCAAGTGCTCGTCTGCTGGCCCACGTATCTGACACCTGGGTACCTGACAGTTTCTCTTGGATTCCAAAATGGTGGAAATGCCAATGAAGTAGGCTTAAGCTTGAGTTACAATCAATGCAACCAACATTCGCTGCCAAGTTTTGTTGGTGGAACGAGTTACAATCAATGCAACACAACATCTACCGTCATCTGTCACTGGCTATATTAATGAAATTGTTGTTTGATAATATGGATCCCTTACAGTCCCGGAAAGTGATATCAGTGAGTATTTGATCCTTTAAAAGCTAAAGCGTACATTGCAGAGCAAAAATGTGCAAAAGAAAAACAAATTTTGAACGTCATTTGCATATGACATTTCCCATTTCCCGGACTCTCATAGGAACAGGTGGAATTGGATATTTTCAAAAATGTTGTTGCCATGCCAAGTTTGAGATATGAGCAAACTCTGCTGCGCAACAAATGTTGGTTGCATCATTGTAACTGGTCTCATACGTTCTCATGGGTTCAAACTCATTTTGTTGTGCAACAAATGTTGGTTGCATTGATTGTAACTCAGGCTTTAGAAGCTCATTCACAGGGGCAACTGATTTAAGTTTGAAGAATTCAAAAAAAATGTTCTTCGACCTAAATAAAATTCGAACAGAAAAAAAAACTACGATTATTAGTAGCGTACATTTACTAGGAAAAAATTATAATTTTTGGGAAAATTTGTGCTGTTTACTATTTTAACATATGCTAAAATAAGAAACTTATTAAAATGGTATGGTTTCGACTATCATAAATTCAGGTTAATTTTAGAAGAATGAATTCATGTTAATAAAAAGAGCGTAAAAAATCTGCGTTTTGCCTTAATTCCGCCGAAGCCGGTCCCAAGCCCGGTTAAAAAGGAAGAGGGAGGTAGTAGAAAATTTGGCACCTCATTTGCATACAAAAGTTCAGATTTATCATTGTAAACAAACGTAATGAAATGATAATAATTTTCTCGTTAACCTGCGCACAGTGGTTAAATAGCGTTAGTGCAATTAATGAAAATGTTGCAAGATAATAATATATAGTTCTTTAACAATTCAACAATAAGATTCGTTTCGTTCTACTTTTTAGAAGCAAATATTTTAATTTAATGACTAATTTTTACTTGAGAAGCCATAGATTTCAATTTAATGAAAAATATTAATACTGAAGAACAATTACCGGCCACGATGGAGGATACAGATTACCTTCAAATTTTAAATATACGCATATTGTTCCTTGAATTTTAAATATGCGCGCCAAGTTACTGCCCCCAAAACGAGCAACTGATCTACACCCCGAAAGATATTTCGTTGTATTGAAATAATTTGTGGATATGGGTGACCTCGAGACAGAATGCTTCTTTACCACCACTCTTAATGTCTTATACCTCTATGGTCCAACCTTGTCCCTACAGGCAATGCCTTCTATATGTACGGGCCGTAATGCAGAATGATGACGTCAGAGCATCGGACCAAATGT
Source organism: Nemotelus nigrinus (assembly GCA_947369275.1). Lineage (NCBI taxonomy): Eukaryota > Metazoa > Arthropoda > Insecta > Diptera > Stratiomyidae > Nemotelus > Nemotelus nigrinus. Next base: position 114,342,356 of record OX376373.1, read on the forward strand.
CGCGAAAAACACACGTAGTCTTATGGGACGTCCGCGGGAAAATGTTAATTTTACGGGTTGTGTTATAGTGCGTGAAATGAAAACAGAGTGGTATGTGCGGAACAGTGCTAGTGAACAGTTAAAACACAAATTAATGCGGTGCGTGCGGCATAATTGGAAAAATTCACGACGAAATGTTTATCAGTTGTTGTTAGGTTATGTGATGTTCCGTGTCGATTTGCTATCGCGATACAATTGGTCGATACAAAATGAAAGTTATGGCTAAATATTATTATTATAACGCGTCCACGCACAAAAAATTAAAGTTTTATTCGTATTTTAGCTAAAAAAACTGCATGTGAAATCTCGGTGTGTGTCGGCACTGCCTCGTGGAAATGTCAAAATGGTATGACGCCATGACGTCACATCGACAACGATTACGTAGCCTGACGGCCCGTACTTCTAGAAGGCATTGCTACAGGCTTATTACGGGCATGTCCACTCCATTTCTACTACCTCACTAGTTTGCTCCCGTCATATATGACGGTGGAAAGTTGAATTTGCATTGCGAGCCGATTTTATACGATGTGGTAGGCCACCGTTTTCTGTGTTGGCTGTACTCAGTATTGTTGTATAACACTTCACAATTACGGTTCAGCACGCCGAAAAAAACATGGAAGTCAATCCCCTCAGCATAATCATCGTTAAGTCTGATAGTAAAGGAGATCGACTACTCTTCCGCTATCCGTACAAAGTCGAAGCCCAAAACGGCATAAGCAAAGAAAATAAACGTCGTAACCCATATTCAATAAATACGGGCGATGACGTCCTGCAGAGTCCGCAACCGCAAACTTCAAATATTCAAAACGGACAACTCTCAGGCTTTTCAGATGAGGTCCTTTCCACACTTTTTGCTGTTAAGCTGGAACTCTGCAACAAAAAGTTCGAACTCAAAGTGAACGATGTTCGTTTTGTTGGCCATCCAACTCTGATTCAGGCGAAAGAAAGCAAGGAAGACAAGAAATTATCAGATATTCTAATCAATATAATATTTGCATTGTATGCGCAGGCAAGCTACTCGATTGTGAAGTGCTACTATGAATTGAGCAAAAAACTCGGGTATGCGTTGGCTCATGAAGAGAATCGAGCTGGATATTTGTCGGAAGAAATGAATCTCATGGTGAAAACGCATGACGAAATTGCTGCAATTATCGAACTCGAACGTCTAGGAAAGTCTGAGATGGAGGCTTTTGATTCAGTTTTGGAGCGATCAATACTAGCGCAGTGCCTTAAATCGATTTACCATGATCTCTGTACAACGGGATTGCTTAATACAACTATCAATCAATGCGTGACTTTGTGTTTCTGCCTGCCACAAAAGGCTCATCAGTTCCACAAGAAGGGAGTGATTGTTGAGCCCGAAACAATCGATAGATGTTTACAGTCCTTGAAACCATATCACGGAATGCTGTTGCTGGTTAATTTGGCGGAGCTACTAGATTGTGTGCCACCATCCGGAGCACTTATGCTGCTGAAATTGATAGAGGTTTACAATCCTTTAAAAAGCCTTCAAAACATGGCTTCGGACGCAGATCTCCCAATCGACCATGTCTACCAGCTTGTCGGTCACCTGGTGTATTGGGCGAAAGCTACTATTATCTATCCTTTATGCGAAACCAATGTATATGTAATAGCTCCCGACGCACCACTCTACACCAATTCGCCTCTAGTAGATAAATTTTCAACGGAATTCCCGGGAATGTCTTTATTTGAAGTGATCAGTGATTTTTCTTTGCCTACGTCAATCGGTCACTTGACAACGCCTCTACAGCAACCAGCGCGGCAGGGAATTCTAGCCCAGATGGTCTTATGGATGTTGCAACATCATCTTCTGATGCAGCTGCATACATACGTGCAATTCATGCCGAATGATCACGGTGAGTGCGATGAGTTGCCAACTGAGTACGAGATGGACACATTCGGAGAGGACAAGGACCGAAGAAACATCTCCATTGACAATGATGATCTGTAAAACCCTTTTATAAAGTGTCGTATGTTAATAAATCTACTATTTCTAGAAATGCCAGCTCACTTCTCAGTATGTCTAGTCAACCACTGCCCGTGCCAAACACCAGCCGTCGATCGAACACCGATGATCAATTCTCCGCCGCTGACTCGACTATTTCCGATAATATCGTCGCCCAACCTTCATCAAGTCATAAATCGAACTTCAGGTAAAACAATTCAATTGCTCCGAAATTTTCCCATCAACCGAATACCCTCCTTTTCTTTGCAGTATGACCCAATCTGGATCACTTAGTTCTGATAACTGCGATAGTTTGGCATCTGTCGAGGATGAAGATAAGATAAAAGAACTTGCAAATCTGTTCCAGGAATCAGATCGCGCAGCAGTCCGTCGCATTCCCGCCGCATCGAATCCCGAAGACTTAGCTCTGATGGTGAAACTTTGGCAAGCAGGATATTTCAAAGGCGAACATCATCTCGAAGAGATCATGTATTTTGAAAATCTGCGACGATCGCAGCTATTGCAGCTGCTAGATAAATTTCGAGATGTTTTGATTATTTACGAGACTGAAGATCCTGCCATTGCATCGCTGTATTCGCAAAGCTAAAGTTCATTGGACATTTGAGTTGCATTTAATCTATTCATATAATCTTTTGTTAATAAATTATAAAACTTGCGCAAAAAATTGTAATTAGAACTAGAATCAATCAAAATAAGGCTAATGTGTCCCTCCTCACAGCAACGCAGCTTAATCACTTCTTTTCGCTAATAGGCAGCAGAATAAACGATGAATTTCGCGCAAATTGTGCGGCAAGAATTAGCAATAGAATGAATCAGCAGACCCTCTTCCTAAGACCAACTTCGATTGAAGAACTATAAGAGATTATATTAAACCATAAAAATGTGGCTCCTGGAATAGATTCGATTACGGCAGATGATTTAAAATGCATCAAGGATCATCTTGCTCCACTCCTTACTTCTATAGCTAACAAGTACTTGGATGAAGGCACCTTTCCTAATGTTTTGAAAAACTCCCTTATCACCTCCATCTTTAAGAGTGGTGATATCGATGATCCAAATAACTATAGGCCAATTTCATTAGCAAGCACCTTCAGTAACATTTTTGAGAGAGTTATCAATTCTAGGCTAATTCACTTTATTAACAACACTATAGGCTTTGATGAAATTTAGTATGGTTTCCTTAATGGCAGCAATACAAGTGCAGCCCTCATAGATGCGCAACATTATATTAACAGCCAACTAGACAAGGATTTATATGTTTCAGCCATATATGTTGACCTTAAAAAGGCATTCGGCAGTTGATCATACCATTTTAGCCCATATTTTAAACGAACTATGTATTCGAGGAAAGGGAAATGAACTAATAAAAAATTACTGATCCAACCGGACCATAAGCACCCAGTTCAAAGGTGAAACTGGTGATAGGAGAGTGATAAATATAGGCATTCCTCAAGTATCCATTTTGGGACCAACTCTTTATTTGCGTTATGTCCAAAGTTTGAATAATCTTAATTTAGTATCTAAATATGTAATTTATGCAGGTTATATTAAATTCAAATAGAGATCCTATCGAACTAGAGCGGATGATCAATGATGACTTAGGTAGATATTTCAATTGGCTTGTTAATAATAAATTAAAAATAAATGTTAATGAAACGCATTACTTGATTTTCAAACAGAAAAATAAGGAAGACATATCATTCAACATCTTGATTAACAACCAACCCATTGATCGACTAGAAAAAACTAAATATTTAGGAATAATAACTGATGACAATAATAACTGATGATTGTCATGGTCGGATCAAATTAGCAAAATCAGAGCCAAGATTTGTCCCAATGTAGGTTTCTTTAGAAGATGATGTTACTTAAATATTGTATTAAAAAACATGATTTATCTTGTTTTTGTAATTCCATCTATTAGTTATGCTATGCTTAACTGGGGCCAATCTTCTTCAACAAACCTGGCCATCCTGAGCAGAACTCTAAATAAGGCAATTACTGCTGAAACACAATGTGTAGCGGTAGCCGTGGCCTGCAGCGAAGCCAGGAACTGTCAAAAAGTCAAAACCACAGGATTGCATTGAACCAGTTACAATGCGTAGCCCATGTCGCCGTGGGCGTAGCCGAAGTTGACCAACTCTCTACTTTTTGCCTGGCTACATGTTTGACAGCTTGCATGTACGTGCGTTCAGTGCGTTTTGTACACTGCTAAATGATTGTTGCACAGTGTTCAGTGAATATTTTACACTGTCAAGTGTAGGCGGGCTTTCGGAAAGATGTGATGTAACTGATATACCTCATGTACCTCAGACCCAACTGGAATTTACTACAAGAGTGTGAATTTAGAGTTTTGAGTATAACGGATACCAACAAAGAGGTTAATTGCAATTATCTGCAATTAATCGTAGTACGCGAACAGACATAGTGACCCATAATGGCACTGAAATTAATTTGAGAAAAACACTGCGAAAGTAACCAGATTGACACATTCGGCATTCAGAATTGATTTCACAATATGTTTGAAAGGTTTGAAATGTTAATTATTATTTTCATTCTCCAATAACCTATCCATTTTGTATGGAAGTTCCCGTGCGAAGATTTTCTTCAACTAGATGAAACGAGCTCCAATGTTTTTAAAAGAAGGGTTTTTATAGCATCAAAAAAGGTTTACAAATCAATTTACAGATTTTTTATTGCAAACAAATAAAATTCATGAATGGAAACAATAAAAGAATCAGTAATGGAATTTAAAACAATTAGTATTTTATTGAATATATGCAATATTAATATGTTGAAAACATATTTGAAGCTTTGTCAAAGAACTACAGAAAAACTAAGAATAATTTTCAAAACAATTTACAAAGGATTCAAAAATAATTCGCAAAGAACACACAAACAATTCAGAACGAATTTTAAAATAAAACGCAATTAACCCTGACAAAAAAAACGAATGTTTAAAAGTTTTGCAAGAGGTAAAGAAGGCAACTTTGAACACTTCCAGACTTCCTTCGACGTTTCCCATATACAGCTCTTGAGAAAATTGTAACGATTGAGACAGTTTTCTGATTTATCCTAAATTATTATACATTATTTATTATCAACGAAATGCCGAATTTGTCACACTGGGATATTACACACTGCAGGTCCCCTAAACCACACCGGCAACTGTTTGGAAAACATATCTGCCCTAGTTTAAAACGCCTAACTCGAATATCATATTATAATAATAACTTGAAGCAGACCACTACCTAAATATACTTATCACAATACTCGGAGTGGCAGGTTCAAGTACAAAACGCTTTGGACACAAAATTTTCAACCGCCAAAATTTTCAACAATGCCTTCATTTGATATAAAAATAAACAGCTATTCAATACCAATTACATTATTACTTACCAATTAAAACCAATCACAAAACTAAAGTTTTTTAGTAAACCTACTCCTACAGTCAACTCAGCGACAATTCAAAGCCAAATAACCATATGTAACGAACTTCCACACAAAAAAAAATTGTTTTGACACCTGGCGTTGGCTACATCATTGTGTTCGGTCAATGCTGCAATGCCTGGCTACATCACTCACGGCAGCGTTGTTGACAGCATGCGCAGCAGGCCACGGCTGCACATTGTGTTTCAGCAGTTAAGGCAGTTCACAATCTGAGTACACGGACTCCCACTAATCAGCTACCTTTCATAATAAGCCGTTCACACTACCCTCTAAATCAAGTAGATTTAGAAGCTGTCAAAGTTAATCAGGTAAGCGTTCACACTACCCGAAGTGATTTAGAATGAGGAGATTTAGAGAGAGAAATGTCATTCGAATTTATGTGTACAATCTTTTTTGCGTGAAAGTTGTTGAAAATGGTGCAGGCACATGCAAGAACATTTTCTTTTCACTTTGTACAACTCAAATTTTCCGTTTTTGTTCAGTTTTCTTTATTTTAGACCGAAATTCGAATGACATTTCCTTCAAATCTACCGTGCCTCTCACGGATGGAATTCAGCGCGCTCTGAGAACAATTCAGCCGGGAAAAATTCACAATAGTACCTGATTTGTACTTGATTAAACTCTAAATCTACTTGATTAACTCGGTCGGAAGCCGAAAAAAATGTATGGGTAATCAGGTAGATTTAAGTTGATTTAGCTCTAAAGCGATCAGCTGATCGAAATCGCCTGATTTAGAGTCTAGTGTGAACGGGCTATAACTGGGAAAATGACTTTTTTTCAACTATTAGCATTTCAAAAACTAATAATATGGAAAATCGTCCACGGAAAGAATAAATCTCTTTCTCTGACAATGACCAGAGAAATGCATAGCTAAGAAACAAGATCTGCGAATTCTTCCAGATTGCCTCCAGTCAGAGCCAATAGAGCCGTTAACGACCCGATTCTTTCAGCTATATCGTTGTATAATGATATGCCTGATGACTTAAAAAACAACCTATCGTATTTCGTTACTAAAAGGAAGCTGAAGCAGTATGTTCTAACAGTGGCGGCTCGTGCCATTTAGAACTAGGGAGGCAGGTTAATTTAAATATTATTCGAAGGAAGGAAATATGACGAATTATTGCTGCGAATGACGCTATGGAAACATTTTACTTGAAAATAAAATTCAGGCATATCTTTTTCGCAGTAGCGAAATGTAGAATAATATTAACCACATATACAATGCCGGATTGATTTGGGATTGAAATTGGATTCGACAGGTAGTTTAAACGTGTCCATTTCAAAGTTAGAATGCGGTTTTATCGACGCAGCTGTACTTATACTAGCTGTTTTCGTTCTCTAATTTATTGAAAAATTAACAACCGATAACAATGTTTGTCCAGTATTAAGTTTTCATTCTTTTCAGCTTTTGATTTTTTCTGAGCAGCTTTATGAATTTTGTGATTTCTGCCATAGCATCATGAATTTCATTAAAATATAAACATTTTAAAAGACAACATACTGTATAACTATATTCCATATCATTTTGTCACATGTATTTTTCTCAGTCGAATCAACGACCATACGTATGTATGCATGAGAAAAACAAACGTTGAAAAACTTAGCTATGCCCATGAGGTCTATGAAATCCATTTATACAATTCATAAACTGGTTAACGACATCAAAATAAAGAATTTCAACGTTTGCCCAGAATTTCGGACACGGTCGCCATTTTTCAGTAGTTTCACCCATATCCCAACCGAAAAAATTATAAACAGATGTTTGATATGTGCTAAAAAATGTAAAAAAAACAAGGCCGCCTTTATAATTTTGTTCTGGCTCGGTTTAAATAAATCAGTGAAATTTTTTGAATTGGTGTTTGATTTAAGTACTAAATTATATATATTCCTATAAAATGTTTCTTGATGGTTCATTACAATGCAAAAAAATTTTGTTTTTCAGGGGCTTCTGAATAGCAAGTCCTAGCGCGCTTCACAATAGTGAGCTTAATTGCAAGATTATGTGATTATGACATCAATTATGATGGAAGCGCCCCATATAGGTTTTTCAATTAAATGAAATTTATTTATGCCACTAATAGTTATTAACTCTCCCGGCAGCTCTAATGGTATCTTATATTCCAGCTCTGATGATTTTAACTTTTAATATCTTCTAAGGGTATCTTCGAGAAAACTGCCTTACTAATAACCGATCAATTTATTTACTTTGAACAATTATCAAACAAAAGATTGATATGACAATTAATATGAAAATAATGCAAATCAATAATAAAACAATAATATGAGCATACCTTTATCCCATGACACTCAATTCTCACAATAAAACAATTTTGACACATGTAAATACATACGTTTCAAACTTTTCACTAACCGGATATAAAATATTAAAAAAACATATAAAACAACAAGTGCAAATCCAAAAACCCAGAAATTTCGATGTGCATAGCAGAGATGAGGCGTATATACTGGAACAGGTATATGGAACAGGTATTTTTTGGAACAGCCAGTACCTAGTACGAAACTCAAAAATACTAGGTACGAGTATTTTTGTGGACTATACATGTAATCAAGAATTTACACAATAAATTTCGTCCATTTAATTCATTTCAATCAAACAGTGACGTAATAGTATCCTAATATTAATATAAACTCGTATTTCATACTTGCAAGTGCTTTTATACTCACGAGTATCTCGTACGCGAGACGAAAATATTTGCAAGTACGAAAATACTCGATACGAGTATATACTCGTATAGTTCCAAAATATTCGATACGAATATAGTCGTATCGTTCCAAAATACTCGAATACGAAAATAACGTATCGTTCCAAAATATTCGAATACGAAAATAACGTATCGTTCCAAAATACTCGAATACGAAAATAACGTGTCGTTCCAAAATACTCGAATACGAAAATAACGTAACGTTCCAAAATATTCGAATACGAAAAAAACGTATCGTCCCAAAATACTTGCAAGTATTTTGGAACAGGTATTTTTGGAACAGGTATTTTTCCAAAATATTCGAATACGAAAATAACGTATCGTTCCAAAATACTTGCAAGTATTTTGGAACAGGTATTTTTAAATACTTGCAAGTATTTTGGAACTATACGAGTATATACTCGTATCGAGTATTTTAGAACTTGCAAGTATTTTTGTATCGCATATTTTTGTATAGAGTATTTTCGTGCTTGCGAGTATTTTGGGACTTTAGGTTTAGGTTTTTAGGGCAAAAGTAGCTGAAATCGGACAAAATCGGCCAAGTTTGAGTTAGAGTTGTTTGGGACATAACTATTGCTGTGTTACAAAAATTTACGTTTTGTGGGGGAGTAAGGGTTTTTTTTTGAAAGTGGTCGGGAAGTATGTTAGTGATATTTTAAGGACGAAAAAATTTTTGATAGGAGAAATTGGGAAAGTATTTTATTCAATTATTCAAAAAGGTTTTAGGGCAAAAGTAGCTGAAATCGGGCAAAATCGGCCAATTTTGGGTTAGAGTGGTTTGGGGCATAACTGGCCAAGACCTATTGCTGTGATACAAAAGTTTAGGTTTTGTAAGGGAGAAACGGGGTTTTTGGCAATAGTTTGGCAAAAACTGCCTTTACAGCGCTTTCGATGATTGAATGTGGTCGGGAATAGAGATGTGCTTAACTGCTCTTTTTACTGAGCAGTGATCGCAGAGAGCAGTTTGAGCAAAGAGCAGTTTAGAGTAGCAGCTATTCAATCGCAATTGCGATTGCAGTTTCATGCGTACGAAAAACCGCTCGCTACTTTTGATTGCTCATTGCCAGTGTTTGCTCATTACCTTCTCATCGCCTTCGATTTGTGCTTGATACAGCGATTTCTAGCCTCAGATTGCAATCGCATTGTATGCTTACAATGTGACTTTATTTTTTCGTGGCGATGGATGCTCCTGTTCAGAAAAGATGTAGTATGTTTGGGAATACGTTGCCTGCATTAATTCGGCACTTGCTAGCAGAAGAATGTATTGCCAAGTGCTTGGTAAATCGTATAGTAGTTTTGTGGTTTTCAAAATGTCATACATTGGATGCAAGCAACGTAGTGAAATGTTATTATGCATGTACAGTATTATGCAGTATGTAATTTAATTTCGAAAATTTATTTTTCCTGGCTAATCTAAAACAATCGGTTTTCCACTTCGCCTCATCCAAGCATGAAGTTTGTCGAAAATTTTATTGAGAAATGATAAGAAAATTTTTACATGTATTACACATGCACCCACTAGGGGGCCAATCTCTTCGGTAAGGCTGGACATGAGTCACAACCCCGGTAGGGTTGGAGTGTAGTCACGAGCACCGCCGCAGAAGCCAACTGGCGAACCAAAAAGGATCTCAACATTTTTAGTGCTACTTTCAGTTTTTCGGGCAGATTTGATTTTGACGTATCTTGGAAACTAGGCCGCCTTTTCCCAGATTTGTGTGGAAATTTCGCCCGAAACAACTCAGAAAGGTCCCCAAATTCATGCTAGACCAAAAAAAAATTTTTTGGAAAATATGGATGTTTTTGCCCAATTTCCCCTATCAAAAATTTTGTCGCCCTTAATATATCACTTATATACTCCCCGACCACTTTCAATCATCGAAAGCGCCATAAAGGCAGTTTTTGCCAAACTATGGCCAAAAAACCCCTTACTCCCCTACAAAACCGAAATTTTTGTATCACAGCAATAGGTCTTGGCCCATTATCTCCGAAACCACTCTAACCCAAAATTGGCCGATTTTGTCCGATTTCAGCTACTTTTGCCGTATCTTCGAAACTTGCTCACTGCTCTTCATAAAACTATCTGCTCTGCAAAAGAGCAGTGAGCAATTGAACAGCATGAGCAGAGAGCAATCGCACTGCTCACTGCTCTTCATAAAACTATCTGCACTGCAAAAGAGCAGTGACCAATTGAACAGCATGAGCAGAGAGCAATCGCACTGCTCACTGCTCTTCATAAAACTATCTGCTCTGCAAAAGAGCAGTGAGCAATTGAACAGCATGAGCAGAGAGCAATCGCACTGCTCACTGCTCTTTTCAAAGAGCAGTGCGATTAGTAGCAGTGATCGCAGGAGCAGTCCCATCTCTAGTCGGGAAGTATATTAGTGATATTTTAAGGACGAAAAAATTTTTGATAGGAGAAATTGGGAAAGTATTTTATTCAATTATTCAAAAAGTTTTTAGGGCAAAAGTAGCTGAAATCGGACAAAATCGGCTAATTTTGGGTTAGTGTGGTTTGGGACAAAACGAGCCAACACCTATTGCTGTGATACAAAAATTTCGGTTTTGTAGGGGAGTAAGGGGTTTTTTGGCCATAGTTTGGCAAAAACTGCCTTTACAGCGCTTTCGATGATTGAAAGTGATCGGGGAGTTCAATAGTGATATTTTAAGGAAGAACAAATTTTTTTATAGAGGAAATTAGGCAAAAACGTCCATTTTTTCCAAAAAAAAAATTTTTTGGTCTAGCATGAATTTGAGGATCTTTCTGAGTTGTTCCCATACAAATATGGGAAAAAGCGGCCTAGTTTCTAAGATATGGTAGAATGAAATCAGCCGGGAAAACTGAAAATAACACTAAAAATGTTTAGATCCTTTTTGGTTAGCCAGTTGGCTTCTCCGGCTGTGCTGAAGCTCTCCTCGTGACTGCACTCCAACCCTACCGGGGTTGTGACTCATGTCCAGCTTTACAGAAAAGGTTGACCCCTAGTGGGTTCATGTTTAATAGACATTTTATCATTTCTTAATAAAATTTCCGACAAATTCATGCTTCAGTGAGGCGAAGTGGAAAACCGACTGTTTTAGATTAGCCAGGAAAAGTTTGGTATCAGGCATCGATCGATGAAAAGTCATATAGATGGCAACAGGATTAGTTGATCCTACCCAACGACCTAGAAGATATTTGGACAGGCGGTTATAGTGTACATGTAAGAAAGTGCTCTGGGACCAATTTCCTCGTCTCTATCCTCCCTCTCTGACCCTGCAACGCACCACGTTGTTCATTAAGTTGTCAGTTTGACTCTTCTCGCGCCGTGTTTTGTTCAACAACGCTATAAACAAGTCGGAAATTCAATCAATAATCACTAATGTAAAGTGTTTTTTGCGAATTAAAGTGCTTTTCGGAAGTAACTAGATACATTCGCAGGATTTGAACAGGAAAAGTGCTAGTGACAGTGTTTGAAAACAGTTAAATCCAGTAAAAATGAAGTGTTCAGTGCCAGATTGCCAAAACACAGTTCGTTCTCGTGCGGTCGGTGTGTCTTTCCACAAGTAAGTATACACAAGTGCTCTCTGTAATGTAACAATTAAATAAATGAAGTTTATTTCACAAAAACTGGCAAGGGACTCGTTAAAATCAAACAATTATCTTGGCCCGCCATGCTGGTTGATTCAACACGAGCTGATGTTCACCGAGTTTGACAATTTACTGAACATCGATCGTGGTAGCAAATAGCGGAGTGAAGGGAAAACATCGGCGTGGTAAAAATGACTTGTCGCTGGGGGCAATTTCTTGCACTTTGTGTGAAATTGTTTTAAAATTCAATATTTAACCAGTTTTTTGTTTGTCTTATCGTGTTTCGTTGTTCAAAACGTGGAATATAATACATTTCTCTAAACTTTTACTGTTTGTTTAGTTTGAATATATATATATATATATATATCTATATATATATATATATATATATATATATATATATATATATATATATATATATATATATATATATATATATATATATATATATATACATATATATATATATATATATATATATATATATTTATATATATATATATATATATATATATATATATATATATATATATATATATATATATATATATATATATATATAGATATATATACATATATATATATATATATATATATATATATATATATATATATATATATATATATATATATATATATATATATATATATATATATATATATATATATAAATATGTATAAATATATTGGCCATTGCTGTAATTCTGCCGCAGCCGGTCCCAAGCCCGGTTAGAAAGGAAGAGGGAGGCATATGTTTATCATAAATAAGATTATTTATTAATCTTTTTAATAGTTTTTTTTAATAGTATACATAACTAAGTACTCCACACCAGAACTATATGCTTAAAGTATTTTGTAGGATATATTCCTCAGGATTTAAACAACCTTATAATGCATATGATCATATTAATCTGGTTTATAATGCATATGGAACTTCGTACAGTCTAGTACTGGCTCCTAATGTGTGGGGTCCCTGCAGGTTATAACGAGATATTGTATAAGTAGCTTCGAGTTCAACTAGCTCTCAATAGGTACCTGAATGAAATCAAGGGTAAAGTGAGAAGTGGAATTCATCACGCAACCTTCGTAGACCTTGACAGTGAAATTCGATAAAGTCGATCGGATAAGGTATGTCTTCAGATTACTTTAGAATAATGCATATGATAAATGCATCAACTATACATATTATATTTTCTTCCTTGGTCCCGGAAACCTACTACAGAATACAACATTGCCTCTCCTTTTTCAGGGGCTTTATATTAGAATTATTTATATTTATATGTGTACTATTGAAAAAGATTACGGAAATAACACATATTACATATATGCCGGTAAAGCTCTATATCCCAATATTATTATCCTGACTCCAGTTATACAAAAGCATCCCAGTATAATAAAGGCTAAGCAATACTCAGATGGTAGTCAAATTAGGCAAAGTAGTAGGTATCTACCAGTTAGTAAGAGTTAAATAGTTAAGTAAAAATGCAATGAGTCTAACTCAAATAATTTGAATATTGCAAACATAGATCATAACATTTTTCAAAATATCTTCATATATTTTACATTATTTTCAGTTGACTACGTTTCAATTATATATTGCAAATCAACGATTATGCCCATTCGACATATATCAATATACAATTGTCATTCAAACCTACGCGCCAAGTATACGCCCCTTAAATATTTCATTTTTTGCATTTTCCTACACCCTTGAACTTTTCCCTATGTGTTCGTACGGCTTTATATGTACTCGTGGAAAAACTCGTTTTCGGTCCCAAGATTCATTTTTCACCGCCTGTCCAAATATCTTCTAGGTCATTGATCCTACCATAGTACATTTTTTGACACTGGTAGTTTGAAGGAATACAGGAGGTGTTTTGTGCATATATTAAAATGAAAATCAAATTAAATTGATTGAATTTGCTTGTTTTCCCTTAGATGGCTCCTAGATTGGAGAAACACTTGCCAAATAAGTGACCGACCATTGGATAGTTACGGACAAGCTGCACGGACTAATGGCTCGTATCTTTTCACGGTCAACAGCACCATCACCATTCTAGCCTGGGAACTTTGTCTCTGGTGGATGGGGGAGGGCATATCATACCGTTTCATTACATCACGGCAAATCGCATGTACTTGTGTGTATATACGTACATACTTCAAAAAATACTAGCTAGTATTTTTGGAACAGGTATTTGGAACAGGAATTTTTTGTACTCGTATTCGGAATACCTAGTATGTAAAAATCCGAGTACGACCCAACTCTAGTGCATAGTTCTTAATTTGTTAATTATTGCCCTTCTCTCCCTTAAAATTACCTTCCTGATGTTCAAAGAACATTAAAAAAAAACCACGTGACTACTCGCGGTTTTATTTCAGTAGCTGTAGAGGCTTGCCTCTACGGTCCTCCACGTACTCGACACTGGACGTACGAAAAAAAAAAATGCATTTGTCAATAGCGCCGGACACAATGATCCATTCCAGAATAAACGTCAAAGTTGGCGGCATAGAAAATGTACGAGACTGAACACATAAGGCTGGAATGGAATGGAATGGAAAGGACGAGTTGACCAACTTTCAATTTTCTGGATCAAAGTAGTATTATTATTAGTACTAAAAAAATTTTGCTGTGGCTTTTGTTTATACAAGTTTATTATTAGCATTCCAAATAACTATAGAAAATTGCTATCTATTTTAAAATAATCACGCAAAACTGAAATTTTAAAACTAGAAGTAAACTGTCGCACACTAAACGGAATGGAGACTATAGTATCGTCTACAGCGGACGTTTAGTCCGCGGACTAAACACCAAATTCCACCTAAATTTTTTAGTCCACGTGCTGTAGACACTCGTGGACCGACCTAAATTTAGGTCGGTCCACGATTTCAAGCGACCTGACCTAAATATAGGTCGTGGACTATAATCGTTGTAAACACACGCGACCTAAACATTGATTTTCGTGCGACTATTAATAATGTATGTATGTTGAATATAAGCTCATAACATTCCCCTTTGACACAAAATAATTGAAATAAACATGTTTGAGAGACAAATGAAACGATAAATACAGTGCATGAAGGAAAATTAAACTAAATGACAGCTGTCATATACGGACGAGGACTAAATTCCACCTAAGCAAATTTTAGGTCGGGTTCGTTGTAAACACCTGAGGACTAAGTTCATTTAGTCCGCGCTTTAGGTCAGGTCACTTTTGGTCCGACTGGTGTAAACCGGTACTATGTGTTCAGTTTGCTGGAATGGACATGAGCTGGAGAGTGCTGGATCGGAATGGAATGGAATGTGCTGGAGCATTGTGGCCTGCGCTAATGACGGGAAAGCACAACTTGAGACGGTTTCATTGATAAAATTGTCAGTGGTGAGGCAGATTTGATTTTGCCTCATTTAGGTTTTTCTTTCTTTTTTTTTTATTGTGCGTGAACCATTTGTATTGTATTACGGGTAGGTTTAACAGCACATTTTTTTCGACTTTTTTCGTTGAGGCAGAGCTCTGGATAATGGAATCGGTTTTGGTGATTTTTTTTTAGTTTTTGCATTGAGGTCGTGCTTTGAATATTAGTTTTGACTATGCAAATAAACACAGATAGAAAAGTAGAGGATACTGGGAACCAAAGTGATGTTTTTGCAATGAACAAAATATAATTTCATGATAAATTTGGTTTATTTTTTTCCAAATTTTACCGAGGCACTGCCTCCTTTGCCTCCTCTGACGAGCCGCCACTGAATCTAAACCTACTTTATGCTTGAGTTACAATCAATGCAACCAACATTCGCTGCCAAGTTTTGTTGGTGGAACGAGTTACAATCAATGCAACACAACATTTGCCGTCATCTGTCACTGGCTATATTAACGAAATTGTTGTTTGATAATATGGATCCTTTACAGTCTCGGAAAGTGATATCAGTGAATATTTGATCTTTTAAAAGCTGCAGCGTATATTTCAGAGCAAAAATGAGCAAAAGAAAAACAAATTCTGATTGTCATTTACATTTGACATTTCCCATTTCCCGGATTCTCATAGGAACAGGTGGAAGACTGGACTATAAAAATGTTGTTGCCATGCCAAGTTTGAGGTATGAGCAAACTCTGCTGCGCAACAAAGTTGTGTTGCATAATTGTAACTGCTCTCATACGTTCTCATGGGTTCAAACTCATTTTGTTGTGCAACAAATGTTGGTTGCATTGATTGTAACTCCAGCATTAAGAGCAAATGTAAATATTTTTCTTTAATTTTAGTTTTTTGTCTTATTATTTATATTTTTTATTATTATCTAACTTTAGTTATTATCTTATTGAAATATTAATTCTAACCAATACATGCTAGTATTTCTTTTCTTTCCACTCCTTAAAAATCAAATTGAAATAGCAGAAAATTCAATTCAAATAGTTTTATAAAGAATAGTTTGATTTGTGAATTCTTGTCCTCTCTCATACCAGTGTTCGATACTGTCTGAGGGGAAAGTTGTGACACATGAGATTATTCAATGCATGCAATATAAATTACTTTGTTATGGGTGTTGGTCAATTCAATAAACAAACCAAACAATTTTCAAGTATGCTATTGATTTTAAGACGAAATTAGTTTGAACAAGCTGTGTTTTCCAACCAAATTTAGTGACGCGAGTGCTGAGAAGTGTAGAAAGTCATTAGAAGTATAAGATACGGTTAAAAGTGGCAGTGACACCTTCACTTTCTATCAAAACACCGGCAACGAAATGTGAAGTGAAGTGTTGTTCAAAAAATACGGGCTCCTGCCTGCCTGGGTGTACTTACCATTTACCTTATGTTAAAGTCTTTAATCCAAATTAAGTAGATTTGAGTACTTGGCGTGGCTGAAAACCAGTAATTTTAGTGCATTTGTGTGATGCTGACTCAAGTGCTTGTCTGCTAATGGAGGTAGTAGACAATGGAGTGGCCCTTCACATTTGAAATGTATTTGAGGGGACGTAACCAAGTGGTAAGAGGAATGCGATATTTGGTGCTGATTTGTTTTCCTCTTGCACATCTATCTCATTTGGAATCATACGTCATATGATCACCACGTGGAAAATATCTTGTCAAGTTGATAGATGGGACGCTTGGCGAAAGTTGCAGGGGTAGATGCAAAGCAGTCGTATCACATGGGCAACTCTACTATTTTATCTCTATGCGTCTGCTGGCCCATGTATCTGACACCTGGGTACCTGACAGTTTCTCTTGGATTCCAAAATGGCGGAAATGCCAATGAAGTAGGCTTAGAAGCTCATTCACAGGGGCAACTGATTTTAGTTTGAAGAATTCAAAAAAAATGTTCTTCGACCTAAATAAAATTCGAACAGAAAAAAAATCTACGATTATTAGTAGCGTACATTTACAAGGAAAAAATTATAATTTTTGGAAAAATTTGTGCCGTTTACTATTTTAACATATGCTAAAATATGAAACTTATTAAAATGGTATGGTTTCGACTATCATAAATTCAGGTTAATTTTAGAAGAATGAATTCATGTAAATAAAAAGAGCCTAAAAAAATCTGCGTTTTGCCTTAATTCCGCCGAAGCCGGTCCCAAGCCCGGTTAAAAAGGAAGAGGGAGGTAGTAGAAAATTGGGCACCTCATTTGCATACAAAAGTTCAGATTTATCATTGTAAGCAAACGTAATGAAATGATAATAATTTTCTCATTAACCTGCGCACAGTGGTTAAATAGCGTTAATGCAATTCATGAAAATGTTGCAAGATAATAATATATAGTTCTTCAACAATTCAACAATAAGATTCGTTTCTCCTACTTTTTAGAAGCAAATATTTTATTTAATGACTAATTTGTACTTGAGAAGCCATAGATTTCAATTTATTGAAAAATATTAATACTGAAGAACAATGACTGGCCACAATGTAGAGTGTAGATTACCTTCAAATTTTAAATATACGCATATTGTTCCTTGAATTTTAATATTTTTCTTGTTTTTCCAATATGCGCGCAAAGTTACTGCCCCCAAAACGAGCAACCGATCTACACCCCGAAAGATATTTCGTTGTATTGAAATAATTTGTGGATATGGGTGACCTCGAGACAGAATGCTTCTTTACCACCACTCTTAATGTCTTATACCTCTATGGTGTGGGATCCATCCAAAGATGCTTCATTCCCTACTCGGGAATGGTCAATTTATTACAGACTTAGCTGCATTTCAGACTTAGCAGGAAACACTTTACAGTTGGTGGTGGATAAAAAGTGCATGCATATTTATATATTCTTTTCCTCAACAGAGCCCTCTTTCAGCATTCATGCATGAGTATTTTGATATGGTGAAATTTTCTTCATTTCAGTAAATGCTAGTTTGCTGAGCTGAAGAAGTGTGTCACGAAATCGGACATATATATGTGTATTTATACATTTATATATGTTTGACTGTCGACGACGAATTCGAATTAAAAAAAAATGCCGCTCACACGATGACAAACATCGCAACAGTTTCTGCCGCGCAAAGATAAAAGGTCTGTTCGCGTACTGCAGCAGCAATGCCTTCTAGAAGTACGGGCCGTAATGCAGAATGACGACGTCAGAGCATCGGGAAAAATGTCGCGGAAAACACACGTTGTCTTATGGGACGTCCGCGGGAAAATGTTAATTGTACGGGTTGTGTTAAAGTGAGTGAAATGAAAACAAAGTGGTACATGCGGAACAGTGCTAGTCAACAGCTAAAACACAAACTAATGCGGCGCGTGCGGTATAATTGGAAAATTCGCTATGAAATGTTTATCAGTATTTGTTAGGCTATGTGATGTTTCGTGTCGATTTGCTGTCGCAATACAATAGTTTGGTACAAAATGGAACTTATGACTAAATATTATTATTATAACGCGTCCACGCACAAAAAACTAACGTTTTATTCATATTTTAACCAAAAAACCGCAAGTGAAATCTCCGTGTACATCGGCACTGCCTCGTGGAAATGTCAAAATTTCCTAAACTCATGACGTCACGGCGAGAACGATTACGTAGCCTGACGGAGAAAAGCAGAGACAATGCTAATTTCTGACGGGTAAAATGTCAAGAATTTCACTTTTCGATCGATTTTCTTATTGGGAAGACATTTGCACTACTCCATTTTCAAATTGAAACACTAAATGTCACTTTTTCGCTCGAAAGAATGAACTGCACAAACTAAATTGGCGTGAAATGATTGGAGACATATTTCAGTGCCATCTACGTTTTCAACGCGAAAGCAACTTCAGAACAACTTTTCATGCTAAGAACTTAGTACTACTCTTGCTTATTTTCAAGCTAAATTTTCGCCGAAACAGATTTCACGTGAAATTTTGTATGAAAATTTCACGTGAAATCGAACTCAGTACTATGCTTAAGAAGCTAGTTCCTAAAAGCCCGTCCAGACTACAGACACTTAAGTATCCGGATACATAAGTATTGTCCACACTGCAGCGACATCTGCAGATACATTTTACCCTTGCCATGAAAATCAATGAAAAGTGTCGCTGCAGTGTGGACAATACTTATGTATCCGGATACTTAAGTGTCTGTAGTCTGGACGGGCTATAACATTCGTGTGTTGTCTCTTGCGGTGGTGGTGTAGCCGGAGAACTACAGTGACTGTTTTTCTTCGAAGGACGGTCTTTCTTTGGAACTGGCAAGACATGAATCATCGGTTTTTGAACTGCGTGTTCGCGTCGTCGCGTTGTTTCGAGATGCCTTTGTGTTCTGTGTTTGTTTGTCTTATAGCCCGTCCAGACTACAGATACCTATGTGTCCGCATACATAGGTATGGTCCACACTGCAGCGAAATATGTACAATTAGCGCATACTTTTCATTGATTTTCATGGCAAGGGTAAAATGTATCTGCAGATGACGCTGCAGTGTGGACCATACTTATGTATGCGGATACATAAGTATCTGTAGTCTGGACGGGCTATTATATGAAAAATAGTGCGCGTTGTTAGTACGCAATTTGTGTTTGAACTAAATCGAGTATACGTTGGCTGATGCCTGCTAGTCAGGAAGCCAGGAGTTTTTTTTTGGAGAAAATCCAAAAAATCATTAGGGGGAAAAAAAATAGTTCTTAACTAGCGTACCAACCACAGCGTAAGAAGTTAGTTCCTAACTATAGTACCAACCACAGCGTAAGAAGTTAGTTCCTAATGTGGAAAATACATATTGGCCGAGCCCAGGCGAGCCGAGTGTGTGGACGGTCCAGACAAGCGACTTTGACAGGTGTCACAGGCGCTCGTGCGACTTCCGATCGGAATGGGTTTTGGGCACGAGCCAAGGCGATTGGTGACGAGCTATCAAATGCCGTCCACATGTTGGTGGCCTCGTCTGACTTCGGCTCGCCTGGCCTCGGCCAATATCTATTTGCTACATAAGCAGCGTACCAACTTATATCATTTTCCCAAAAAACCTCTTTGACCTTGAAATTGCGCCTCCATATACGCAATGCATTATCTGTCAAAGCAACCTGAGAAGGACCCAGAAGACTGCGTGTGTTTTTCGCGACATTTTTCCCTGTTACTGTGACTTCATCATTCTGCATAACAGCCCGTACTACTAGAAGACATTGCGGGGAGTGAGTCCAACATCAGCCCAGCTCGCACCAAGGGCACAGCGTAAGAAGTTAGTTCCTTACCAGAGTGCGGACTCCGTATATGTATACGGACAAAAAATCCAGTGAAGCCTGAATTACATTGCCGCACTCCGTTTTACTGAAAACTGAAAATTTCCCCTCTTTCAGTAAATTTCAGTAGGGTCTGAGATACTGATAAATACTGAAAAGTGTCAAACGGAGTAAAATTTTCAAATGTGCGCGGCAAGCAACATACTTTTTGCGTAATGTTGCTATGAATGTCGAATATTTTTGTGGCGATAATTTATTACCGCTTAGGATGACTTTATAATCACTATTTTTCTCCCAAAAACCGAAAACTGACACTTTCGGTTATCATTTTTCAGAAAATACAATGAGAGCGTTCCCTTACTTTTCATGAAATTCCCCACCACATGATTCAGGAAAATTCAGTAAAATTCAGTTACTGAAAGTACGGGAACAGACCTAATGTGAATTGCCACATGCAATTACATGAATTCTAAATTTTAGTGCACTGCAAGCCAATGTAATTCAGGCTTGAACTGGCTTGAGATTGTATTGTTGATCAGCCTGGGAAATTGGAAGAAATCGCATCGAACAGAAAGAGGTGCAAGATAAGATTCGACAGCTACATACTCAGGCCAGATTTTTCGTTGCTCCCATATAGTGCACTCTCGCAAAAAAATACTAGCATAACTCTCAGGTTGCTTTGACACATAATAAGCCGTTCACACTACACTCTAAATCAAGTAGATTTAGAAGCTGTCAAAGTTAATCAGGTAAGCGTTCACACTACCCGAAGTGATTTAGAATGAGGAGATTTAGAGAGAGAAATGTCATTCGAATTTATGTGTACAATCTTTTTTGCGTGAAATTTGTTGAAAATGGTGCAGGAACTTGCAAGAACATCTTCTTTTCACTTTGTACAACTCACATTTTCCTTTTTCATTCAATTTTTGCTGTTTTAGGACGAAATCCGAGTGACATTTCATTCAAATCTACTCTCGCTCTCACGGATGGAATTCGCCGCGCTCTGAGAAAAATTCGCCAGGGACAAAATTCACAATAGTACCTGATTTGTACTTGATTCTAATCCACCAGCTTTCAAGTGTCAGACGCCGAGCAAAATGTATGGGTGATCAGGTAGATTTAAGTTGATTTAGCTCTAAAGCATAGTACTGAGTTCGATTTCACGTGAAATTTTCATACAAAATTTCACGTGAAATTGGTTTCGGCGAAAATTTAGCTTGAAAATCAGCAAGAGTTGCACTAAGGCCCGTTTCACACGAGACACTCGGTGTTCAGCCACTGAATCCTCAGCCACTGTTTTTGTATAGAATTGTGGCCCGGACACTGTGGCTCTGTGTGTATGCTCTCATTTATTTCTATGCCCCGGCAGTGGCTAGAGACACAGTGGCCGGACACCGAGTGTCTCGTGTGAAACGGGCCTAATGCCTGAGTTACAGTCGGCGCAGCGAGGCGCAGCCATCAGTGACCAAGCGCAGCCAATGAAATCGCCTGGTTACACTGAAACGTGACTAAAGGTCTGTTCCCGTACTACGATTAATTGCAATTAATTGCAATGAAACGTACTAAAACAGAGTTTTTAGTCAGTTTAGCTAGAATCAATGTGCTATTAATTATCTTTCAAATTTGCTCTTAACTATCTTTTTATTTTACTTTTAACTATCTAAGCTATTACCAATAAAAATTGTTTTCGAATTCCTCAAAAAATTAATAATATAAAATCAACTCTATTTACATTTCCGCATACATTTCAAATCCCGCGCGTTTGTCAAGTAATTATAGCTGATTGCAACTCTTCGCTGCGACAAAAGTTGAATCCATTTCGACCTGAGCTGCGCCTGGCTGCGATAGCTGCGACTTGGTGTGCTCGCTGCTATGGAAAACCCATATAATCAACTCAATTGACAGCTTGGCTGCGCCTGGCTGCGGTAGACGACGTCGCAGTGTGCTTCAGCGGTAAATCTACTTGATTAACTCTGTCAGAAGACGAAAAAAATGTATGGGTAATCAGGTAAATTTAAGTTGATTTAGCTCTAAAGCGATCAGCTGATCGAAATCGCCTGATTTAGAGTGTAGTGTGAACGGCATATACGACATTGCGTAAAAGGAGGCACAATTTCAAGGCCAAAGTGTTTTTTCTGGAAAATGGAAGGAGTTCACCGACTTAAGGCTGGTACTGAGTTCGAGTTCACATGAAACTTTGACATTTCCCAATTATCTGTTCATTCTTTCGAGCGAAAATTTTGACAACGAAGAAAAGCAGAGACACTGCTCATTCTTGACGGATAAAATGTCAAGAATTTCACTTTTCGATCGATTTTCTTATTGGAAAGTCATTTGCACTGCTCAATTTTCAAATTGAAACACTAAATGTCACTTTTTCGCTCGAAAGAATGAACTGCACAAACTAAATTGGCGTGAAATGATTGAATGAACATGTTTCAGTGCCATCTATGTTTTCGAAGCGAAAGCAACTTCAAAGCAACTTTTCATGCTAAGAACACAGTACCAAACTTGCTTATTTTCAAGCGAAATTTTCGCCGAAACAGATTTCACGTGAAATTTTGTATGAAAATTTCACGTGAAATCGAACTCAGTACTATGCTTTATTCTATACACTTTTGCATGCTCCCAGTCTGAGTGGATTTTTTGCCAATATGTTGGGCCAATGTGTATTTGATGCAGTCAATACCTTCTAGAAGTACGGGCCGTCATGCAGAATAATGACGTCACACTAGACTGTCAGAGTGTCGCGAAAAACAAGCGTAAATTGTACAGGTTGTGTTGAAGTGAGTGAAAACCAAGTGAGATCCGCGGAACAATGCTAGTGAACAGCTAAAACACAAATTAATGCGGTGCGTGCGGTATAATGTGAAAAATTCGCTACGAAATGTTTATCGGTTGGTGTAAGGTTATGTGACGTTTTGTGTTGATTCACTGTCGATACAATTGATTGACACAAAATGCGAGCTATGACTAAATATTATTATTATAACGCGTCCACGCACAAAAAACTAACGTTTTATTTATATTATAGCTAAAAATCTGCACGTAAAATCTCCGTGTATATCGGCACTGCTAGATGGAAATGTCAAAATGCGCGGCTAAATTGACGTCATAGTTTAAACGATTTCGTAGCCTGACGGCATTGTAAATCAATACGCAACCCATGAAAACCATTTTTATTAGTTAAGAAATCTAAACTGGACTGAGAGCATCCATAAATTCTAAATACATTAAGTTTATATGGTAATTTAGGTGATTAAAATATGGTTTATAAATTCCTAGAAATTAATCTCTGTTTTCGTCACTCTCACTTGACACCGTTTCAATTATGGATTTAAAATAGAAAGAACTTCAGGAGGATAGGGCCTTTTCTTCTGTTGCTGAATACATTTTCCGCGAAGTAGGGATATTTTTTTCCCCCTAGTGTAGATGGCAAAAAAAAATCTGCTTATCAGATCCCCAGGTGACCTTTCACCACGGGGTATATGAGGTTTGACTCACTAAAAAAAAGAACCATCTACAAGCCCACGAAGTTCCGAGTCGGGACCCGCCTAAGCACTCACCCATTGGTAACCACGGACTTCAAGAACTACCACAGCTTATGGGTCGGTAAGACAACCCTCCTCCCGCTTTATGCGCAGCACTTTCTCAACGTATGTTGAGACTGCGCGCCAGTTCTCCTCGTTTCGCAGCATTGCATCCACGATAGTCTCAGGCGCTACCAGCCCGATCGTGGACTCAATGGTACGCCTCAAACTTGCGAAGCGACTGCACATAAAGAACGTGTGCTGAGCATCATCGAGCTCAGTCACACAGTACCGGCAGTACGGTGTGACCACCTTACCCATTCTGTTCAGGTATTTCCTGAAGTAACTGTGCCCTGTCAAAAATTGACAAAGGTAGAAGTTTACCTCTCCGTGGCTCCGGTTAAGCCAAGGCTCAATAAGACCAATTAGCTTAGCCGTCCAGCGTCCTTTATCACTTTCACTCCAACGTTGTTGCCAAAGTTGGACGGTCAGTGTACGCGCGTGCGTCTAAGCCTCCGTTCTGTCCAGCTCTGAGCGAAAGAGGTACCCTTTCTTGCGTTCTCGCGCTAGCAGATCGATCGAGATTACTCCCGATACAACCATCACAGCCTCTTCCGAGACCATGTGGTAGCTACAGGCGATTCGCAGGGCACCCCTGCGCTGGACACTGGCAATGCGCTTTGGGAACTTTCCAGTTCGAAGCGCATCTCCCCAAATTTCGGCGCCATATAGCAAGATGGAATTGGTCGTGTCCATCAGCAGCCTCCGTCTCGTCTCACTGGGTCCGCCAACGTTGGCCATTAGCCTACTCAGCGAAGTGACGACTACTAGAGCCCTATCACATGCCCTGCGGATATGATCCTAATACGTCAGCTTGGTGTCCAGGGTCACTCCCAGATACCTGGCCGACTTGCTGGTCTGGACCTCAACGGAGCCAACTGTCATGGGTATGACAGTTGGTATCCTCCGCTTCGTCAGCATGACAATCTCTGTCTTTGAGACTGCCAGCTGGAGGCCATGCTCAGTCATCCACCGATCCACTCTTCTCATAACTTGATTAAGTCTAAGTTGAGCGAAATCGGCAGATCTAGAAGTGATTACAGCTGCGACGTCATCAGCTTAACCTACTAGGAACACATCCGCAGGCATTTCCAGGCGCAGCAGATCATTGTACATGATGTTCCAGAGGTCAGGTCCTAAGATCGACCCCTGTGCCGCACCTGTGGTGTCAGGCCTCCTTCTGACTCCGTCCTCTGTGTCGTAGAGCAACCATCGGTCACCGAGGTAGTCTCGCATCATGGCCAGCAAGTAGCCAGTGATACTGAACCTCCCCTCAAGGGCCCGAAGGATGTCTGTCCACCTCGCCGAGTTGAAGGCATTTTGTACGTCAAGCGTTACCAGCAAGACGACCGGTCTGGCTTGATGACATGCCTCTTCCGCTCTTGCTACAGCCCCAACAACCTCTGAGATGGCATCGATTGTTGAATGCCCTTTCCGGAAGCCGTGCTGCCTGCAAGAAAGATCACCAGCTGATCTCACTGCTGACAGCAATCGCGGCTTTAGTAACCCTTCGAGAAGCTTTCCAGCAGTGTCCAGCATGCACAGCGGGCGGTATGCCTATGGGCTGCCCAGGTTACCCTTCCCCTTGTCTACAAGTACCAGTCGAGCCACTTTCCACCGTGACGGGAAGACCCCCACGACTAAACATGAATTATACAAATCCAATAATAGACGCGGTTGACTCTCCGCCACGACTTTAAGTGCCTCGACCGGAACTCCATCAGGCCCCGGGGCCTTCCGGTTCTTCATCCTGGACACCGCATTGCTCAGCTCCTCGTCCGTAAAAAGAGGAACATCCGCCTGGGTGACGAGTATGAGCGCATCAATCCTTGGCGGATGCACCGGGAACAGCGAGCCAACGATGCGCTCCATGGATATCGCATCCATGAGAGTGTTAGGTCGCATGCAGCCAAATCTGCGAGTGACCAATTTGTAGCCATCTCCCCACGGGTCTGAGTTGACCTCCTCACAAAGAGCCTGCCATTTGGCACGTTTACTCCTCGTGATGGCCTTGGTCAGCTCCCTCTTTGCCGCAGTGTGGGCAGCAGATAGCTCAGCCACTCCCGGCCTATTTCTGCCTCGCTGTGCCCTGCGCCTGCACGCCAAAGCGATGCGCCGCAGTTCGGCAATTTCTTCGTTCCACCAGTACGCATGTTGCCTCCTACGAAAGGGCTTCCGTTTCGGCATTGAAGCCTCACACGCCCTGCGAATCCACCCCATGGTGCTATTAACAGTGGCCTCTACTGCTGCACGAGTCACTGGGGTCTCAGATATTAGAGGCTCCCCTCCCAAGCTCGAAACGAGCGATGCGACCATCTCGTTCCTGTTAAGTTTAGCGGCATTCCAGCCTAGCCACTTACAGGAAGAGCCTTGGCGTCTTTGCGTACTCTCAGCAATTTGGAAGGTGATGTAATTATGATCACTTGCAGTGTAATCTTCCATCACCTTCCAATCGCTGACGAGTGCCGCGACTCTCTCCGATGCGATGGTGACATCGGGAATGGATTCGCCAAAACTGGGCCTTCGGAATGTTGGCGTCGAACCCGTATTCAATACCAACAAACCCAGCCTCGATGCCATCTCAACTATGCGCCGTCCGCGAGTGTTTTCAGTGGGCATGCCCCACTCCAATGCCCTTGCATTGAAGTCACCCCCTAAGATGACATTACCAGCGATGCCGCAGAGAGAGTCTTCCAGTGAGCTAAGTTTGACTCCGAATTCCTGCATTGAGTCATTCGGAGACAGGTAGCAGCTCACAAAAGTGATCCCTCCGTATGTCACCCACACGTGACCGTTCCCTGAGCCGCGGGCGCCAATGTGGGCCCTCTGCCCGTCAGCGATCCAAATCGCCGCATACCCCGTAGCATCTGCCAGCCAAACGGACGAATTCCTCCCCCTATAAGGCTCGCTGATCAATATGATCTGAGCCTTATGTTCGCGGACTAGTTGCGTTAAGAGGTCGTCCGCAGCTCTGCAGCCCTGCAGGTTGCCTTGAAGGACTCTCATGTCCTACCCTGCTTTTTCTTGGCATCGAGTGCGTCTCTGAAAACTCGACACGCACTCGATCCCATCAGATGCTTAGCGCCATTCGCGCCATGTTTCTCAGTGCATAATATGCACTGAGCCTGTGCAGAGCAGTCTGCTGCCCGGTGGCCAACCTGTCCACACTTCCAGCAGCTGGCGCTCCGGTCTGGACCCTTACAGCTACGCCTTGTGTGGTCGTAGCCTAAGCACCGGTAGCAGCGTGTCACCTCAGCCCACCTTCGCACTCGGGCACTTATCATTCCTACCCGGACTCGATCAGACTTGAGGATTTTGAATGCTGGTGCCTCATCCAGCTCCACCACGGCTCTCCTCTGTTCCCTTGTGTTGGGAGGGAAGAGTGTGGTTTTCACCTCGCCGGCTCCTTCCTCTCCAGCCTCGCGTTTGATGGAAGATGTCACCTCTTCGCTTACTGTGAGGCAATCGAGGTCGAGAAGCTCGATCTTAACTCTAGGAGTCACAAGCTTCACGTCCCCATGGCCATCTACGGCGGCCCGGATCGAATCCTGCAATTTCGCGCGGTCATCGCAGTGCGCGATCTCCAAAAGGACCCCTCCTTCTGCTGTCTTTCTGATACGCTTTACTAGCGTACCAGTTTCATCCGGAGAAACACTTTGGCGGATGGCCCCAGGACCTCCGCGTAAGTCTTCCCCGGAGCCGGTTTTACTAAAACAGCGTCTATTTTTTTCCCCCGCCGTCTTTGTCTGTTATTCTTCTTCTTTTTTTTCTTCGGCACTGCTTTCTTACCACCCTGTGGTGTACACTCTTCCGGAGCCTTTTCCGGCCCAGCGGGTGTCACTAATGTTTTTGTGATGCTGCCCTTTTTCTTTTTGTGGGTCACCGTCACCCACTTCCTGAGGTCAGAAACTGGCACCTCCTTCCTCACCTGAACTTCCTGAATATCTTCAGGGCTAGATTCAGCCACGCGCTTATTTTGTCGTGGCCGATTTACTCCCGGGGCCTCTATGAAAGTGGCTGACTCAGCGATCTTTTCCTCCAAGACCCGCTGGTAGTCTACCTCTGCCTTCTGCCAGTTCGCCCGGCAGGTGAAGATGACCTCAAAGGCCTCCTCCAGCTACAACATACCATCCTTGACGTGCTTTGAGATATTCCTCTGCGCGTTGGTGGCTTGAAGCATTTTATGAAGGATACGTTGACACTTCCTCAACATATCCTCCTCAGCCACTCACTCACGCTTTATGTACTCCTTTCTAGGGGATACACGTGCAAGTGGCATATTTTCCTCTGGAGCTCTTGTTTCAGTGCTCTCCCGTGGATGACTCTTCGGGGTCTCCATATCGTTACGAGCGAGTTCGGCGGTTTCGGCTTCCGGCGCATTTACTGCGCACCCGGAACCGATCAATACCTCAATTCGCGTTGAATTGTTCGTCGGAGGGGGGTCCTCTGGACCCTTGGCCTCCTCGCAAACACAGAGTGGTCGATGGTGGCGCCTCCTTCGCCTTGCGTCGCCGCTTTCGTCCCCATGTTCTGTTGTCCGTCTGTCTCGTCATTTGTGTCATTTTGTTTATGTAGTGTACTCAGTTTTGTTGGGTCCAACTCAGAGCCGCTATCTCCACCCGGATGTGCATTCGCCTTAATGACCTCGTGGTAATCTATGCAGAGCAGGGAGGCCGACGCGAGGGTTGATCACCAGCCTTCATGGGGCTGGATCTCAGAGCCAGGTCAGCGCTAATCGGGAACAATGTCAACCGAACCTGCACCACCAACTCAACGGTGCGGGCTTTGAACGTACTCTGAGACTTGCCAGGTTTTAACTCCGGCGGTACCGCGCATGGATTGACTAGGTCCAGAATGCCATAACCGCCAGCCCAGATACATTTTTTGCTAATCGTCGATCGTGCCTTAAACCATTAAGCCAAGCCAGGTTATGCCATAAAAAATCCAAATTCAAACATTTGAAAGCTATGCAAAAGAAACAGCCAGGCTTTAGATTAATTTATATCCATGGTATTATATGCCCGCATCTGTGCACAAAGTACTTTTCCATTGAAGAGATATAATATCGGTTGTCATGCTTCCAATCTGCCAAATGTCGGAAGAAGCTCAAGAAGCTCAAAATAAACATCTTAAACAGTACCGAGAGCACCGTGCAAGAAAAATGTCTCGAGAAGCCACAATTACTGATGTCTTCAATAGACTGTTAGTGACATCAGACCCTGTAATATTAGCACTTCGCGGATAATGTATTCAGCAACAGAAGAAAAGGCCCTATCCTTCTGAAGTTCTTTCTATTTTAAATCCATATGAAAACCCCTCTAAATCAATTGAAACGGTGTCAAGTGAGAGTGACGAAAACAGAGGTTAATTTCTAGGAATTTATAAACCATATTGTAATCACCTAAATTACCATATAAACTTAATGTATGTAGAATTTATGGATGCTCTCAGTCCAGTTTAAAATTCTTAACTAATAAAAATGGTTTTCATGGGTTGCGTATTTCATTTCTCATTATTTACAATTTTGGCCAGATTTCGGGCTATGCAAACACTGGAAACATACTGGATAGCGTTCCCGAAATTGTTCTGAACCTCAAAACCAGGTTTCGATCTGTGCCCGAAATATCACCAGAAACCGCTGGATGTTGGGAAAAGTTTCTGGCCGTATTGTCATCATTCGTTGTTCCTGATCCCGGTTTTGGCTGGTCTACTATCAAACCTAACCTTTCCCTAAACTGCACTTTAATAGCTTTGTTCCGAGAAGATACTTCTGCTTTTGCCTCTATTCCTTTGACTTGCCATGTTTTTATTGTGAGACGATATGAAATATGCAGAAGGCATTCAAAAAAACGTATCCAGGCATGGAGGGTAGAAAGCCAAAATTGAAAAGTTGAAATGTCAACTGGTTTAGCAGCGATTTTTTCTAAATTGTTCATGAGCTTAGAAGTAGCTCCACACATGTAGCAGGTTTGAAACGAGTCTGTATTTGTAATCGAATTACAAATTTTACCGTCTACCATAGTCAGGATGAGATTGTGAGTGATCGTTATATGTATGCTTCCCCTCTACTTCAACGCTAGGACCGTTATTATCTCTGACCTCGAGTGTGTTCAATATTCTTGCTATAGCAGCTATTAGCTGCTATTTGAGCAGCTCTGGCTGTCCAATGTCACGAAATAGCTACTTTCTGATGTTTGCTATTTGACAGTCGGGCTGTCCAAGGTTCCGGAATAGCTGCTATGATAGCAGCTATTTGCTGCTCGCAGTCTGGAGGATAGCAAGAAAGTAGCTAAAGCAAAATGGCAGTGCGTACACAGCTGACATACTGTTCAAATGTCACTTTGGATTAGAAATAGAAATGAAAAGTAGTTTTCGCGCTTTGGTGGCAAAGAAGGTGAACAATAGATTTGAGTATAGTGCTTTTATAAATTACATACGGGCTTTTGAACTCTTCAGCTCAACTCGAGTTTTAAGTAGGCTTTCACACAGCGCAACTCACCTTGAGTTTTTAGGAGGCGGGTGTGAAGTGCAACAGGCCGAGTACACTGATTCGTGTACCATGAAATTTTCAAGGTTTCTTATTCGCTCTTTTTCACAAATATGGTGCCAAAAGCCGGGAATAAGTGAAAAGTTTTGAATATGCTAGGAAAATTTCAATAGTTTCTGCAGCTGTATGGTCAAAACTCGGAAGTTTTAACAATTTCCAAAGTGCAAGGAAAATAGAAAGCTGATCCACGTAAATAAAAAGACTGACGTTAAAAAACTGGAAAAAAATATTTATTATTGAGTTGAGCTGTGTAAAAACCGACCTACGTAGCAGCTTTTGGCTGTGCAATATCCATAGCTGCTTAACCTAACTACTGCAAATTTTGACACTTGCTAAAGTGATGCTATGCTATGCTTTTGGAGCAGCTATAGCATGCACATTGAACACACCCCTGCTCTTCTATATATAACTTTTCACTTCCTGCTATCTCGGGAGTTTCTTTCTTAAACTGAACTCTAATGGGACGACAGAACCGAGTCGATGTTGGATGCGGATTTTGCCATAGAATAGTTTTTACAGTCAATTCATTTAAAAAATACAACTGCACTGGTACAAAAGAGTTAAAAAATATATTGGCATCGGAAAATCCTTCTTCACTGGTTCTTTGTTTGTACTCTGAATTACCACTACCGCCATCATAACGCCTCTTAGATATAAGGATTGCATTCTGAATGAGGGGGTTATCTATTTATGTTAACACTGGGGACTGTACCTCCACTATTCATGCAGCAGTGTGATCCAAAACATTTAGAAATTTTACTTCCGCTGCTGATTCAGTAATGCTCATTGATGACGGATAGCACTTTGCTTTGGGTTGCAATATTTTATTAAAGCTCAGATAAATATTTGCTCCCAAATTCATCGCTCCATTCCTCATTAGGTTGTATTGGTGGTTAGTGTAGTTTCCCTCAAGAAATAAAGCGAGTGCTTCGTCTAACGTCTATATTAATGAAGGGTTTTTTGAAGTAGAATTTCAAACATTGGGTATATTACTTGCCCTTCCTGAGGAAACCTCCATTTCAGGTAACAGTTCAGCCGCAACAACATTTCCCGATTTCTTTTGTTTCATTTTTGAAGCATTAAGTAGCATTTCGGCAGTGATATCTGTATCTTTACGCAAATGTTCCGTTTTTAACCTTTTTGATTTCTCGCTGCTATCATTAAATTCGATTACTAGCCAACGAGCGAAAGAGGTGGATGCCTGAGGGTTAGCTAAAATTACATTTGATACCAAGACCTTGGGCAGTCAATCAGCGTTATGTGACAGAAATCTATCAACAGTTCTATTGGATTCGTCAAATCTTCCAAAAACTTCACTACAAAAGCGAGAAACGTCCTTTCGAAGTAATTTGCATTTTTCTTCACAATCACCTGCTTGATTTTTTCCCAATAAATATTCAAAGAGATAGGATTTTGGATCTCTACGCCCATTTTCACTTTTCACTTGATTAAAAAAGTTCTTTCCGGGAAATTCGAAATTCCACTTTGAAATTAAAAATTCATAAAAGTAATACTTATTAAAACAAAAATCAAAAAATAAATCAAGACAATATTGTAGCGAATATATACTTTGGGAGTGTGTGTCCTCCAGAACCAGACCGAAATCCGGAACCAAGATGGCTAAGGTCCAAGAAAGATGGAATGGCTAATGCCATCAGAGAGGCAAATTAATAAAAAACAGAACTGCCCCAAGAGCAGGGTGCCCTAGAAAGGCCCCTCATCCGCTTTAGCGGAGCACCCTTCAATCAACCCCGACGGATGCTGGGGTGCCGCTTTGCTAGCTCGCTGTGGCGGGGGTGGGTTCAAGAAGTATGGATTGGTCAACTCTCTTGAGAAACGGGATGATACGCATTATTCATCCGTCATAATGTTGTAGCCGCAAACTGGTATATTAAAATACCCAAATGACAAAGGGGGCATAGTTCCGTTAAGGAAAGCACCCTCGGCTCTACAACATGGGCTGACTAAGCAGACCCAGTGCTCGAAACGACGCACGGAGCTAGGAAATTGAAATTCTGTAACGGAAGAGGGAAAAATACTGCCTCTCAACTTGGGTGAGGCAGACAGTCCTGGGCCCTCAATGGTGGCGGAGCCCTGACCCCGATTATCTGGGGTCCTCCACCCACTGATATTGGCCATTTTCAAGAATCAAAAATCTAAAACAAGTGAAGCCTAACTAAACTGGCCAATATCCCTACCTTATAAGAATCTGAAAAAAAGAAGCACTTAATCATTTCATCGGCCAGCCAGGCCTGAAGCGGACCCTGAAAAAGAGAAAGAACTTCCCGGGTCTCAGCCCAATAGGAAGGCCAGATAATTAAAGTCTAAGGAAACATTATCATTTAAATAAAGTCCAATTCTAAGGGAATTCTAATATACTTTTGTCGTAGGTTATAGATAGAACTACGAACAACTACTAGCTAATCATCAAGAATAGATTAACCAAGTTTTGCGTAAGCTACAAAGACTACATAACAATATATTATAACAAAAACAAATATAATAGTCATCATAACAATATATTTTTAGACCCAGTTCTTCTCCTTTCTCTGTTCACTCTTTATAATTAATTTAATCTTTTGCGTACAACTATATACAGGTATATCATCTTTAGAATTTCTTCAACCCTCAACAGGTTACACTAATTGCAGTACATTAAATTTTTAAATTATCATAGATTCCCACACTTTACAGGAAGAATTGTGTTACTTTTCTTTTATATTATTTATCTTGTTATTAAGTGAACGTAGTATGTACATCTTATCGAATGATTTAGTAATTCAAGTGTTTTTATTCAAATGGTGGCATCTTGGTGTTTTTCGTTTTTTTCTTCTTTACATAACTATCAATCTAGATTATAATTGTCGTTAATCTAAAGAAAACGTATGTAATAGCGGCTCTGAAATGCTTTGAATGCTTTCTTCAAGAGATTTGTATAGTTTTTGGTAAAGTATATTTTAATCGTATACGATGTATGCATACATGTCCTACTCCGGTTACGAAATTAGAAATCATTCAAATTATTTCATTATCTCTCTCAGACTAGGTCAATACTACGCACAATTTATTTATTTATTTATTTATTAATTTATTAGTGTCCAAATCAACAGAACAAATCCAATTATAGATTAGACATAACAAAAAAAGAAAACAAATATATATATATATATATATATATATATATATATATATATATATATATATATATATATATATATATATATATATATATATATATATATATATATATATATATATACAAAGATAAAGAAAAAGAAAAATTAAAATTAAGTGAAATTCAGAAAGGAAAAGTAATCAAAAGCAAAATTGACCTAAAAAAACTCTAGCGCACCTGAAATGCTAGAAAACTAATTTTCGAAGAAATTGTCTTTGAGTGACAAAAAAATGTGGAAAGACGTAATACACTTTTTTGTAGAATCATATCAACCATTCCTTATCCAAAACAACAAAACTCAACTATAACACAAATGATGAAAATGTTCAGTGCTGGCAACACTTTACTAACAAAGCAGCAATAAGTTTACCTTAGCAAGCTCATACTTAAATCAACATATCCTTTGAATTTCGTTCTCAGCGGAAGATTTCATCGAAAGTTTTAGCGGTTAACGTTGTTTGAGGCTGCCATCCAAAAAATGCTCAAAACTCGGAAAATTGAAAAATTGGTTTCTTAGTTTTATTGCAAATGTTTTGCATATGAGTATGTAATTTGAAGCATCTGTTGATGCAATAGTTACGAAAATGGCTAAAACTGGTTAGCCTGTGTCAGCAGCAAAGCAAAATATATACCAAATCTGCTTCACGTTAAACTAAACCCAACCAATAAATTTCGTTTCGATTGAATCAATGCGCAAGAAGTTATACGGGTGAAAAGAATTTTAGGGTTACCACCCTCAAAACTTTTCAAATTTTTTAAGCGTTGATATTTGTTGTAAATTTTCATTGCAGGATCGTTCAAATTTGCAAATCTAATGACATAATCGCGCAGTAAAGAAATTCCAACAAATTACAAAAATGGTTATAGCTGGCAGCCCTTTCATAATTTTCGTACGAAATTCCTATGACATTTGGCTCACACTAAACTCTATTTACTACATTAACTTCATTTTGATATCATGACTGCACCGGAAGTTATAGGGGAAAAAGCTTTATTTTGCTGAGCAAATTTGCACGATTTAGGAGACAAAAATCACCATAGCTGGAAACTCTATTCGAATTTTTCAGCCAAATTTTTACCAAATGTTACCTTAAGTAAGATCCAAATATTGTGTGAATTTCGTTTAAATCTAATGGCTGAATCGGAAGTTATAGGCCAAAAAGCTGTTTTTTTTCTCAGTGATTTTTCAAGATAGCACCACTGCCACAGGGTTGCCCGCATTTGAAAATCACTGCTATCAAATCTGGTCCTAGTTAATACCAATATGTTCTGTGAATTTCATTATGATCGGATAATCCGGTCGTCAGTTCTCGTGAACAGAACTTTCGAGTTCTGAAAATAGAGGTAATTTAGTGATGGGTTGCCGTTCTTGTGCAAATCGGAATTTTAAAAATTTCAAATTGACATGATGCACAAACGTTCAAATTTATCAATGATTTGAATTTTTGTCAAAAATTAAAAAAATTTCAGGAGGTTCAATGAATTGAAGGATTTTTTTTCAAGAGCCTGCCGCAGCTACAGGGTTATCCGCACGACCTTGGAAACCCATGTGTGGTAAACTTTAGTCAACATCAACACGCTCTGCAAATTTCACGATGATCCAATGTTTTTATCAGAAGTAATGACAAATCAAAATTTGAAAAAAAATCCTTGCCTACTTTAAGGCACGCTGCACCCACACACGGCCCAAAATTTCCAATTTTTTGTCATGAGCAAGCTTAAAACATAATAAGTTTTCATTTCCAATACTTTTTTTTGAATAAAAATTCACGCTGCTTGGAAATATAGGAGTACCTCAAAATTCACTAAAACGCTCGCCGTCGCCAAAAGGTTTAGGATATCTTAATTTTAGCAAGTTGTCGACCTACCTAAATACATCTACGTTCTCCGAAAGTTTCAGCTCAATCGGATCTGCCACTCCAGAGATTATATCCCTTAATCATTTTGATGATATATATATATATATATATATATATATATATATATATATATATATATATATATATGTATATATATATATATATATATATTTATATAAAGAAATATGAATTTTCGGCGAAACGAGTTTAATACTACTTTTCTTCGAAAATTAGTAAAAAGATACAACAAAAGATTAAATTATGACATATTTCATGTACCAGATAGAACGTTATTTTTTAAAATATTTTTAAACATAGCTAATGTTCGAGACAGAGGACCAAGGTTAAGGTTATTATGCTGACGAGGCAAACGCAAAAGGGTAGAAAAGAAATAGGTGTCAGTACGGGCAAATGTAACATTAAATTTGAAAAATGTTCTATTAGGACGGCCCGAATCTCTAACAGAAAGGTGAATGCTGGGGTCCAACAATACACAGCCGTTGAAAAGTTTAAAGAGGAGGCACTCGTCGAGGAACACTCTACGTGACTCAAGGGAAGGAATTTGAAGGATGGAGAGGCGCATACTGTAATCGCAATACGAGATATTGAACTTATAGAACAATGAGCGGGTGAATTTGCGTTGCAAGGATTCAACCGCAGCAATCAAGTATGCGTAATGGGGACACCAAAGTTGGCAACAGTATTCAAGAACACTACAAACGAAGGAAAAAAACAGATATAGAGGAGTGGAAAGATTAACAAAACGTTTAGAGGATCTAATGATGAAGCCGGAAAAACGAGAAGCCTTGGCAGTGACGTGTAAAATATGTAAATCGAACTTCAACTTGGAATCGAAGATCACGCCAAGGTCCTTGAAACTAGCAACAACATTGAGAGGGAAGCCGAGGACAGAGTAGGAGAAGAGGGGATGTTTTGTGGGTGAAAGACATTTGATGACACTTCGAAACATTCAAAGTGAGAGAATTCGCTGCGCACCAGGTAGCCAACGTATCCAAATCTTTCTGTAATAAGGAACAGTCACTTGCGGCTTCTATCATTCTGAAAATTTTGAGATCATCAGCGTACAAAAGACAGGGTGAATTAAAGAAGGAAGGAAGATCGTTAACAAACAAAAGGAACAATAAAGGACCAAGAATAGATCCTTGCGGAACTCCTGAGGTAGGAAAAAAGGGTGTAGAAGAGCTAGAGCTAACAATCACAACACAAGAACGATCAAGAACGTAGGAGGGGAACCAAGAAAAGAGGACACCAGAGAGACCAAACCCTGCTAACTTTGACAGAAGAACAACATGGTTCACAGAATCGAAAGCTTTGGCAAAGTCTGTATACAGGACATCTAGTTGCTTTTGCTTGTCGATTGCAGAAGCAACGGTGTTTGTAAAAGACAATAAGTTTGTAACAGTTGACTTACCTTTAACAAATCCATGTTGCTCACTGGCCAGCAAGGGCTGAATAAATGGGTACACTCTATTGTAAACTACTCTTTCGAGGAGCTTACTAAAACATGGCAGAAGGGATATAGGACGGTAATTAGGGATGGAAGAAGTATCGCCAGCTTTATGAATGGGAAATATGTTGGCGGATTTCCAAAGGGCAGGAAAGGTACCGGTGGAGATACTAATGTTGAAAATTATTGACAGAGGAACACACAAAGAGGAAGACAGTGATTTGGTCAAAAAATTCGGAATGCCGTCAGCACCGAGGCTAGCACTTCCATCGAGGGACAACATTAATGATTCGACTTCCAAGGGATTAGTTAAAGCAGTAAAAAGGGAACGATCAAGCGTGGGAAAAATTGTTGAAGGCGAAGAGCTACTAAGATGGGAGGTAAAGGAAGAAAAAAATTGAGCAAAGAGCTCGCAGGAATCCTGAGGTGAGGACGCAGACTTATCATGAAGATACATGGGAGAAGGAATGCCAGAGGAGATTTTAAGGCATTTTATATAAGACCAAAAAGGCTTAGGATTGTCGGAAGTAATAGAAGTTTCGACATGCTCCAGGTAGGCACGCATTGCGTCATTGGCTGCTTTTTTAGCAGCAGCCCGTAATCTTTGAAAATTCAAAAGGTCATTAAGAGAGCCAGACCTTTTGTATTTACTACGCGCCGCATCTTTGGCTCTAAGAGCAACCGCAACATCAACTGTGAACCATGGAGGATCGGAACTTCTTTTACAGCGGAAGGAAGGTGTAAAGCAGGAAATTAAGTTGGACAAGAGGGATTTCCCATCACGCTGAGAAAATTCTTGGTGAATATCAAGGTGGTTTCAGACGTGGAAGATCGACAACTGACCAAATATTTACGGTCAAACAAATTTTGGAAAAATGCTGGGAATTCAACATTGATGTCCACCAAATATTCGTCGATTTCAAACAAGCGTACGACAGCATCAACCGAACTGCATTATATAACATCATGCTGCAGTTCGGAATCCCAGCAAAGTTGGTACGACTGGTGAAAATGACCATGACCGACTCCACGTCACAAGTGCTGATCCAGAATAATATGACCAACTCGTTTTCGACGAATACAGGGCTAAAACAAGGGGATGGATTAGCTCCGGTACTCTTTAACCTAGCACTTGAATATGTCTTTAGAAAAATTCCCGTTGACACGAGAGGAACTCTACTATTTAAGTCGACACAGCTAGTAGCTTACGCTGATGACATCAACATTATGTCACGTTCGTTCAATGACGCCAAGGAAGTATTTGTAACTTTAGACGAAACCGCCAATGAAGTTGGTCTTCAAATTAACGACCAAAAATAAAAGTTATGACTCAATCAAGGAAAAGGACGCCAATAAGACCAAACATAACAATAGGGGACTATAATCTTGAAAATGTGGACAACTTCGTGTACCTAGGGACGAACCTCTCGAAGAATGGGAATGAGCTTGACGAAATCAAACGACGGATTCAATTAGCCAATAACACATTCTTTTCGGTGCTTCCCATTTTGAAATCTCGATGCGTACACAGGAATACGAAGCTTTGCACCTATAAAACAACTATTAGACCTGTGCTACGCTACGGAAGCGAAACCTAGACAATGACCCAGGCGTCTGAAAAAGCCTTGAATACGTTCGAGAGAAAGGTATTGCGAAGGATCCTCGGTCCAATACGGGAGGAAGATGGATGGCGAATCCGATACAACAACGAGCTGTATACCATATATGACGAGCCGGAAGTCTCTACCGTCATACGGCTACAAATATTACAATGGGCTGGCCACGTCGAACGAATGAGCGACAATCGAATCCCCAAACGGTCTCTCAAGGGGCGAGCGAGCGGAGCCAGGCCAGTCGGTAAACCACGCAAGCGCTGGGAGGATTCGATCGATGCCGACAGCAGGTCACTTCTGAGAGCACCGAACTGGAGGACGCGGTCACTGAACCGAGACGAATGGAGGTGACGTATTAAGGAGGCGAAGGCTCGACTCGGGCTGTAGAGCCCCGATGATGAAGAGGGAATAAAATTTTTCAAGAGCATCATCTACACTTAGCCCTCTGAAGAAATTATACCAGTTAGTAGCATATATTTCGTTGGACAAGGCGGAATAGTTAGCTTTTTTAAAAATAAAACGAAGAGTGGAAACAGATTTGACTTAAGACGAACGGTTAAGTGTTAATTCCATAAAAAGAGGAGGATGATGAGGATCAGGTTGCACATACGGAGACAGAGAAGGACTAAAGCAAAAGGAAGAAGGGTAAATATTAGTTAGAACGAAATCCAGAATCCTGTTGTTAGTATTCGGAACGTTGTTAAATTGGGAAATGGAGCAAAGGGACATAAAGGAAGAAATAGCGACAGAAATATTGCTAGAAGACAAAATATTTGAGAAAGTATTATCCCAAACTAGCGACGGCATATTAAAGTCACCACATAAAAGTAAGGAAGCGATACAAATATTTGTAACGGTGGACGCACAACTGTTAATAGAGGAGCGGCACGGGGAAGATCAGTCACCGGAACCGGTGTGACGGCCGATGGCTGACTCGCGTTCTTCTTAGCACTTGCAGATTTAGCCAGTAAGCAGACCGCAATATCGTTAGTAGGCACGGTCGGAGACTTGACACGGTTCTCAGGCTACAGACATTCCTGTGTGTTGAACACGGCAGTGAAGGCAATAATAGTTGCGATGGTTGCAGCTGAGGCAGCAACTGAGGCTTCGAAGCTGTGGATTGAACCCGCGAACGAGTACGCATAGCTGTCGGGGAACCAGGTGGGGTCGCTAAAATACAGTCATTATTCAGCCCTCCGGATGAAGATGTTGAAGGTTGCTCAACGTTGGCAATACGGACCAGCAGATCAACCTCCTTGCTGGTGGATTGAAATTCGTCCGTTAATTTAGCAAGAGATCTCGCTAGCATATCGATGGCCGACTTAGCGGAACGAAGACGCGAAGCATAGGAAGCCATAGAATGCTTTCTGCATTTCACGCAGAACCAGTACAACCCCGAGTCTTGATTAGAGATCACATTAGTGCACTTTCCCGGCAACAAAACACATTTCGAATGGAACGTCAGCAAACAAAAGCCAGCACACGTCACCATGGGTGAGGTATCCTTCTTGTCCAAGCAGCAAGCAGCATCACAGAGTGCCATAATGTTCAATTAGTTGTAAATGTATTTACCACACAACGATTGAAAAGTGTCAATATTTCACACACGCTATACGCGAAGGGTTAAGATTAAATTGATAAATTGACCAAAAGTAGAAATTGTCCAAAAGTTTAAATTGTCCGAAAGCAGTAAATGAACTCGAACTAAAATACTCCCATTGTTGTGTACGATTACTAATTGAATTGTCAAACTGACAAATGTCAAAATAGCTCCTACCTATCGACAACCGCGACATCTACTCTAAGCGGACAATACGCACACTAGCTAATTAATTTTTATATTTTTGAATTCAAAAACCAGTCCATACACCGATCGATTCAGCAAAATGTATCATATATATAGGGGAATAGAATACTGAATAAAGTACAGTCTGTCTTGGAACGCTAGCGCGATCGGCAACCAACCAGTCTGTTTGAAGAAAGAATATAAGTCGTTTTGATTTATTCTTTTCTATTTAAAGCACGTTCTAGCACTTGCTACGTGGCGACCCTTTTCGCCACGCAAGTGCAACAAACTGCTTGTAGCGACTCAAGAAGGAAGATTATTTGTGTCTTTTACTTCATAAAATAGACTCGGCCATATAAAAGAAGAATATTTCTTTCTTTTATTTTTTTTCCTTTTTTAAAATTTGGAAATTTGAAATTGAAAGGACCATTGGGCCACCTCATGGCGATCCTGCCTCCTTCAAAGAAGATGCAACCGAACAAAGGCGAACAACAACAAATCTACGAAGCAACGTTATCAAGGACATTCACGAAGACAGAATTACCAAAGGAGGGCGGACCACAACCGAGAATTCATCCGGCCATCATAGAAGCCCGTAAATTGAAAGCGGCAAAAACGACTATACCAAAAATCAACACAAAAAAGAAAATACGAGGCGGCAGAAAAGTAAACTAACGAAGACGAATCGCGGCGCTGAAACGCATTGCTACCGATGAGGAAAATCCTCCGCCATGGCAGCTACAACAAAAAATTTACGAAAAAATTGAAGAATTAAAATTGCAAATAAAGGCTGGTACTGAGTTCGAGTTCATGTGAAATTTTGACATGTTTCCATTATCTGGTCATTCTTTCGAGCGAAAATTTTGACAACGGAGAAAAGAAGAGACACTGCTCATTCTTGACGGATAAAATGTCAAGAATTTCACTTTTCGATCGATTTTCTTATTGGAAAGTCATTTGCACTGCTCAATTTTCAAATTGAAACACTAAATGTCACTTTTTCGCTCGAAAGAATGAACTGCACAAACTAAATTGGCCTGAAATGATTGACAACATGTTTCAGTGCCATCTATGTTTTCAAAGCGAAAGCAATTTCAAAGCAACTTTTCATGCTAAGAACACAGTACCAAACTTGCTTATTTTCAAGCTAAATTTTCGCCGAAACCAATTTCACGTGAAATTTTGTATGAAAATTTCACGTGAAATCGAACTCAGTACTATGCTTAAGAAAAAAAAACATAACACATTAGATTAAGCATGAATTCAAATAAAACATTGTTCAATGAATATCTCAAAAGAATATCTTTATCATTTAAACTTTCAATGAGTAGTAAATGTAGTAAATGTAAGAAAAGAGCAAAAAAAGGTGATAAAAATTCTCTCTATTTGGACAAGTTCTACTTTGGTCTATTGAGCGTCACAAACGACACCTATTGTCTGGTAGTGGAATGAAAAATTCAAATTTAAATTTACAAATGTTAGGGAGATTTCATATGGTCTACGGTAACCCAAAATAAATGGAACAGAACATTGATATCCTTTCAAAAATAGTAGTCAATCTAAAAAAAACCCCAAACAGAACTTATAAGAGAGAATACATACAAGAAAAATTAGAAACGATAGAGAAAATTCAGGAAGAAGCACTTAAGACAGAAAGTAGTCAGGAGTTATTAGAAATATTACAGCAGAAATACCAAGAAGCAAAGGAGCTATTATTAGAGAAATTAGAAGAGTCAATAGACAACAAAATGAGTAACTTTAATATTGAGCTAGCTTTAAAGCAATACCAGTTTTTAATGGAAACCCCAAAGAACTGGAGGCATTCTTAACAATAATAAATTTACTCAATCAAAGTCTTAACGAAGACGGGAAAAACAATTTATTAAACTTTACTAAGAATGTGAAATTAGGAACAGTAGTTAAAACGCAACTCATAACATTAGACATTAAAAACTATGAAGAACTAGAAAATAGCCTCAGAAATAGATATAAAAGCAAAAAAAAGTCCACAACACATTCATACCCAATTAGCACAATTAACTCAACGCGGAACAGTTGAAAAATTTGGTGAAAAACTATCAGAGCTCATTAACGAATTAAGTGAGATTCAAATTAGTAGCTTGGGTCAGAATCCGTCTCAAGCAGAGAAAAGTGCAATACAGAAGTCAAATGACTCATACGCACTAACTATTTTTAAGAACGGGTTAAGCGAAACCCTTAAACCTACTATTTTTGCTGCACAGCCAAAAACGTTCGTAGAAGCGATCCAGATAGCAACTGAATTCGAATCAAGCAATAATGTTACAGAAAACATTATGTTCATAAATCGAAGAAGTAATATAAGTCAACAGTTGAATTACAATAATAGAAACAAACCGAACAATTATAACACATATAGAAATAATAATTATAGCCAAAATTTTATTAATAATAACAGAAATAACAACAGAAACAACAGAAGTAACTTCAACACAAGAAATAATGTAACAAACCAAAACAACAATTACAGAAACAACTTTAGAAATAGTTACAACCCCAGATATGAGGAAGTAAACCATAGAAATAATCACAACAGATATCATGAAGTAAATAGAAATACATATCAGAACCCTAACACAAATAATAGGAGCAACAGAGGAACAAACAGAAACTATGAAAGTAACAGACAAAACAGAATAAATATAGTGTTGCGGAACAGCTGTGAACAGCCGCCACCACAACAGAAAATGTAGCTTGACCTGCTACCCTCGCGTGACTAATGTTGCCGGCTAGTCACCGGTGTCGTGGGTATGAAGGACAGGCCAAGCCCTAGCTGTGTCACGCATAAAAATAAAATAAAACGAAAACACAACATAAGGAAAAACCTATCGGGAAAAGGAAAAAGGGAGCCCACACATGGCTCCACTGAACCTATAAGCTTGGAATTAGCAAGCCATTGGAGTCTCAAAATTCATTTCAATTAATAAAAAGAACAACGCAAAAATTTATCGCCGTAAAACAAATGTATTCAAAACATAAATAAAATAAACTAAATATGAATGAAATTCACCAAGAAAGAAAAAAATAAACCAAACAATAATCAAGAATTAGATATTAAGAAATTACAAAATCAAAATTATAATATATATAAATATAAGTAGCTAGATAAAACTTAACCATCCATCAAATCATACAATAAATAAAATATAAAAAAATTCAATAAAAAAATATAAAAACAAAATAAACGATCACTTACCAGGGAATCCAGACGACGGTCGACCGTGGTACGGGATCCACTGAAACTGATTTTAATTTCGAATTTCGAATTTTAAATTATAAATTTCAATTTTTATTTAATATTAAATTCCCAAGTTCAGAAAACATGTCTCCGGCATTTTTTTTCAACAAATTCAACATCATCTGTTTAAAGAATCCTAACATCACGTTCGATCGTAAACGATTATGACCCCATGCGTTCCACGATAATATGTACTGATTATTGTCTGGAATCGTTCCTGTCCAGCAGCGTCTCATATTTGTAGTTTGGTATGTGCCCGTCAATACCACTCTTAGCTCTTCTTATACAATTCTTTTGATAATAAAAAAAAATTCCTCAGATACACCAGTTCAATAACTTTTCTTCAATTAACCTTCGTAATTCACGAATTGTTGGCTTCAATTATATGCAGTATTTCACAGTTTTAGGAATTCAGACACTTGACTAAAATTCATTAAACACTC
The DNA here is from genome assembly GCA_947369275.1 of Nemotelus nigrinus. Taxonomy (NCBI): domain Eukaryota; kingdom Metazoa; phylum Arthropoda; class Insecta; order Diptera; family Stratiomyidae; genus Nemotelus; species Nemotelus nigrinus. The sequence goes on from OX376373.1 coordinate 114,386,512, forward strand.
GATTATGCCTCATTTATATCTGTTTTTTTTTATTTGGTAAATGTTCACTGTGCACGCAATTTACTAAGTTTTTCCTCCAACATGAAATCATTTGCGTTCAAAACACTTTTTTTTTTATTGATATTATAGTCTGTGTCTAGCACAACGTTTGGTGTCGACTTGACGACCCCGCCGGTCGAAATCTTCGAAATACGAAACATTTCCGAAGAAATCCACATTTCAAATGCGAGCCCGCTTATCACAAAGTGAAACAATTTAGACTTAACACTGCGCCAGCATAAGGCTCCCTATCCAAGCTTTTTAAACGTTTTTTTTTTATTATTATTAGTTAACAATTTCACGAAATTATTCCGAATTAAATGCATGTGTTCACTTATTGTTCATTGAGTCCCGTGTTTAGTTTCGATTACCAAACGTTATTTTGATTCCCTTTCACTAACACCACCTCGACTTCTTTTAGTCTTCCGTTTTGGACTTTTTTGATGAGATGATTATTTTTCAAGATTATACTTTGCGTTCGAAAGTGAAATTTCCATCATCCGAAAATCGCAACCAAAATCACGAAACTTTCAACAATAAAAATATGATGCGTACTACATCAAAATGCCTACGATTGCAGCTTTTTGTCCAAAAATGGTGTCCCAAAATAAAATTTCACACGACCGTGGCTACCGCTGGCTGCTGCTCCAAAAAAAAACCGTCTCCCCCGGTTCAGAGCTAAAATCCCACTTCCAACTGAAATTCCCACGGCGGCAGCCAGCGCTGCCGCCGCGAATCAAAGCTCAAACTTGACTGCCGAGCAGTCAGCCTTTCCATCTCAGCGATCCGCCACGTACCGTTCCAACCAGCCGTTATCCGTTATGCACTTGTCGCACAGCACACGCAGCCAACACCCAACATTACAAGTTTCATTGGCCTGATAACGTAGCTGATTCAAGTTTTGTTGCAAATCAGCTGCGCTCAGGCCAGTGAACCTAATGCAATGCAATGCAACATTCGAAAATCAAACGCATATACATAGCCTGTTTTTGCAAGCCATGCAATGCACTTGACTATCGAATGCAGCATTGCATTCGCAATATTTGTATGGGTGTGTGCGTGTGGTGGCGGCAAGGCTGTTCCGTAACAGCGTGGGGACGACCCAGACCCTGAGATCTCATCCGGCCGGGCATTAGATAAGAAAAAAAAATAGAAAGAGAAAAAAAAAATTAAAAAAAATTAACAAAACACAAAGCTAACTAACTACTATCTGTTCCTTACCTAAACGTCATTACGTCTTTCCAAAATCGACCATTCCTTTGGAAAGAGGTAATAACTCCTATAAATAAGAATAATCCTATTTGTAAACCTATTCATTGCATCTCTGCAAAGCTAAAAGGTCACTGAAGCTTTGAAAGGAGGCAATGATACCTAATTCTAAACCTTAACGCTATTCATTATGTCATCACAAAGTCTATGCCCTTTGAGATGAGATAATAATGTAAAAAAACAAAATTAAGAAAATAAATTGAATACTAACCTAAACATTGCATCCTCTCAAAGCTAAAGAGTTTCTAAAACTTTGAAAGGAGGCAATAATTCTAATAAAGCAATCCCACGACAACCCTTGTACGGGTCTAGGGGTTGAAGCTGGTAGAGAGCTTCATTACAATTTATTTAATCATTGTGGATACGAGTGTGGAGTGATTAGTTCCACGACTCACTTTACCCCTGATTTAAATCAGGTACCTAATCAGAGCTAGGTGAACTCAAAGCTTGGTGCGCGAACCCTCGTCCGAACCTGGATTCGAACCAGGGTCCCCACACGCAAGAAGCCAGTGCTCTACCCACTAGGCTACTCAAGCTACTAATTCTAATAGCTAAAACTATATAATCTTAACGTAAGCATTGTCTCCTCCCAAAGTTAATTCTAACTTTGAAAGGAGCCAATACACCTATGAATCTAATCTAAATCTAACCTACCATAACTTTAATCTTACCTAACATACGATAAATTTAATTCTAAATCCGAACCGAATTATTACATCCTCTTAAAACCAAGAGGAGATAAGAGGAGATAATAACGACTAAAATTATCTTAATGAAAAAAAAACTCTAGCGCACCTGAACCGCTAGAAAACTCATTTTCGAAGAAATTTTCTTTGAGTGACAAAAAAGTGTGGAAAGACGTAAAACACTGTTTTGTAGAATCACATCAACCATTCCTTATCCAAAGCAACAAAACTCAACAATAACACACATGATGAAAATGTTCAGTGCTGGCAACCCGAACGAAGTAGTCCGAACGAAGCAGCAATAAGTTTACCATAACAAACTCAAACTCAAATCAACTTATCCTCTGAATTTCGTTCTCATCGCAGGATTTTATCGAAATTTTCAGCGGTTAAACGTTGTTTGAGGCTGCCATCCGAAAAATGTTCAAAACTCGGAAAATTTCGAAATTGGTTTCCTATTTTTATTGCAAATTCTTTGCATATGCGAACGTAATTTGAAGCATCTGTTGGTGCAATATTTACGGAAATGGCTAATGCTGGTTACCCTGTGTAAGCAGCAAAGCGAAACACATACCAAATCTGCTTCACGTTAAGTTAAACCCAACCAGTAAATTTCGTTTCAATTGAATCACTGCGCTGGACGTTATACGGGTGAAAAGAATTTTAGGGTTACCACCCTCAAAACTTTTCAAATTTTCAAAACGTTAATATTTGTTGTTAATTTTCATTGCAGGATCATTTCCATTTGCAAATCTAATGACATAATCGCTCAGTAAAGAAATTGAACAAAATTACAAAATGGTCATAGCTGGCAGCCCTTTCATGATTTTCGTACGAAATTTCTACGACATTTGGCTCATATTAAGGCTCATTTACTGCGTGAAGTTCGTTGTGATTTCTACACTGGACCGGAAGTTATAGGGAAAAAAGCTATATTTTGCTGAGCAAATTTGCAAGATTTAGGAGACAAAAATCACCATAGCTGGCAACTCTATTCTAATTCTTCAGCCAAATTTTCACCAAATGTTACATAGAGTAAGACCCAAGTATTGTATGAATTTTGTCAAAATCTGATGGCTGAATCGGAAGTTATAGGCCAAAAACCGGTTTTTTTATTAGAGAGTTTTCAAGATGGTACCACTGACACAGGGTTGTCCGCATTTCAAAATCACTTCTATCAGACCTGGTCCTAGCTAATATTAACATAACCTGTAAATTTCATTATGATCGGATAACCCGGTCGTCAGTTCTCGTGAACAGAACTTTCGAGTGCTGAAAATAGAGGTAGTTTGGTGATGGGTTGCCGTTCTTGTGCGAATCGAAATTTTGAAAATTTTAATCTGACTTGATGGACAAAGATTTAGATTTATCAATGATTTGAGTTTTTTGGCAAAAAGAAAAAATTTTTCAGGAAGGTCGATGATTTGAAGGATTTTTTTTAAGAGCCTGCCATAGCTACAGGGTTACCCACACTGTCTTTAAAATCCTTGTGTGCTAAGTCTTAGCCTACATTAATACGCTCTATCAATTTCACGATGATCGAATGTTCCTGTCAGAAGTTACGACAAATCAAAATTTGAGAAAAATTCCTTGCCCACTTTTAGGCACTCAGCACCCACACACGGCTCAAAATTTCCAATTCTTTATCATGAGCAAACCTAAAACATAATAAGTTTTTATTTCCAATACTTTTTGTTACAAAAATTTTACACTGCTTGGAAATATAGGAGTACCTGAAAATTCACTAAAATGCCCGAAGCCGCCAAAAGGTTAAAGATAACTGAATTCGAATAAGTCATGGATCTACCTACTATATACATCTACGACATCCGAAAATTTCAGCTCAATCGGATCGGCCACTCCAAAGATTACTTCTATTAACCGATTTGCTGATATATATATATATATATATATATATATATATATATATATATATATATATATATATATATATATATATATATATATATATATATATATATATATATATATATATATACATATATATATATATAAATAAAGAAATATGAATTTTCGGCGAAACGAGTTTAATACTATTGTTCTTCGAACATTAGTAAAAACGTATCATTTCATCTCGCCAAAGCTAATAACGGGGTTAAGCTTTGTCGAGAGGCAATAATAGTTTGTTGTTAAATCTAATACTAATTATTATATTATTGAAACTAAACTAAACTTAAAATAAACAAACTATTGTGTCTCACCAAGGCTACTTGATGAGAACAACTTTGGCGAGAGACAATAGCGTACCTAATCTTACTCCTTCAAGTGAAACAGTCATTGTGTCCTCCCAAAGCGTTACAAGTCCCTTTGAGAAGAGACAATAATGTTACACTACACGCTAAACCTAACAAAACTAAAATCAAATTGTAAGACTAACCTAATAAGATTTAAAAAAAAACAAAACCAAAAGACTTAATCATAACCCGTGGATTGAGATACTCAGGGCCCATGCCGATGATGAAGCAATGGAGCCGTCCCGCATGAGTGAGCATTGGTGAAAACATGCTCAAGTCGGACAGCTGTCAGAACCGGTAACGTGGGGTGCAAGTGCTGCTAGATGGAGGAATATTTGCAGCGCCAGGCTTCGAGTTCTGAAGGTGCTGTTATTCTCAGATTGGCGACTTTCGGTCTTGCGGCTCATTAATATAATTTCAAAATAAATCAACCCTGAAACGAACTACTAAGGATATATCAAACTAAAAGAAATGCAAATAAGAGTATAAAGCAAAATAAACTAATCCTAAATGTCACAAAAGTTGAATTATTAGCAAAAAAAAACATCCAAGTAGAAAACCATATGTATGATTACCTCTAACCTCATCAAAACTAACTATAACCTAAATTCACCAACATTTTTTTCATAACAGAGGTTTTCTTGAAAAAAACTGAGCCCACCAAAGTCTAACAAAAACTTCAATCGAAGAATTCAATTAAACTTCATATCAATAAACGAAACGAAACCTTATAAAAAAATTCAGGAAACTTAACCTTCAAAAATTCAAAATAAATTTAACTTATATCGAACGATGGATAACTATAATAAAACCATCATAATTGCTTAATCAAAGCTGCAAAGTCAAGACAACCTTGCCAACCTATTTCCAGAAATCTTATGTGTATAAAATGAAATAAACGAAACCTTCTTTAAAATAAACTTCAAGAACTTGACTTTCCGAAATCGATAAAAAAAACCACAGATGAAAGTAAAGATCAATCCAATAAATAATAAAAGAAAAAAAAATCGAGCTACCAAATCGCGCAGATGAGATTATTTAAAATAAACAAAACAAAATGATTAAATGAATAAATGAGGGCCAAAACCGAGAAGAACATTGTTCATAAAAATCTAGGTCCAATGAAACCAAGGGTCAGTGAGCAGTTTGGGATGGGAGGAAAGGTATAAAAATTTGGAAAAAGGAAAATAAAAAACAAAATGATAGAGGAAAGATGCACCATGAGTCCAGGTGGAGCAACCCAGAAGATGCCGGAAGGGAACACCCAATTCAAAATAGATGACATATTGTCATCGACAGCTATTGCTGGATATGGGGTCCGCAAGGCATCAACGGAATCACCCCAACAACCTGACGAGAGTGTAGAGGCGCCACTCAATTCAAACAGCTTAGCCATGCTAAGCGACTCGCAAATGAGGATATGAGTGACGGCACTACCCCCATCAGGCCCAGAACCATAGCACAATCTTCCTGTTCAAAACACTTGACAAACACAACAGCTGAATAGGCGCCACTGTTGTGGTAGCGACCGTTCACAACGAAAGAAAGTAAAGTTGAAATTAAGGGAAGAGAAAAGAAAAAGTAAATGTATAAAGTAAATATAATCCAATATGAATGATCTGATACAAATGCCATTTACGGCCAAAGAAACAAAAAAAAATGGCTGAGGCAACCAAGTGCTCCCGGGAAGAAGTGTCACCCCAGCCTACCAGATCATTCATTCGGAGCATGATAAGGTGAAAATTCAAAAAAAAAAAAAAAAAAATTAACGGAAAATGAACTAAAATAAAAAATCAAATACAAGTTAAAACTAATAAAATTCCTCAAAATCTAAAGCAATTGTCAGCGCTGTTAAAACTACACGAAATAATAACGAACATGTACTAAAAAAACTAAAACCGATATAAATTGCAGCGTTGGATGCCATTTGTTGCGGAACAGCTGTGAACAGCCGCCACCACAACAGAAAATGTAGCTTGACCTGCTACCCTCGCGTGACTAATGTTGCCGGCTAGTCACCGGTGTCGTGGGTATGAAGGACAGGCCAAGCCCTAGCTGTGTCACGCATAATAAAAAATAAAACGAAAACACAACATAAGGAAAAACCTATCGGGAAAAGGAAAAAGGGAGCCCACACATGGCTCCACTGAACCTATAAGCTTGGAATTAGCAAGCCATTGGAGTCTCAAAATTCATTTCAATTAATAAAAAGAACAACGCAAAAATTTATCGCCGTAAAACAAATGTATTCAAAACATAAATAAAATAAACTAAATATGAATGAAATTCACCAAGAAAGAAAAAAATAAACCAAACAATAATATAGAATTAGATATTAAGAAATTACAAAATGAAAATTATAATAAATATAAATATAAGTAGCTAGATAAAACTTAACCATCCATCAAATCATACAATAAATAGAATATAAAAAAATTCAATAAAAAATATAAAAACAAAATAAACGATCACTTACCAGGGAGTCCAGACGACGGTCGACCGTGGTACGGGATCCACTGAAACTGATTTTAATTTCGAATTTCGAATTTTAAATTATAAATTTCAATTTTTATTTAATATTAAATTCCCAAGTTCAGAAAACATGTCTCCGGCATTTTTTTTCAACAAAACTCAACATCATCTGTTTAAAGAATCCTAACATCACGTTCGATCGTAAACGATTATGACCCCATGCGTTCCACGATAATATGTACTGATTATTGTCTGGAATCGTTCCTGTCCAGCAGCGTCTCATATTTGTAGTTTCGTATGTGCCCGTCCATACCACTCATCGCTCTTCTTATACAATTCTTTTGATAATAAAAAAAAATTCCTCAGATAAACCAGTTCAATAACTTTTCTTCAATTAATCTTCGTAATTCACGAATTGTTGGCTTCAATTATATGCAGTATTTCACAGTTTTAGGAATTCAGACACTTGACTAAAATTCATTAAACACTCGATTATGCCTCATTTATATCTGTTTTTTTTTATTTGGTAAATGTTCACTGAGCACGCAATTTACTAAGTTTTTCCTCCAAAATGAAATCATTTGCGTTCAAAACACTTTTTTTTTTATTGATATTATAGTCTGTGTCTAGCACAACGTTTGGTGTCGACTTGACGACCCCGCCGGTCGAAATATTCGAAATACGAAACATTTCCAAAGAAATCCACATTTCAAATGCGAGCCCGCTTATCACAAAGTGAAACAATTGAGACTTAACAATGCGCCAGCATAAGGCTCCCTATCCAAGCTTTTTAAACGTTTTTTTTTTATTATTATTAGTTAACAATTTCACGAAATTATTCCGAATTAAATGCATGTGTTCACTTATTGTTCATTGAGTCCCGTGTTTAATTTCGATTACCAAACGTTATTTTGATTCCCTTTCACTAACACCACCTCGACTTCTTTTAGTCTTCCGTTTTGGACTTTTTTGATGAGATGATTATTTTTCAAGATTATACTTTGCGTTCGAAAGTGAAATTTCCATCATCCGAAAATCGCAACCAAAATCACGAAACTTTCAACAATAAAAATATGATGCGTACTACATCAAAATGCCTACGATTGCAGCTTTTTGTCCAAAAATGGTGTCCCAAAATAAAATTTCACACGACCGTGGCTACCGCTGGCTGCTGCTCCAAAAAAAACCGTCTCCCCCGGTTCAGAGCTAAAATCCGACTTCCGGCAGCCAGCGCTACCGCCGCGAATCAAAGCTCAAACTTGACTGCCCAGCAGTCAGCCTTTCCATCTCAGCGATCCGCCACGTACCGTTCCAACCAGCCGTTATCCGCTATGCACTTGTCGCACAGCACACGCAGCCAACACCCAACATTACAAGTTTCATTGGCCTGATAACGCAGCTGATTCAAGTTTTGTTGCAAATCAGCTGCGCTCAGGCCAGTGAACCTAATGCAATGCAATGCAACATTCGAAAATCAAACGCATATACATAGCCTGTTTTTGCAAGCCATGCAATGCACTTGACTATCGAATGCAGCATTGCATTCGCAATATTTGTATGGGTGTGTGCGTGTGGTGGCGGCAAGGCTGCTCCATAACAGCGTGGGGACGACCCAGACCCTGAGATCTCATCCGGCCGGGCATTAGATAAGAAACAAAAATAGAAAGAGAAAAAAAATTAAAAAAAAATTAACAAAACACAAAGCGAACTAACTACCTTCCTTACCTAAACGTCATTACGTCTTTCCAAAATCGACCATTCCTTTGGAAAGAGGTAATAACTCCTATAAATAAGAATAATCCTATTTGTAAACCTATTCATTGCATCTCTGCAAAGCTAACAGGTCACTGAAGCTTTGAAAGGAGGCAATGATACCTAATTCTAAACCTTAACGCTATTCATTATGTCATCTCAAAGTCTATGCCCTTTGAGATGAGATAATAATGTAAAAAAACAAAATTAAGAAAATAAATTGAATACTAACCTAAACATTGCATCCTCTCAAAGCTAAAGAGTTTCTAAAACTTTGAAAGGAGGCAATAATTCTAATAGCTAAAACTATATAATCTTAACGTAAGCATTGTCTCCTCCCAAAGTTAATTCTAACTTTGAAAGGAGCCAATACACCTATGAATCTAATCTAACTCTAACCTACCATAACTTTAATCTTACCTAACATACGATAAATTTAATTCTAAATCCGAACCGAATTATTACATCCTCTTAAAACCAAGAGGAGATAAGAGGAGATAATAACGACTAAAATTATCTTAATGAAAAAAAACGTATCACTTCATCTCGCCAAAGCTAATAACGGGGTTAAGCTTTGTCGAGAGGCAATAATAGTTTGTTGTTAAATCTTATACTAATTATTATATTATTGAAACTAAACTAAACTTAAAATAAACAAACTATTGTGTCTCACCAAAGCTACTTGATGAGAACAACTTTGGCGAGAGACAATAGCGTACCTAATCTTACTCCTTCAAGTGAAACAGTCATTGTGTCCTCCCAAAGCGTTACAAGTCCTTTTGAGAAGAGACAATAATGTTACACTACACGCTAAACCTAACAAAACTAAAATAAAATTGTAAGACTAACCTAATAAGATTTAAAAAAAACAAAACCAAAAGACTTAATCATAACCCGTGGATTGAGATACTCAGGGCCCATGCCGATGATGAAGCAATGGAGCCGTCCCGCATGAGTGAGCATTGGTGAAAACATGCTCAAGTCGGACAGCTGTCAGAACCGGTAACGTGGGGTGCAAGTGCTGCTAGATGGAGGAATATTTGCAGCGCCAGGCTTTGAGTTCTGAAGGTGCTGTTATTCTCAGAGTGGCGACTTTCGGTCTTGCGGCTCATTAATATAATTTCAAAATAAATCAACCCTGATACGAACTACTAAGGATATATCAAATTAAAGGAAATGCAAATAAGAGTATAAAGCAAAATAAACTAATCCTAAATGTCACAAAAGTTGAATTATTAGCAAAAAAAAACATCCAAGTAGAAAACCATATGTATGATTACCTCTAACCTCATCAAAACTAACTATAACCTAAATTCACCAACATTTTTTTCATAACAGAGGTTTTCTTGAAAAAAACTGAGCCCACCAAAGTCTAACAAAAACTTCAATCGAAGAATTCAATTAAACTTCATATCAATAAACGAAACGAAACCTTATAAAAAAATTCAGGAAACTTAACCTTCAAAAATTCAAAATAAATTTAACTTATATCGAACGATGGATAACTATAATAAAACCATCATAATTGCTTAATCAAAGCTGCAAAGTCAAGACAACCTTGCCAACCTATTTCCAGAAATCTTATGTGTATAAAATGAAATAAACGAAACCTTCTTTAAAATAAACTTCAAGAACTTGACTTTCCGAAATCGATAAAAAAAAACCACTGTTGAAAGTAAAGATCAATCCAATAAATAATAAAAGAAAAAAAATCGAGCTACCAAATCGCGCAGATGAGATTATTTAAAATAAACAAAACAAAATGATTAAATGAATAAATGAGGGCCAAAACCGAGAAGAACATTGTTCATAAAAATCTAGGTAAATGAAACCAAGGGTCAGTGAGCAGTTTGGGATGGGAGGAGAGGTATAAAAATTTGGAAAAAGGAAAATAAAAAAAACTCTAGCGCACCTGAACCGCTAGAAACACTTATGTTCGAAGAACAGTAGAAGAATCGTGCAGGTTTTGAGTGCATATTCCACCACATGAGCTGCTTATTACGGCCAAACTGTTTCAAATGTCACGTTTTACTTTGGTCTCAAGAATGTATTATAACTCATATGGTAGAAGGTATCAGATATTACCACTGGCATGAATTTAAACTTTTATGAGAGCAAAACACGGGTTAATTATATTCGTTATCAGTTGCTTATTTCACCAAACTTTGAAAGCAGCATCACATATAACATCAATGAAGAAAATGCTCAGCGCCTGCAGCACTGTAACTGAAGTTGGAGTTTGGAGCTGCGATCCGAAAAATTTACAGAACTTAGGGAATTGAAACATCGGTTATTTATTTTCATTGTAAATGTTTCCGGTATGAAGACTAACTGTAAGCATTTATTGATACAAAAGTAGCACAACCGACTCCTGCTGGCAACCTTTCGCCAGTATCAAAGCCAAGAATATATCACATCTGCTTCACGTTGTTATATTACATTCGAAGTTATAGGAGTATAAAGAAATTTAGGGTTACCTGCAGCGAGTTTTTTCAAATAATCGAAAGCTTAATATTTGCTGTTTATTGTCACTACAATATCATTACCATTTGAAAATTCTACGATAAAACCGCTTAATAAAGATATTGCAATTAAACACAAAACCAACAAAAGCTGGCAACCCTATTGTGGCTTTTCAACCAAATTTGGCCTGAATAATTTTTATGACAGGTTTCATTAATTGTATGAAATTCGTATTGATTTCATGACTGCACTGGAAGTTATAGTGCAAAAAGTTTTATTTTCCTGAGCGATTTTTCAAAACCAAAGACACAAAAATTACCATAGCTGGCAGCACCAATCAAATTTTTGAACCAAATTTCCACCAAACAGAGTAAGGTTTAGCTACTGTGTCAATTTCATGAAAATCCGGTAACCTATTCACATTTCATAGGGCAAAAAGCAGTTTTTTTTTCTTTGTAATTTTTCAAGATGGCACCACTGGCACGGACTTGCCCACAATTCAAAATCGCTTCTATCAAATCTAGTCTTACTTAAGTCCAATGCATTCTGTAAATTTTAGCTGTATCTGATTATTGGTTCGTGAGTTCCCGTGAACAGAAGTTTTTGATGCTAAAAATATAGGTTAACTGGGAGAGGGTTACCGTTCTTGTCTGACATGAAATTTCCAAAGTTTTATTTTGAACGTGTAGATAAAACATAAGATTTATATACAGATTGGTTTTATTGTAAGAAACGGACATTTTTTTGAATATTCGATGGTTTGAATGTTTTCACTTCCAAATTTTTTTTTTTCAAAATGAAGACACCAAAATTATCATAGCTGGCAGCTCCAACCGAATTTTTCAACCAAATTTCTACCAAACGTGGCTTAAAATAAGGTCCAGCAATTGTGTGAGTTTTGTCAAAATCGAACGATTCAATCAGAATTTATAGGGCTAAAAACAGTTATCTTTTTTAGTGGTTTTTCAAGATGGCACCACTGGCACAGAATCACCCGCATTTCAAAATCACTTCTATCAGACCTGGTCCTGTCTAAGACCAATATATTCTGTGAATTTCAAATAATTCTGCTCATCAGATCGTGAGTTTCCGTGAACATAAGTTTTTGATGGTAAAAATATAGGTAAATTGGGCAACGGTTACCAGGCGTGCCCGTTATACCATATCTTGTTTTTTTTTTGGTTATGTAAACAAAGCACAAGAGTTACATATGAAAGGCTTTTTTTTGAAGAAACGGCATTTTTTCAAGAGAGACTATGATTTGGAGGCTTTCACTTTCAGTGCCTGCCCTAGCTACAGGGTTGCCAGCACGCTCATTAAAAGCTAAAAATCTACAACTAAATAATATCAATATGTCCTAAAAATTTCGTAATGATTGAATAGCTCTGTCAAAAGTTATCGAAATTTAAAAATTTTCAAATTTTCCCGTCCTCTTTTTAGGCACCCAGCGCACACATAGGGTTAAAAAATTCCAAAGCATTATCCGATTCATATGTAAAACACGTTAGAAATTTATTTCGTTAACTTTATTTTTGCGAAAATTATTTGTGCACGAAATAATAGGTATATTAAAAATATCACTTAAATGGCCGCCGCACAGTGGTCTATTTCGCGAAAAAGGTGAACTTTATTCATGAGAACCACTAGAAGTATGAAATTGAGTGTTTCTTGGGTTTTCAAACATGGGAAATCCATTTCTGGGGCTGTACTGGCTCCAACTTTTAACAAAAAGTTTCCAAAAAGGGTCAAAATTTGGAAAATATCACTTTGAGGAAAAACATTTTTCTTGTTAATAAACGAGTGGAACTTATCATTTTCATAGTATTTTTGCTGGCTGAACACGATACCGCTGTCCAAATCTGCCTATCGTGCCTCAATGTTGAAGAAAATATCATTTTTAGAATTGTTTCCTGCTGACGCAATTTTTATCAATATTGTGACGTGATAGCCAAATTTTGGATCACATTCGTGGCAGCAGGCAAAAATGCTGTGGAAATGATTATTCAAATTCGTTTGACACAAATGATGTCGGACAGTATTATTAATTTGATTTGCACCCCTACCCACAAAATTTAATCGAAACAATTGTAATTATTTTGAATAAATTTTTTTATAATAATAAATCAACTAAACAAATATGACATGCGAAATTCTATATACATATTTGAAGTAGTGAAAAAGGCCTATCTACAGCATATAGCAAAACACATATCGAATTTACAAATATTATCATTCACCCATGCATGGATATTTACAATTTTGGCAATTAATACCTGGCACGAAATTGTTTTGTACAGGTAAAAATATATTTTCGATAATGTTACTTTGCATATAATTTCAATACTAAGCATATACATGAATTATCATATGAACATATTTCATTGAACTGAATTCAGAAGCAAGTTGGGAAATTTGATGATACTAAAGTACAGGTGAATGGGTAAATAAATGTATGAACAGTCAAATACTTGAAACTTTGCCAATAACATAAGAAGTAAGTGTAGGGTTGAGAAACTATTGTTTTATTTATGAAATTCAACGTCGTGTTTATCTCAATCTCACAAGCTTCAACCTGGTACAAATGCTTGCTATTGTGTGCTAGTGCAAATGATAAGAAAATACTGCAGAGCACGTGGACTGGCGCAATAAGCGCACAAAATGTTGTATTTTATGCAAGGTCGCTGAACTTTGAAAGGAGTTTACGAGCGTAGCCGCAGCTAGCCGCAGGCAAACTAAGTTTGGATAGTTACTTTGGACTTTAATTAATACAACTAGACCTATTTCGTAACAACTCTTTGTGACCCTCTAAACTCTAAAGGGACTAGAAGTTTTAAACACCGAATTCCTATACTATCTGCAGTATGAACACGATGAAAGGGGGGGAGGCTAAATCATCAATGTCTTTCATAGCTTAATAACGCTGTATTACTCAAAAATATTTTTATCTTCATATTCTTAATTTAAAAAATAGGTTAAAAGACAGATAGAATTTTTGGCTGTTTTCAGCACCTGTGCTCTTACCCTTAAACTGATGAAACCCAATTACTACCTCAAATGATGGAGGCCATATAGGACAATATTACCCCCGAGTTTCAACTTCATACTTAAAAGTCCATAATTTGAATAAAGTTCACCTTTTTCGCGAAATAGACCACTGTGCGCCGGCGCCAAAAGGTTAACAATAACTGACATTTAAAGAGACCTGGACCTATTCTGCATATACACCAATATATCCTGAAAGTTTCAGCTCAATCGGATGGCGCGTTCCCGAGATTATCTCACTGAAATTTTTTGAGGATTATATATATATATATATATATATATATATATATATATATATATATATATATATATGGATATATGAATTTTTGGCCGAATCGATTTTAATACTAATGTTCTTCGAACATTAGTAAAAAATGATAGAGGAAAGATGCACCATGAGTCCGGGTGGAGCAACCCAGAAGATGCCGGAAAGGAACACCCAATTCAAAATAAATGACATATTGTCATCGACAGCTATTGCTGGATATGGGGTACGCAAGTCATCAACGGAATCACCCCAACAACCTGACGAGAGTGTAGAGGCGCCACTCAATTCAAACAGCTTAGCCATGCTAAGCGACTCGCAAATGAGGATATGAGTGACGGCACTACCCCCATCAGGCCCAGAACCATAGCACAATCTTCCTGTTCAAAACACTTGACAAACACAACAGCTGAATAGGCGCTACTGTTGTGGTAGCGACCGTTCACAACGAAAGAAAGTAAAGTTGAAATTAAGGGAAGAGAAAAGAAAAAGTAAATGTATAAAGTAAATATAATCCAATATGAATGATCTGATACAAATGCCATTTACGGCCAAAGAAACAAAAAAAAAAATGGCTGAGGCAACCAAGTGCTCCCGGGAACAAGTGTCACCCCAGCCTACCAGATCATTCATTCGGAGCATGATAAGATGAAAATTCAAAAAAAAAAAAAAAAAATTAACGGAAAATGAACTAAAATAAAAAAATCAAATACAAGTTAAAACTAATAAAATTCCTCAAAATCTAAAGCAATTGTTAGCGCTGTTAAAACTACACGAAATAATAACGAACATGTACTAAAAAAACTAAAACCGATATAAATTGCAGCGTTGGGCGCCATTTGTTGCGGAATAGCTGTGAACAGCCGCCACCACAACAGAAAATGTAGCTTGACCTGCTACCCTCGCGTGACTAATGTTGCCGGCTAGTCACCGGTGTCGTGGGTATGATAGACAGGCCAAGCCCTAGCTGTGTCACGCATAAAAAAAAATAAAACGAAAACACAACATAAGGAAAAACCTATCGGGAAAAGGAAAAAGGGAGCCCACACATGGCTCCACTGAACCTATAAGCTTGGAATTAGCAAGCCATTGGAGTTCCAAAATTCATTTCAATGAATAAAAAGAACAACGCAAAAATTTATCGCCGTAAAACAAATTTATTCAAAACATAAATAAAATAAACTAAATATGAATGAAATTCACCATGAAAGAAAAAAATAAACCAAACAATAATCAAGAATTAGATATTAAGAAATTACAAAATGAAAATTATAATAAATATAAATATAAGTAGCTAGATAAAACTTAACCATCCATCAAATCATACAATAAATGAAATATAAAAAAATTCAATAAAAAATATAAAAACAAAATAAACGATCACTTACCAGGGAGTCCAGACGACGGTCGACCGTGGTACGGGATCCACTGAAACTGATTTTAATTTCGAATTTCGAATTTTAAATTATAAATTTCAATTTTTATTTAATATTAAATTCCCAAGTTCAGAAAACATGTCTCCGGCATTTTTTTTCAACAAAACTCAACATCATCTGTTTAAAGAATCCTAACATCACGTTCGATCGTAAACGATTATGACCCCATGCGTTCCACGATAATATGTACTGATTATTGTCTGGAATCGTTCCTGTCCAGCAGTGTCTCATATTTGTAGTTTCGTATGTGCCCGTCTAAACGACTCTTCGGTCTTCTTATACAATTCTTTTGATAATAAAAAAAAATTGCTCAGATAAACCAGTTCAATAACTTTTCTTCAATTAACCTTCGTAATTCACGAATTGTTGGCTTCAATTATATGCAGTATTTCACAGTTTTAGGAATTCAGACACTTGACTAAAATTCATTAAACACTCGATTATGCCTCATTTATATCTGTTTTTTTTATTTGGTAAATGTTCACTGTGCACGCAATTTACTAAGTTTTTCCTCCAAAATGAAATCATTTGCGTTCAAAACACTTTTTTTTTATTGATATTATAGTCTGTGTCTAGCACAACGTTTGGTGTCGACTTGACGACCCCGCCGGTCGAAATCTTCGAAATACGAAACATTTCCGAAGAAATCCACATTTCAAATGCGAGCCCGCTTATCACAAAGTGAAACAATTGAGACTTAACACTGCGCCAGCATAAGGCTCCCTATCCAAGCTTTTTAAACGTTTTTTTTTATTATTATTAGTTAACAATTTCACGAAATTATTCCGAATTAAATGCATGTGTTCACTTATTGTTCATTGAGTCCCGTGTTTAATTTCGATTACCAAACGTTATTTTGATTCCCTTTCACTAACACCACCTCGACTTCTTTTAGTCTTCCGTTTTGGACTTTTTTAGTCTTCCGTTTTGGCGCTGCCGCCGCGAATCAAAGCTCAAACTTGACTGCCGAGCAGTCAGCCTTTCCATCTCACCGATCCGCCACGTACCGTTCCAACCAGCCGTTATTCGTTATGCACTTGTCGCACAGCACACGCAGCCAACACCCAACATTACAAGTTTCATTGGCCTGATAACGCAGCTGATTCAAGTTTTGTTGCAAATCAGCTGCGCTCAGGCCAGTGAACCTAATGCAATGCAATGCAACATTCGAAAATCAAACGCATATGCATAGCCTGTTTTTGCAAGCCATGCAATGCACTTGACTATCGAATGCAGCATTGCATTCGCAATATTTGTATGGGTGTGTGCGTGTGGTGGCGGCAAGGCTGCTCCATAACAGCGTGGGGACGACCCAGACCCTGAGATCTCATCCGGCCGGGCATTAGATAAGAAAAAAAATAGAGAGAAAAAAAAATTAAAAAAAATTAACATAACACAAAGCTAACTAACTACTATCTATTCCTTACCTAAACGTCATTACGTCTTTCCAAAACCGACCATTCCTTTGGAAAGAGGTAATAACTCCTATAAATAAGAATAATCCTATTTGTAAACCTATTCATTGCATCTCTGCAAAGCTAACAGGTCACTGAAGCTTTGAAAGGAGGCAATGATACCTAATTCTAAACCTTAACGCTATTCATTATGTCATCTCAAAGTCTATGCCCTTTGAGATGAAATAATAATGTAAAAAAACAAAATTAAGAAAATAAATTGAATACTAACCTAAACATTGCATCCTCTCAAAGCTAAAGAGTTTCTAAAACTTTGAAAGGAGGCAATAATTCTAATAGCTAAAACTATATAATCTTAACGTAAGCATTGTCTCCTCCCAAAGTTAATTCTAACTTTGAAAGGAGCCAATACACCTATGAATCTAATCTAAATCTAACCTACCATAACTTTAATCTTACCTAACATACGATAAATTTAATTCTAAATCCGAACCGAATTATTACTTCCTCTTAAAACCAAGAGGAGATAAGAGGATATAATAACGACTAAAATTATCTTAATGAAAAAAAACGTATCATTTCATCTCGCCAAAGCTAATAACGGGGTTAAGCTTTGTCGAGAGGCAATAACAGTTTGTTGTTAAATCTAATACTAATTATTATATTATTGAAACTAAACTAAGCTTTAAATAAACAAACTATTGTGTCTCACCAAAGCTACTTGATGAGAACAACTTTGGCGAGAGACAATAGCGTACCTAATCTTACTCCTTCAAGTGAAACAGTCATTGTGTCCTCCCAAAGCGTTACAAGTCCCTTTGAGAAGAGACAATAATGTTACACTACACGCTTAACCTAACAAAACTAAAATAAAATTGTAAGACTAACCTAATAAGATTAAAAAAAAACAAAACCAAAAGACTTAATCATAACCCATGGATTGAGATACTCAGGGCCCATGCCGATGATGAAGCAATGGAGCCGTCCCGCATGAGTGAGCATTGGTGAAAATATGCTCAAGTCGGACAGCTGTCAGAACCGGTAACGTGGGGTGCAAGTGCTGCTAGATGGAGGAATATTTGCAGCGCCAGGCTTCGAGTTCTGAAGGTGCTGTTATTCTCAGAGTGGCGACTTTCGGTCTTGCGGCTCATTAATATAATTTCAAAATAAATCAACCCTGATACGAACTACTAAGGATATATCAAATTAAAAGAAATGCAAATAAGAGTATAAAGCAAAATAAACTAATCCTAAATGTCACAAAAGTTGAATTATTAGCAAAAAAAAAACATCCAAGTAGAAAACCATATGTATGATTACCTCTAACCTCATCAAAACTAACTATAACCTAAATTCACCAACATTTTTTTCATAACAGAGGTTTTCTTGAAATAAACTGAGCCCACCAAAGTCTAACAAAAACTTCAATCGAAGAATCAATTAAACTTCATATCAATAAACGAAACGAAACCTTATAAAAAAATTCAGGAAACTTAACCTTCAAAAATTCAAAATAAATTTAACTTATATCGAACGATGGATAACTATAATAAAACCATCATAATTGCTAAATCAAAGCTGCAAAGTCAAGACAACCTTGCCAACCTATTTCCATAAATCTTATGTGTATAAAATGAAATAAACGAAGCCTTCTTTAAAATAAACTTCAAGAACTTGACTTTCCGAAATGCTTATATAAAAAATAAAAAAATTCAGGAAACTTAACCTTCAAAAATTCAAAATAAATTTAACTTATATCGAACGATGGATAACTATAATAAAACCATCATAATTGCTAAATCAAAGCTGCAAAGTCAAGACAACCTTGCCAACCTATTTCCATAAATCTTATGTGTATAAAATGAAATAAACGAAACCTTCTTTAAAATAAACTTCAAGAACTTGACTTTCCGAAATCGATAAAAAAAAACCACAGATGAAAGTAAAGATCAATCCAATAAATAATAAAAGAAAAAAAATCGAGCTACCAAATCGCGCAGATGAGATTATTTAAAATAAACAAAACAAAATGATTAAATGAATAAATGAGGGCCAAAACCGAGAAGAACATTGTTCATAAAAATCTAGGTTCAATGAAACCAAGGGTCAGTGAGCAGTTTGGGATGGGAGGAAAGGTATAAAAATTTGGAAAAAGGAAAATAAAAAACAAAATGATAGAGGAAAGATGCACCATGAGTCCGGGTGGAGCAACCCAGAAGATGCCGGAAGGGAACACCCAATTCAAA
This sequence comes from Nemotelus nigrinus, assembly GCA_947369275.1. Lineage (NCBI taxonomy): Eukaryota > Metazoa > Arthropoda > Insecta > Diptera > Stratiomyidae > Nemotelus > Nemotelus nigrinus. The sequence goes on from OX376373.1 coordinate 114,405,852, forward strand.
ATAGATGACATATTGTCATCGACAGCTATTGCTGGATATGGGGTCCGCAAGGCATCAACGGAATCACCCCAACAACCTGACGAGAGTGTAGAGGCGCCACTCAATTCAAACAGCTTAGCCATGCTAAGCGACTCGCAAATGAGGATATGAGTGACGGCACTACCCCCATCAGGCCCAGAACCATAGCACAATCTTCCTGTTCAAAACACTTGACAAACACAACAGCTGAATAGGCGCCACTGTTGTGGTAGCGACCGTTCACAACGAAAGGAAGTAAAGTTGAAATTAAGGGAAGAGAAAAGAAAAAGTAAATGTATAAAGTAAATATAATCCAATATGAATGATCTGATACAAATGCCATTTACGGCCAAAGAAACAAAAAAAAATGGCTGAGGCAACCAAGTGCTCCCGGGAACAAGTGTCACCCCAGCCTACCAGATCATTCATTCGGAGCATGATAAGGTGAAAATTCAAAAAAAAAAAAAAAAATTAACGGAAAATGAACTAAAATAAAAAATCAAATACAAGTTAAAACTAATAAAATTCCTCAAAATCTAAAGCAATTGTCAGCGCTGTTAAAACTACACGAAATAATAACGAACATGTACTAAAAAAACTAAAACCGATATAAATTGCAGCGTTGGGCGCCATTTGTTGCGGAACAGCTGTGAACAGCCGCCACCACAACAGAAAATGTAGCTTGACCTGCTACCCTCGCGTGACTAATGTTGCCGGCTAGTCACCGGTGTCGTGGGTATGAAGGACAGGCCAAGCCCTAGCTGTGTCACGCATAATAAAAAATAAAACGAAAACACAACATAAGGAAAAACCTATCGGGAAAAGGAAAAAGGGAGCCCACACATGGCTCCACTGAACCTATAAGCTTGGAATTAGCAAGCCATTGGAGTCTCAAAATTCATTTCAATTAATAAAAAGAACAACGCAAAAATTTATCGCCGTAAAACAAATGTATTCAAAACATAAATAACATAAACTAAATATGAATGAAATTCACCAAGAAAGAAAAAAATAAACCAAACAATAATCAAGAATTAGATATTAAGAAATTATAAAATGAAAATTATAATAAATATAAATATAAGTAGCTAGATAAAACTTAACCATCCATCAAATCATACAATAAATGAAATATAAAAAAATTCAATAAAAAAATATAAAAACAAAATAAACGATCACTTACCAGGGAGTCCAGACGACGGTCGACCGTGGTACGGGATCCACTGAAACTGATTTTAATTTCGAATTTCGAATTTTAAATTATAAATTTCAATTTTTATTTAATATTAAATTCCCAAATTCAGAAAACATGTCTCCGGCATTTTTTTTCAACAAAACTCAACATCATCTGTTTAAAGAATCCTAACATCACGTTCGATCGTAAACGATTATGACCCCATGCGTTCCACGATAATATGTACTGATTATTGTCTGGAATCGTTCCTGTCCAGCAGCGTCTCATATTTGTAGTTTCGTATGTGCCCGTCTATACCACTCTTCGCTCTTCTTATACAATTCTTTTGATAATAAAAAAAAATTCCTCAGATAAACCAGTTCAATAACTTTTCTTCAATTAACCTTCGTAATTCACGAATTGTTGGCTTCAATTATATGCAGTATTTCACAGTTTTAGGAATTCAGACACTTGACTAAAATTCATTAAACACTCGATTATGCCTCATTTATATCTGTTTTTTTTTATTTGGTAAATGTTCACTGAGCACGCAATTTACTAAGTTTTTCCTCCAACATGAAATCATTTGCGTTCAAAACACTTTTTTTTTATTGATATTATAGTCTGTGTCTAGCACAACGTTTGGTGTCGACTTGACGACCCCACCGGTCGAAATCTTCGAAATACGAAACATTTCCAAAGAAATCCACATTTCAAATGCGAGCCCGCTTATCACAAAGTGAAACAATTGAGACTTAACAATGCGCCAGCATAAGGCTCCCTATCCAAGCTTTTTAAACGTTTTTTTTTTATTATTATTAGTTAACAATTTCACGAAATTATTCCGAATTAAATGCATGTGTTTACTTATTGTTCATTGAGTCCCGTGTTTAATTTCGATTACCAAACGTTATTTTGATTCCCTTTCACTAACACCACCTCGACTTCTTTTAGTCTTCCGTTTTGGACTTTTTTGATGAGATGATTATTTTTCAAGATTATACTTTGCGTTCGAAAGTGAAATTTCCATCATTCGAAAATCGCAACCAAAATCACGAAACTTTCAACAATAAAAATATGATGCGTACTACATCAAAATGCCTACGATTGCAGCTTTTTGTCCAAAAATGGTGTCCCAAAATAAAATTTCACACGACCGTGGCTACCGCTGGCTGCTGCTCCAAAAAAAAACCGTCTCCCCCGGTTCAGAGCTAAAATCCCACTTCCAGCTGAAATTCCCATGGCGGCAGCCAGCGCTGCCGCCGCGAATCAAAGCTCAAACTTGACTGCCGAGCAGTCAGCCTTTCCATCTCAGCGATCCGCCACGTACCGTTCCAACCAGCCGTTATCCGTTATGCATTTGTCGCACAGCACACGCAGCCAACACCCAACATTACAAGTTTAATTGGCCTTATAACGCAGCTGATTCAAGTTTTGTTGCAAATCAGCTGCGCTCAGGCTAGTGAACCTAAAGCTTGTCGCACACTATTCCGTCACGACACGACACGACATAGAAAAATGTCGTACGACGGTCGGTAGACCAACGCACACTATACCGAACCGACCGACACATCAGTTTGTGAAAAGTATTCAGAAAATGCATTATGTTTCGTGCAATGGAAAATGTGTATTGTTAAAAATTAAAAAAATAATAAAACTGAAATTAAATGTAATTTCTTCCCATCTATTTGTCTTCTTTTGTGTGTTGTCGTAACTTTTTGAGCTTATTTCATACAATTCTTTCTACAGAGTGGCTTAGAAGTTTCTGTTCTTTGATATGAAAAATCAACCCGAATAAATTAATGGGAAAAAGGTATCTTTCCAAATTTTGAAACCCTCTTCTATTTTTCTTAAACCTACATAGCTTTAATTAATTCAGTGATGATACCAAAATAATGACTGTTGTTATTTTAGAGTCGATAAAAACAGGTACCGAAATTCAAAGAGGATTAATATATCGAACTTTTTATAAAATCTGAAAAACTTTGGAATTCTTCAGCGGATCTAATTGGTAATAATGGTAAATATTCAATTTTATGTGAAAGTTTCAGAAAACGAATTTTAGACTGTGTTGAAAACGAAAGAGGACATAATTCATACTAATTATATATTATGTTGCTTCAAGTGTGGTAAATGTTGTACAAGAAATACAAAGGACAGAAACTTTTGCGCCACCCAGTAGTTTTTGGCAAACATTTTACATCCATTACCAATTCGATATTTTTTTTAATATCAAACTGCCTAACGACAACTGATTTCAGATTGTTCAGAAAATGCATTATGATCAATACAATGGAAAGTGTGTAATGTGAAGCGTTTAAAAAAATTAAAATTGAAATTTTCTCAGCAAATTCTTCTCATATATTTTCCTTCTTTTGTGATTTATTGTATATTTTTTAACATATTTCATACAGCTCTTTCTATTTTCTGGCCAAAAAAATTTACTTCATTCATTTCCAATTCGTTTTTTTTTTTAAATATCAAACTGCCGAACGACAACTGATGCTTATCATAAAATCTATGAAGCTATATGAAAGCCCGCACACTTAACCGACACGACACGCTACAACGACGTACATCATTTGTCGGATTGGATTAAATTCGAACATCCCAAACGACAAAAATGTTTTGCTGTCCTGTCGTGTCGTAACGTGTTGGTCAAGTGTGCGGGCGTTCATACAATTACATACAATTCATTCTCACAGATTTTTGTCGTGTCGTGTTGTGACGTGTCGTGTCGGAATAGTGTGCGATATGCTTTATGCAATGCAATGCAACATTCGAAAATCAAACGCATATACATAGCCTGTTTTTACAAGCCATGCAATGCACTTGACTATCGAATGCAGCATTGCATTCGCAATATTTGTATGGGTGTGTGCGTGTGGTGGCGGCAAGGCTGTTCCGTAACAATAGTACAGGGAAACTCAATAGGCCCGGAGGCCAGCAGCAACGAAGAATAAAAGTTGACCCCGGGATACAGGAAGAAAAAATATACCTACTAAACACGCAATTAAAAAATTACGTTACGCTATATTGTGAGAAATCAAGAAAAAATTTGAAGCTATTGATAGACACAGGAGCTGATATATCAATATGCAAAATAAGTGCAATTTCAGAGGATGAAAAACTAGAAGAAGATAAACGATGCAAATTCTCTGGCATAACCAACCAGGAAATATATTCATTAGGCACCGCTAATCTTGACTTGAACATTGGTGAAAAACACATACATTACCCTTTCCAAATAGTAGAACCTGATTTTCCCATCCTTACAGACGGAATACTAGGAAGAGACTTCCTTGTACAAAAACTGGCAAAAATTGATTACGAAACATATACGATAACGATTAATGTCGACAATGAAGAGTATACTATACCGATCAGTACAAATTGCGAAATACATAAATTAACGATACCCGCACGGTGCGAATACATTTGCCCAGTCGACTTTACCATCGAAGAAGACAGTGTAGTAACTAACAAAGAAATAGCACCAGGAGTCTACAAAGGTAGCACAATAATACCAGCAAATGGCATTAAACATATAAAGCTACTAAACACGAACGAAGAAGACATGGTAATTCAAAAGTTTAAAGTAGAAACAGAAACATTAACTAAATACAAAATAAATAAAAATAGTGTTTCAGTAAATAAAAACAACAAAGGAAAGCAAAGATTTCAAGAATTATTAAAATACATTAAACTAAAACACTTGAACCCAAAAGACCAAGAATCAATATTAGAAATTATCCAAAATTATCAACATATTTTTCATCTAGAACACGATACTCTTACTGCAAATAACTTTTACAAACAAGATATACAAGTCACGGATAATGCACCAACATATATCAAGAACTATTGACTTCCCCATACACATATTGATGAAATCAATTGCTAGATGATAGCATCATCGAAAACTCTACCAGTCCATATAACTCACCACTACTTTTAACACCAAAGAAAAGTGAGTCAGGCCCAACAAAATGGAGATTAGTTGTAGATTTTAGAGCACTCAACAAAAAAATTGTTAATGACAAGTTCCCGCTCACAAGGCTAGAAGATGTTTTAGATAGGCTAGGAAGAGCAAAATACTTTTCCACCCTGGACATGACAAGTTCTTTTCACCAAATCGAGCTGACAGAGGAATCAAGACCATTAACAGCGTTTTCAACAAACAAAGGGCATTATCAGTTCAAACGATTACCTTTCGGTCTAACAATTCCATCAAACAGCTTCCAACGCATGCTAACAGTAGCCCTAAGTGGATTAGACTCAGCAGCATTCTTATATGTCGATGACATAATCGTCTTTGGTTGCAGCCTCGCACATCACAATACCAATTTAATGAAAATATTTGATAGGCTAGAAAAGTACAACCTAAAACTGAACCCGGAGAAATGCAATTTTTTGAGAAGTGAAGTAGTGTACTTGGGACATTTAATAACAAAAGACGGAGTCTGAACAAACCCTGCAAAATTCAAAACAATTAAAAACTACCCGATACCTACAAATGCAGATGAAGTACGAAGATTCGTCGCATTTGCTAATTATTATCGACGATTTATACCAGACTTCGCCAAAATAACAAAATTCCTAAACGATTTACTGAAAAAGAATACAAAGTTCATATGGACAGAAAAAAGTCAATCAACATTCGAAGTACTGAAGTATAAACTGATGAATGCACCAATATTACAATATCCAGATTTCAATAAGCCATTTATTGTCACAACCGATGCATCAGACTATGCATTAGGTGCAGTACTCTCACAAGGCGAAATAGGACATGACTTACCCATTTCATACGCAAGTAAAACCCTAGTAAAACATGAATTAAAAAAACCGATAATCGAAAAGGAACTATTGTCAATCCATTGGGCGATAAATTTCTTTAGACCCTATTTATTCGGAAATAAATTTACAGTCGTTACAGACCACAGGCCACTTATATCACTATTTACTCACAGAAACCCATCATCAAAGATGACACGCATAAGACTAGATTTATGCGATTATGATTTCGATATAATGTATCGAAAAGGCAAGATAAACGTCAAAGCAGATGCATTGTCACGCATCAAATTAAATTCAGACACATTAAAAGATATGATACCAAAGCAGAGAAACATTACTGAAGAAAAGAAGGTATTACCACTTACAAGAAACATGGTAAAACATTTAGAAAACACTGAAAAAGCGCAAACAAGAAGAATAGTCAAACCAAAATATAACCCAATGGACAACGAAATCTATATATGGAACAGCGATTCCCCAGCTGATATAAAAAATTTAAAGAAATTAAAATTCGAAATGGGAAAAATTCGAAAAGTTATAGTGAACATAATCAGATCTTAGTTAGATGCAGCGATAATCCATCGGAATTAGTTTCGACATTGGAGAAACTGACATCACAAGCAACTAGAAAAAATATAACGAAAATATACATTGAAGAAAAAGATGAAATATATAACATGATCAATAAGGAAGAATTTAAAAACAAATTTAATCAACTACAGAAGAGTATTCTAACAAAGAATAAAGAACCCCTAAAAATAATAATATACAAACCACCAAAACGAATAACCGATAGAATAATACAATTTAAACTAATAAATAACTACCATACAACACCGATAGGAGGACACTTAGGTGTCAGAAAAACATTACTAAAACTAAAGCAAAAATATATATGGAAAGATATGAATAAGATGACAAAGACATTTATTAAAAACTGTGAAACTTGTGCGAAAAACAAACAAACACAACATATAAAAGAGAAACAAACAATAACAGACACACCAAAGAACACATTAGAAACAATTGCTATAGACACAGTAGGACCATTAAGAATATCCAACGGTTATCGATACATTCTCACAATGCAATGCGAATTGTCAAAATACGTTATTGCACACCCAATTGAAACAAAAGATGCTAAAACTATCGCCAAAACACTAGTAGTATTTTCAAAATTTCAAAATCAGATAATGGAACTGAATTCGCCAATGAGCTAATGGGAAACATCTGCAATTTATTAAAAATTCAGCAAATTTTCTCAGCACCATATCATCATGAAACACTCGGCTCAGTGGAACGTAACCACAGAGTAATAAACGAATATTTGCTTAATTTTGCTAATGATTATGAATGGGACAAATGGATACCGTATTACACTTTCGCGTACAATACGAGTCCACATATTGATACAGAATATTCTCCATACATTGCATGCACACTTCTCGCAGCCCTATAAAAAGGAAAGAAAAAATAGATTAGATAGTAACACAAACCCAGCAACATTCAAAGTAGGAGATCTAGTTTTAGTCAGAAATATTAATAGAAAGAAGTTGCAGAACACATATCACGGACCATATGAAATAATAGAAAGAGATAATGTAAATACTCATATATTAGTAAACGGAAAATGTAAAAAATATCACAATAACCTATTAAAATTGTATACACCACTAATTTGAAAAAGTGATAAACACATTTGAACATGTGCAGTATTAATGTAAAACAAGAATCAAAAAACAAAATATGCAAAACAAAATGCATATAGTTATTACAAGACTAGAATTATATTCAAACAAAAAAATATAAACATATGTATCGAAGTTACATTTAAGTGAGCAAAATCAAATAAAACAAAAAAAAATTTATAAGAATATATATTTAAGCAACAACATGAACTTATGAATCAGGATAATTGTAAAAAAAAACTGTAAAGGTATATGGCTTCAAAACAAAAAAAAATTTCATTTACTACTGGAAAGAAAATTTTTTTCCCCAAAGAGGGAGGGTGTTGTGTACGATTCCTAATTGAATTGTCACACTGACAAATGTCAAAATAGCTCCTACCTATCGACAACCGCGACATCTACTCTAAGCGGACAATACGCACACTAGCTAATTAATTTTTATATTTTTGAATTCAAAAACCAGTCCATACACCGATCGATTCAGCAAAATGTATCATATATATATAGGGGAATAGAATACTAAATAAAGTACAGTCTGTCTTGGAACGCTAGCGCGATCGGCGACCAACCAGTCTGTTTGAAGAAAGAATATAAGCCGTTTTGATTTATTCTTTTCTATTTAAAGCACGTTCTAGCACTTGCTACGTGGCGACCCTTTTCGCCACGCAAGTGCAACAAACTGCTTGTAGCGGCTCAAGAAGGAAGATTATTTGTGTCTTTTACTTCATAAAATAGACTCGGCCATATAAAAGAAGAATACTTCTTTCTTTTATTTTTTTCCTTTTTTAAAATTTGGAAATTTGAAATTGAAAGGACCATTGGGTCACCTCACCATTGAATGATTGAATTCGTCACTACCGGCACTGTTCTTGCAATTTCGACGAAACAAAGTACTTAAATTAAGAAAAAAATCAAGGTGTGCCATTTAGCGTTGTAAATTGTGATTTAGTGTTAGTATGAATCAATAAAAGCATTTGCGAAAAGTTCTATTCAAGAGCACAGATAAGGTAAACTGAGATTTCAATCGAAGTTCTATAATTTCATATAATTTCTTAACGATAATAGTCTGAACTCCATTCGCAAACCCTCTTATTATTTGTTTCTTTGGCTTTGTTGAATGTCATTTTTTTTGTCGCACATGCTCCGTGAGTAGTTGTCGTATGCGAAATACAGTGACGCGATATTGGAATTTTAAACAAAATTTAGATGTATTATTGAATAATTGTAGATTAGTTTCTTATACTATCTTCTTATTTCTTCTAATGTCATCAGATATATTGCTTGATTAATATTCTGATATTATTATTAACACAACATATCTGAATAATACAGTGGTTACAATTTTTCCTTCAATCCAAATATATTTTACGCATTATTTTGCATCCATTATTATGCAAAAGAAAATATCGAACTAAGAAATCATGATTTCTTGGGCTTTTGCGTTGATTTGACCTTTCTGTTTTGTTTCTTTTCGATAAATCTACTTATACATTCTACGTATATAAGAAAATAAATCATCTTCTCATTTGCAATTCTTAAAAATTAATAAATATTTGCTTGTGATTGGTTTTATCCATTTCTGATTTGTTATGTTTACTGCTGATCTTTCCACAGAGTGATGCTCTTGAAATAAAAGTTATGCTCCCAACAATTGAGGTTTTGGCAAGAAAATAATCCGAAGTATTAGTAAAGTAGCCATTATATAGATTGAGAGGCTGGCGTACCAGTTGATGCTAATGATGTGTAATACGTACCCAAGTCGTACCCTTTGGAAATTTTACTTTATGCCATTTAGCTGTGCGGCTACGAACGATACGATCCACATGACATTCGCGCCTTTCCCACTAACCTGTTATTGATGAAGTTGATCTTAGCTTCATATCCACATTTCATGAAGCATTTAGTTTAATCCACGCACGGTAAATTACATCAACGCGCAGGCACACCAGTACGCTTGGTAGGAGTATTTGTAACCAATTCTACTACAAGGATGGCCGTGTCGAGAGATTGACGATGGAACCAAATACATAGGCATTTAGAGCTACTCGGCGCGTTTACGTACGAGGCATCCCGCTCAAGAAACTACCAATACGAGTGTTGGCAGCAAATTTTGATCCAAGTAGAGTAGGAGTGAGTGCCAATTTCCCGATTGGGAGCAGTATGGGATTTCACTATTATGTGAGCTGTCAAAGTGTACTAGTTTTTCTTCTATAATCGCCCGATAACTACGTAATTCAGATCACCGACAATCAATTTGAATAGTACTCAAGCATCTGCAACCACTTACAATACTTCCTGGCATGGCAAATAAATATCACGCCCGAAGCAGAAGAATTCTTTACAACTGCTTCTTACTACAGAAGTAACCATTGATATGCACTTTCCCGAGATTGTCGAGATGAATTTGTTTGTCTGAATCTGCTCGAACGTATGTTCCGAATAACAATACACGCGTTTGGTTTATAATGTAGAAATGAAGAGGTACGTATGCTAAGGGAATTATTAATACGCACAAGTCACGCCGACACGATTACTCAAAGACACGTGGTCGGTTATTTAGTTGGCGACGCAATCCAACGAATCCTCCCTTATACGCGCAACTTCAAACTTATATAGCACACGAAGACGAATTGTGTTCAATGACAGGCAGAACAAGTGAAAACTTAAAACAATAGACGTCTTCCGCACTATCGCTGGATTCAATGGCAGACCCTTTCAAGATTTCGATGGAATAATATAGTTAAGTGGATCACGGCGCGTACTTGTATCTCACTACGGTACTTTTTAACGTACTGTCAGGGCTCGTCGTAGGAAATAATCCAAGCAATGAAACTATCGACGACTCACACGAAGAGACAAATGGCCGACAAAGCGCTAGAAATTGCCGTTGCAAGCACGACGACGGCTCCTCCGGGTGGAGATCAATGCGTGCGTATAAGTGTGAGCGTCAGAGTTTTCGAGGCACGCGAATCTTCTTTAAACACCGGTTTAAAATCACACTTTTCACATGCCTATGCTGCGTTTCCTCTTTCAGGATTTCGATTGATTTTTTTTATTGCTAGTGGCGGCACTCAGCGCGACACTGTTATACACCGTTAGCTGGCACAAAGGGGCGGGCGGGTTCCACTCGTGTTAACCTTCCTCTGACGACGACGACGGCGTCAGAACTTTTTTTATTCGTTTCGAACAAGCGATTTATATGTTTCATAGCGATCTTTTTTGGTTTTATAAACTGGCGAAACACTGACGACAGTTGCTTAGCCGTTTCAAGCACTTAGTACGATAATCGAAAAAACTAAAATAAGTAATAAGAGAAGGTAGTGCGACTTGAGGCGGACGACGTATCAGTTCCGTGCTACTCGCCTTCGGCCACCCGCCACGGCCATGTTCTCCAAGATGACTGTCCTGAGATCTTGCTTGCCAGCCAATTCGTCTCCAGTCTCGAGCCTGGAATCGCAAAAACAATTTACCGTTGGTACGGTAAATTCGTTTTGAAATGCGACGTCGCTTGCATTTCGATTTCTCGAAAAACAAGGCACCGCTATCAGGTCGTAGCAGAGGACTTTTGATACATTGCGTATCAGAAGTTATTTGCTGTGAGTTTTGAATAAAATTCAAATTGGCAATTGCTACAACACAGGTCACAAGGGCAAGTGCGTTGAAAGACAATGACGTGAACAGGTGATCATGCCTTTTACTATCCAATCCTTTCTAGGAAAACGTGAACAAGGTGAGCAAGTAAATGGGTAAATATAATGATAGAATTGTCGTGAACAACGTATACTGAATTAAGGGTGGAAGTATCTTTGGGGGAAGAATTAGTGAACTTGGTGACCAGCCTCAGATACTTCTAAATTGGAGCAGGAGTGACACCTGAAATAGGCGCAAATGGACGATCTCCAAATAAAATTTGGTAAAAGATCGTGAACGGGTGAACTTAGTGGGTGTATCACTTGGTGATGTCTTTCGCATAAAAGACGCCCACTGATCGTCCATTTTGATCGGCTAGCTGATAATAAGCACCGCCGATCTTCTTAATTACCATACTAGGTAAGAACTTCCGGTCCAGTTTTGCATTGTAATGCGCGGTTGCGTCACTTTGCCAGAAGTTACGCCTGCAGACCATTCGCCAGGCTGGTATGAGACCAACTTGGAACAAAAGTTGTAGGCCTTTGCGTTGCGAGACTGGGTTTGGTTGGTGAGGTCACGGATGGTTTGTCCTAGGAGTGCTAGGTGGTCAGAAGGTGGCAGGGCGGTTTCGGGGTCACCCAGAAGATGGAATTGCCGCAGTAGAGCGTAAGTGCGGTCATGGGTGACCACGGGTTGTCCAAAAACTGCTTGATATATTGAGGTTCCTATGGTCGCTTGAGGGGCTGAGCGCAGTGCGCAGGTTATTTTGGATAGTTTTCCATCCCATTCCTTTTGCGTGGGGTCCAGATAGGAATGGATCGCTGCCAGAATGCATCTATTAGGACGTTCTGAAGCGTTGGCCTGAGGAAAATACACAGCGGTTAGGGTATGTTCGATATCAAATTCCTGTAAGAAATCTTGAATAGCGAAGACCGAGATTGCACGCCGTTGTCAGACACTATAGTTTCTGGGATCCCGACAAGGTGGAATACCTTCTTCCGAAGGATGCCTACTACTGCTTTCGCAGTGAACTTCCGAAGCGGCTCAATAAAAGGGAACCGCGATAGATGGTCTAAGACGATGAGGGCTCCAATGTTGCCAGACTTTGACCTAGGATAGGGGGCGATGATATCGATATACAAGCGCTGGAATATGCGCTCGGGAAAGGACTGAAGCGTCATTGGTGGTCAAAAGGTGTGGGAAGGAGGCTTGGTGGTCTAGCAGGTGAGGCATGATGCAACGTACGCCTTGACTTGAGCGGCCATTTTAGGCCAGTTGTAACAACTAACGCCGTCAAATGGTGCCGTGTCGAACACACGAACTGTAATCATCGTTACCAATTTTACATTGTAAAACAAAATCTTGGAAGAAAACCTGCACCTTACCACAGGGACAGTTATTTTCATCAAGTGAGTCAGTTCGTGATTAAATGTGCAGTGCGAAATCCTATCCAATATAAGTTTCATAAATTATATCACTCTTCAATTATAAAGTTTCATAAGATAAATCACTCTTCAATCATAAAGATTAATAAGTAATATCTCACTTAAAGATATTTTGTACAAGTAACGATTTTAATTTATATCAGATTATACATCAGCAAAAGAGCTTATACAGTGAAAACACTGCGTTTCTTATCACCGCTACAAACTTTGAATTTCAACATCCTCAAAATTTGTTACAAGCTCTCAAAATGTCGCATGAAAATCTAGTAAAAACCAGAAGCATGACATCAGATCTTCTGAACGAAGATGAAGCCAATTGTGCGCTTTGCACTGAAAACGATAATATCGAAATGGTTGCTTGTGATGGCTGTCAGAACTGGTTTCACTTCAAATGCGTCGGCGTAGATGCTGATATCGCACACAAAGAATGGCTTTGTGCTACTTGCATTGCTCACTTCAAAAATTTCACCAAAATAAGATGGAGCGCGAAAGAAAACTCTCCGCCAAGTTGGATGAAGTTGAACGTCTACGGGAACAATTACGTGGGGACGTAATTCAACAGAAATTAGAAGTGTAGCGTTGAATAAAACACGTCCGTCTTCGTTACGGCTTACAATCGTAATCCCAGCCCCTGGACACGGACGGTATAACTTTCCAACATTAGCCCCCTCAATTCTCTCGAGCACAAAGCATGTTTAAGCTGCTTTTACGCCATTTCGCTCTCATTGTCAAATTGGAGGGGCACTACTTAGATTTGAGCCGATTTGACAATGAGCAGACAAAAAATTACTACCATCCCCTTCAATGTTAATCGTATGGGCATGTCCACTCCATTTCTACTATCTCACTGCGTAATCCTTTATTTTTCATCTCTTCTTCTTCTTCTTACCTACTAGGTCCTTGCATACATTTAGAGTTATTATAATCTATTGAAGAGTATAAATACTCTTTTCCATATATACTTAATGCTATGGTTACACATGCTACGTTAATGTCCTTAATGCTATAGTTCGGTCGTCCTGACAAAACACTCGTCCTCGAGGGACTTACTTATATATATTTGGAATTGCTATCCACGGCTTTAATTTGGAATGATCGATGATCCCTTCGAATGGTTTTTGAGTAAGCGGAAACCCGGGAACATCTGTCACGACATAACGATCACGATCTAACTTCCGCTTGATTACATACGGACCCTTAAACTTTGGTAATAATTTACGGTTAACGCCCGATTCAACAACACGATTTTCAATCATTACGTATTCACCTTCAAATATTTTCGCGTCGCGTCGTTTCGAATCATATATTATCTTATTATTTGTTTGAGTTGTTTCATTTTTCTTAATCGCGTTGTCTCGTATTTGCTCAACGTCTCTATCCAACTTTAGCAATCCTTCTAGACAATCGCGTATTCCGTCAACGAATTGTCCACGTTGGTTGATACCAAATAGCACCCTACTAGGAGTTTTTCCGATACTGCGGTTAAAGGTGTTGTTAAACACATGTTCACAGTTTGATAGCTCTTTATCCCAATCAGAGTAATTCGAGGCTACTTTGCTTAACATTGGTCATAACGTTCGATTCATTCTCTCTGCTTGATGATTAGATCTTGGACTTGCAGTTGCGTTTAGCACATGCTATACGTTATTTTCGTTTAAGAACTCAGCGAAAGCATGAGAAGTAAAACAAAACCCACGATCCGAAATTAAACGGCGTGGCCTGCTATAAGTTCGAAAATACTCCTTTAATAGTTGTATGACTTCTCTCATATTCGTCGTCTTAGTAGGCATCAATCTGATAAAACGTGTAAATGCATCTATTATCAAAAAAGTGTATTGATTTTTCGGTTTCGTGCGCTCAAGTGGGCCAAAGTGATCTATATGTATCGTGTCGAACGGAGTTTCACCTTTATCTATATTATGCAGGAGCCCTTTTGCCTTGCCTGTCTTTGGAGTATAAATCACACACTTCAAGCAATTTTGAATATGTTTATTAACTTTTTCGTGCATCTTCGGAAAATAATATACGCGTCTTATTAATTCTACCGTTTTCCCTATGCCGACATGTCCCATGTCATCATGACAAGACCTAATTACCGAGCTGATTAAGTGGTTTGGAACGTAAAATAATATTCGTCTACCGTCCTTGCGATATAAAACGTTGTCCTGAATTAAGTGTAAGGAATCTTCGTGATTAGTCAAATTATTTTTTATTTTCTATTTTTTATTTTATTTCCTCGTCTTGGGATTGACTTATTTTTAGAAATCGTATGAAAGAGTTATCTTCGATTAGTAAACATTCATCATCTTGAAGCGAATTGTAAACACGACTTAGAGCATCAACATGAAGCAACGACCCACCCGGCCGGTGGACTATTTCAAAATCCTTGCCTTGGAAAAGAAGAACCCACCTTCCTATTCGAGGGTTTATGTCTTTCTTTGAAAGCGTTACCGCTGAAGCACACTGCGACGCAGCCAGGCGCAGCCAGGCGCAACTAAGCTGTCAGTTGAGTTGACTATATGGGTTTTCCATAGCAGCGAGCACACCAAGTCGCAGCTATGCGCAGCCAGGCGCAGCTCAGGTCGAAATGGATCCAACTTTTGTCGCAGCGAAGAGTTGCAATCAGCTGTAATTACTTGAGAAACGCGCGGGATTTGAAATGTATGCGAAAATGTAGAGTTGATTTTATATTACAAATTTTTTGAGGAATTCGAAAACAATCTTTATTGGTAATAGCTTAGATAGTTAAAAGTAAAATAAAAATATAGTTAAAGGCAAATTTGAAAGATAATTAATAGCAAATTGAATATAGTAATTTAAAATACTTTATTAGTCTAGTTGGTAGATTACTGACTTCTTGCTTGTGGGATCCCTGATTCGAATCCAAGTTCGGACGAAGGCCCGCGAACCAAGCTTTGAGTTCACCTAGCTCTAATTAGGTACGTGGTTAATATCAGGGGTAAAGTGAGTCGTCGAATTCCACACTCGTATTCACATTGATTGAAAAAATTGTAAAGAATTATTTCAAAATGCAGTCAATTAAAGATGCAGTGTTGGATGACGAGGTGTCAATAGAGATGCTGATAGCCCAAATGAAGGAGCGTCCGATTATTTATGCGAAGGCTACAGGCGGATACAGATATGTCGCTGTGGAATTCAAACATCAACTGAAAATTCTTCTACATCACTGACACTTAGTCACGTTGCAGTGTAACCAGGCGATTTCGTTGGCTGCGCTTGGTCACTGATAGCTGCACCTCGCTGCGTCGACTGTAATTCAGGCATTAATTTCAGTGCGTTGCAGTCCATGACAACGGTAAATGTGATTCCGTGTAAGTATATGCGAAATCGGTCTAATGCGTAGACAATAGCCAACGTTTCTATAAATCTCTGTACGGACTTAGTATCTGCAGGGACGGGAAACTCCCAGATTGCGTGAATATGATCGTCACTCGGGTATAGTTTGTTATCATTGACTTTATAGCCTAAGAACTCTATTTCGGTTTGTAGGAATTGGCACTTAGCTGGCTGTAGCTCTAAGCAGTTTTCAATCATTAAGTCAAATATTTTACCAAGCATGACGAGATGTTCTTCTATTGTTTGTGTCGCGAGTAATATATCGTCCATATATATGACAACTTGGTTAGTTTTTAACAAAGGCTTGAAGACAGAGTGGATAAATCTTGAGAAAACAGCAGGGGCGTTTGCGAGACCAAATGGCATTTTGATATATTCGTAATGCCCTTCATGCGTTAAAAATCCTGTCAGTTTAGCGGATTCATCATTCATTTTGATGTGGTAAAACCCATCCTTCAAATCAATTTTCGAAAAATATCGTTTGCCTTGTAGCTGATCTAAAACGTCTTCAATTAACGGTAGAGGGTATCGGTCTTTCATTGTGTTCTTATTTAATTCTCGTAAATCTACACATAAACGAGTCTTTCCGTTCTTCTTTGGTACTAGCACAATTCTACTCGCGTATGGAGACACACTTTCCCGTATTATTCCCCTTTTGAGTAAATCGTGTGTAATTTCATTCACTACACGCTTCTCATCGAACGATAATCGTTTTGGACTGAAATTAATCTCTTTTTTTTCGTCGATAATTTCAATTTTCATTTCGTGTTTAACTTTGGGTTCATTAGGATGGAGTTGATTTATAAAATTGGAGTAAAGTTCGTTTAATTTTTGTCGCGAATCGAAATCAACATTCGTATCTCCGATATTTAAATCGACTATCGCGTTTTCGGTTTCATCGATATAGTTAATACTCGCGAGCTCGTAATTCACATCGTCTTTTACCCGAATGTTAAATGATTTAGTAGACCCGTCAAAAGAAACTATTAAATCCGAGCGTTGGATAAATTCGCGTCCGAATATACTATCAAAGTTCATGGTTTTGTCCGGTACGACGTAAAATTTGATCACAGTACACATGTTCTTAACTCTAACTTTTATTTCTACCCTACCAATTACATTTAATCCTGAACCATTGATGCCAGAATATTTGCGTGGTGCATCTTTAGTATTAATATTTCCAAAAACTTTGCATCTTTTTATAAGATTTATTGCACTACCAGTGTCTAGCAATGTTCTAGCATCGATCGTCTCGGATTCATCATATATAAGTTTAATATTCGTAATAAAAAATTATCATCTACCATATTAATACTTCTCTGATATGCATCTCGTTCGGGGCATCTTTCAGTCGGGTGCGTCATCCTGCGGCAAGTTCCACAACGTGGCTTTCGCTGCGGCTGTAGGCAGTTCATTGGCCAGTTTGGTTGCAGTTGCAGCACTTAACCTCGTTGGTAGCCTGATTCCGATTTTGTGAATAACGTCGTTGATCGTGCTCAATTCCCCAATTCGGCTTCGTAGTCGTCACCATTTGTTCTCGTACCATGTTGTCGTACCATTGTATGCGCGTCAGCAAGTCCTTAAGTGTCATAATAGGCGTCGCTAACACGGCTGTACCAAACGATCGTCGTTCATTCCCAAGCTAATATATTTAATAAGAGCTAGCTCATCTACGTCGCCTTTCGCTGCAATGGCGGATGTGTGGAAATACTCCTCGCCACTTTCATTTGTTTTTCGCTGCCGAGTTCGCAACTCATGATGAATATCCGCACTATTAAATTGTGACGAAAAGTTCGATTTTATTTCTTCGCAGAACTTCGACCATGTTAGGTTTTCCAATGATAAACTACCGAACCAGAGTTTAGCGTCCCCTTTCAGTTTTTGGGAAATCACAAATAATATCTTCACAATCACGGACATACCACACTGGAATAACCGGTTCTCGTCCGATCACCGAAGTTAAGCAGTGTTGGGTCGGTTAGTACCCAGATGGGGGACCACTTGGGAACACCGCGTGTCGTTGGAACGTAAAAACTTTGTGCTATCCCTTATACCAACAAACCAGTTGTCTGGGAATCACAAAATAATAATAAAAAAAAAACCATTTTTTCACTCACGTTGTAAAATTCACGAATAGCGTCGATATTTTGAATCCACTATTCAACGCTTGGACTCAGCATGCTTCCAGGATCAAACTCCGGTATAATTTCCACAATATCTCGCGGACTGAAAAATGGCGGCTGCTGCAACACGTTTGGCATCGGTTCTTCAGTCTCGCTTTCTTCTAATGGTTTCGTTTCCAGCATACGGGAACTTGAAGGCGGTAACATAAACTCCGAATCCTGTTTGTCTGCATTGGCTAAGTGTTTTTGCGCGTCCACTTTTTTGCCGGAGGCTGCTGGCACTTTCTCCTATTTTGAACTCATTTCTGTTGAATCCCACTTCTGAACTGTAGCGTTGAATAAAACACGTCCGTATTCGTTACGGCTTACAATCGTAATCCTTTATTTTTCATCTCTTCTTCTTCTTCTTCTTACCTACTAGGTCGTTACATACATATACAGTTATTATAATCTATTAAAGAGTATTAATGCTCTTTTCCATATATACGTAATGCTATGGTTACACATGCTACATTAATGTCCTTAATGCTATAGAAAAGCTAAAGCATTTGATGGCACAGACATTTAGTGACCAAATCAAGCAACATGGACGTGATGCGAAAGCAAAAGCAATGTTAGACGACGGAGCAGATAACGCCTTCAAAACAACAGATTCAAAGTACCGGACAGTAATCACTGACCAAAATCAATCTACGCTATGTTCTTCAAATGTCACTGAGTTAAATAAAAACTCAACAATCTGTGATGGAGAACATCAAGTAGAGCACGTTTTAGCACGGCAAACGATAGCTCGTGATTTGCTTCTTTTTTCTGGCTCACCAGAACAGTGGCCGACTTTTGTCTCATCATATGAGTACACAACAAAGGCGTGCAAGTTTTTGGAAGTAGAACATTTATGCCGTGTACAAAAAGCCTTAAAAGGCGATGCCCGTAAAATGGCTGAATGCTATCTGACGCATCCATCTAATGTAACCTTAATCATCGACACTTTGAAAATGTTGTATGGTCGACCGGCACTCATTATTCAAACACAGATCGATAAAATTAAAAAAAACACCTACTCCGAGATCGGACAAGCTCGAAACGCTAGTATTCTATGCGGTTCAAGTGAAAAACCTAATCGCCGCAATCGAATCACCTAATGTCAAAGAATATTTGAATGACATAAGACTTCTTCACGAACAGGTGGAAAGACTGCTTTCTCAAATAAGACTCGATTGGGGTCTTTACGAAACACGAGAGCTCAAGAAATCAGAACAAAAGCTTAAACAGTTTAGCACGTGGTTGGAAACGATCGCACAGGGTGCCTGTAACGTCATGACCCGCATTCCCCAGATGTCAAAGTTTCAAGACAACAGTCGCGTCAATATTCACTCTGCGCAAAGTGACAACGATTCGGATTTTGAACAAGTTGTCGAAACTTGTGGGGAGAAGAAATGTCTGATATGCAACAAGATTTATCATAGCCCAGCACATTGTAGAAAGTTGGAAGAAATGGAATTGAAGAATCGATGGAACATCGTCAACAGGTTAAAATTGTGTCGTATATGTCTGTATCAACATAAATCCCCTAGGGGCAAAAAAGCGAAAGAGTGTGGTATAAATGGCTGCAAAAAGCTCCTCCATAAAGATGATTTACCGACGCAAATCAGTTTCACTAACACAGTAGCAAATGCTGCTCAACGAAACTGTAATGATATTCTCTATCGTATAGGTCCAGTTACGTTAAAATATGGTTGTGTAAGTTTCGATACATTTGCGTTCATTGACGACGGATCCTCTTTCACTCTAATTAAAGATCGTACATCGAAAAAATTAGGCATAGAAGGTAGAAAAAAACAACTTTGTATGCGTTGAACTGACGGACAGAGTCACGTGGAAACGAGCTTCAAAATCGGCAAACTAGAAATAGCTCCACGAAATGATAAAACCCGTTTTTATGATTTTTCGGCACAAACAATTTCGTGTCTTGACCTTCCAACACAAAGCGTTGATCGTAGCACACTTGTTACAGAATATAAATACCTTCGTCATGCGCAATTCGAAT
The DNA here is from genome assembly GCA_947369275.1 of Nemotelus nigrinus. Lineage (NCBI taxonomy): Eukaryota > Metazoa > Arthropoda > Insecta > Diptera > Stratiomyidae > Nemotelus > Nemotelus nigrinus. The sequence continues at coordinate 114,426,134 of OX376373.1, forward strand.
CTTTCAACAATGCTAAACCCACTATCCTCATCGGCTTAGACAACTGGCACTTGTGCGTACCCAGAAACGTAAAGGAAGGTAGCTGCTACGAACCAGTCGCCACGAAAACTCGCCTTGGATGGGACTTATGTGGTGTACTGTCATCAAATGTTGCACACAAGGATCAACATGTAAATGTGCACCTGTGTGATTGTTCGGATGGACGTTTGGAGCAGATGATCAAAAAATTTTATTCATTAGATGCTCTTGCGATGAGTAATAAAAACGAGTTCATATTGACAGACGATGAAAAACGAGCTGAAAAAACTATGAAAGATAAAGCATAGTACTGAGTTCGATTTCACGTGAAATGTTCATACAAAATTTCGCGCGAAATCTGTTTCGGCGAAAATTTCGCTTGAAAATAAGCAAGTTTGGTACTGTGTTCTTCGCATGAAAAGTTGCTTTGAAGTTGCTTTCGCTTTGAAAACATAGATGGCACTGAAACATGTTGTCAATCATTTCACGCCAATTTAGTTTGTGCAGTTCATTCTTTCGAGCGAAAAAGTGACATTTAGTGTTTCAATTTGAAAATTGAGCAGTGCAAATGACTTTCCAATAAGAAAATCGATCGAAAAGTGAAATTCTTGACATTTCATCCGTCAGAAATGAGCATTGTCTCTGCTTTTCTGCATTGTCAAAATTTTCGCTCGAAAGAATGACCAGATAATGGAAACATGTCAAAATTTCACGTGAACTCGAACTCAGTACCAGCCTTAAGACAATACAAAACGGAAAGAATTACAAAGTCGAACTTTTGTGGAAGTATGATCAATTTGATCTACCAAACTCATACACAATGGCTTACAACCGACTTTTGTGCCTCGAAGAGAGACTAATTCGAAATCCACGACTTCAAAAAGAATTCCCAAACCAAATGAAACAGTATGTTGAAAAAGGTTTCATGCGAAAACTATCCCCGTCTGAACTAGAGGCTTCTTACAAACACAATTGGTATATGCCTATATTCATTGTCAAAAGTCCCAATAAACCAGGAAAAAATCGTCTCGTATTTGACGCTGCAACTAAAGTCGATGGCATCTCTCTAAACACTATGTTGTTGACAGGTCCTGTCTGGGCAAGCTGCAGGGACGTGCAGGCGGCACCACGTCAACCCCACGTAATCCACCACAGCTTGAGCCAAACCCGAGCCAAAACAAGACAACAAGAAAAAAATAGTTTGGGATAGCTTCCCGACATAAAGTGGGACAGGGGCCCTTTGGATGACCGGGACAGGATTGGCAGTAAACCACCAAAACCTGTTATCCACGGCCAACCTCCGGGTTGCACCCAAGGCCAAAAAGCTTTGAGGGACAAACACAATGGGAAGCTACCTAAACCTAAAAGACCTTAAACCTACCTAAAAGACCTTATATACAGGGTGTTTGGTACTAAATGAACACTATTTTAAGGAGGCGTTCTTTGACACATTTTGAGTAAAAAATCGTTCCACAGGATGGTCCGGATTTCAAAACCCACGGAGTTACAGGGTGTTCAAAAAAACTTGTTCGGACCGGTACCCTGACTCACTTGAATCGTTATATCTTGAAAACTAATTATTACAACTCAAAGTTTTACACCGCGTTTATTAGACAATTAAATTACCTTTTATTTAATGTATTGCGCTTGTTTGCAGTTGTACCGAGTTTTGAGATATTTTCTTCGAAACACAAAATTTTTTTAATTTTAACCCCGAAAATTATGTGTTCCAGGTCGTTTTCCTTAGAAAACCTCATTATAATGTGCCACTTTCATTTAAATATTTTGATAAGCCATATTACTGGCTACAAAAGTTGCATACATTTCAATGTCTTAGATTCTACCATTTCACAAGTATTAAGCGAAAATTAATAATGCTGAAAAACTAAATATGCCATAAAATGGCCCTCGTTGTCGATCTACACTTTTTTCTTGAACTGAAAGTATTTATTGATAGTTTTTATGCTTTATTTCAAAATTTTTAATCTACAGTTAGTGTTCAAAATTGCCACCTTCATTTTGAATACATGCCAAAGCTCATTTGGCAAGCGTTCTCTTCATATTCATGTCTCTCAGCTGTTGCCTCACTTCTGTTGCAGCATCATCGATCCTGGTATTTAGTTTTTCTAAAGTGGATACTTCCATTGCGTACACAAGGTCTTTCATCCATCCTCATACAAAAAAATCCATTACAGTCAGATCAGGAGACCTCGCAGGCCAGTGTACTCGTCCATTTCTACCGATCCAGCGATTGGGATAGTTGGAATTCAACCAATCTATGACTGGTCGGCCGTAATGAGCTGGAGCACCATCGTGTTGGTGAAACATGGAAACCAATCGTTGCAGAGGAATATCTTCCAATAAGTCCTGCAGATCATGTGTTAAAAAATGCAAGTAGCTGGTATTATTTAGGGTAGGCGGGAGCCTAAAAGGCTCAATCAAATTATTGCCAATCACTCCTGCCCATAAATTTACGCTGAATCTATGCTGAAATGATGACGTTCTTGCAGTGTTTGGATTGTTCTCAGCCCACGTGTGTAAGTTGTGGAAGTTTGTGATACCGTCCCTCGTAAATAAAGACTCATTCGTCCAAAGAATGCTGTTGGCAAAATTTTAGTCGTCTAATTGTCTCTCAAGGAGCCAATTGCAGAATTCCATCCTTTTGGGCAAATCGATGGGTAGGAGCTCCTGAACTGGTGTGTGATGGTAAGATATATGACGGGCTGCTTTCAAAATACTCCAAACTTTCCAGCTAGACACGTTAAATCGTAACGCTAAGCGTCGAATACTGGTTGATGGGTCAGATTCCACTGCATGCAATATTTCTTCTTCGGTCCGTACAGCGGTTGCAGTTGTAGGATTTGCGTTTACTCGGCCCGTTCTGACGTAACCCGTTTCCCGAATCCTTGCGTAAAGTTGTTGAAACACTCTCCTTCCAGGAATCCGTCAATGGGGGTATCTCTAATGATACAAAGATTGCGCCGCTGCTGAATTTCCCCGGCACTCCCCATAGACGTACAAAATATCTCCATATTCTTCGTTAGTATAGCGAGACATTTTCCATGTATTTTCGTAAATTTTATTTAGATCTTGTTGTTCGAGTAATGCACTGAAACTTACAAGAATTTGAAAGTGGTTCTGTTTTTATGCGTTTTCAATTTTTTAAGTACCCCACTAATAAAGGCGAAGAACTGGACATGCTTTTTCCTGTCACATCTAGGTAGGTGCATCAATTATGTTGAAACTAATTAAAATATAGTTAAGTTTATTGATACTTTAAATAGCAATGAATGGGTACTAAATTACTTTAGTACGACTAGCATATTAAACTTTGTTTTTTCAAGGAGGACCGTTTTATGACATATTTAGTTTTTAAGCGATATTAATTTTCGCTCAATACTTGCGAAATGGTAGAATCTAAGCCATTAAAATGTTGCAACTTTTGTAGCCAGTAATATGGCTTATCAAAATATTTAAATGAAAGTGGCACATTATAATGAGGTTTTCTAAGGAAAACGACCTGGAACACAAAATTTTCGGGGTTAAAATTAAAAAATTTTGTGTTTCGAAGAAAATATCTCAAAACTCGGTCCAACTGCAATCAAGTGCAATACATTAAATAAAAGGTAATTTATTTGTCTAAGAAACGTGGTATAAAACTTTGAGTTGTGATAATTAGTTATCAAGATATAACGGTTCACGTGAGTCAGGGTACCGGTCCGAACAAGTTTGTTTGAACACCCTGTAACTCCGTACGTTTTGAAATCCGGACCATCCTGTAGAACGATTTTTTACTCAAAATATGTCAAAAAACGCCTCCTTAAAATAGTGTTCATTTAGTACCAAACACCCTGTATATCAGGTCTGTTCCCGTACTTGAATCTATTATAATATATTAAAATAGATTCGCAGCAAGTCGTTTTCGCACTTTTGCTGCAAGCCAAATTTTGCAGCAAAAAGAAGCCAGCTGCTAAATCCTGTTACTGCTGCAGTTTGCTGAAGTACGGGAACAGACCTATCATCATTAGAATTTCTTCATCCCCCGACAGCTTACACAAATTGCAGTACATTAAATTTTCAAATTATCATAGATTCCCACACTTTACAGGAAGAATTGTGTTACTTTCAATAAATGTAAAGAGTTAATGAATTTTTTTTTGTCTTTTCTTTTATATTATTTATTTTGTTATATACTGAACGTAGCAGGTACATCTTATCGAATGATTTAGTAATTCAAGTGTTTTTATTCAAATGGTGCCATTTTGGTGTTTTGCTTTTTTTTCTTCTTTACATAACTATCAATCTAGATTATAATTGTCGTTAATCTAAAGAAAACGTATGTAATAGGGGCTCTGAAATGCTTTGAATGCTTTCTGCAAGAGATTTGTAAAGTTTTTCGTATAGTATTATTTAATTGTATACGATGTATGCATACATGTCCTACTCCGGTTACGAAATTAGCAATCATTCAAATTATTGCATTATCTCTCTCAGACTAGGTCAATACTACGCACAATTTCATTTCAACTCGAACTAAAATATTTCAATTGAATGATTGAATTCGCCACTACCAGGACTATTCTTGCAATTTCGACGAAACAAAGTACTTAAATTAAAAAAAAAACTCAAGGTGTTCCATTCAGCGTTGTAAATTGTAATTTAGTGTTAGTATGAATCAAAAAAAGCATTTCTCAATCAAGAGCACAGAGAAGATAAACTGAGATTTCAATCGAAGTTCTATAATTTCACATAATTTCTTAACGCTAATAGTCCGAACTCAATTCGCAAACCCTCTTATTATTTATTTCTTGGGCTTTTCTGAACTTTATTACTAATTTTCGAAGAAAATTAGTATTAATACATATATATATAAATATATATATATATATATATATATATATATATATATATATATATATATATATATATATATATATATATATATATATATATATATATATATATATATATATATATATATATATATGTATATATATATTTATATATATATAAGTTAACACTCAACACCCACTCAACATAAAACCGGATACCACCCGACACGAACATGGAACCGTGTGACCCTCTTACACGATCGCACGAGCAGCCAAATCAGCAGTTCATACAAAGACCACTCGCACCTGCTCGTATTTCTGTCTGCTGCAGTTCACAAGAAATCCATTTATGCTATTTTGATGACTGGGCGATCACGTATAGTGACATAGGTAGCATTAGGTGTAGGTTAAGCTTTGTAGATTTAGTCCCATTGTAACCAGCAAGCAATTCGCATCCAATAAAATTATGTTTTTTTAAAACATCTTAAAACGAATGTTTTAAGTGGCGCCCGAGCAGGGACCACGCTATCGACTAAGTAAACGGAAGTTATCCAAGTAACGAAGTAGTTTTCTGAAAGATATTCATCGCGGTTCTTAAGATTGTTGCGTGTCCGAAAGTATCGACTCCGGGTTATACGAAAGGCTCACCGACACCGATAATTCAAGTGATTGTGTGTCCGAAGGTATTATCCCCGAGAAGTACGAAAGGTACTCCAACACTGCAAACATAAGTCAATTAGCATCGAAGAAAAGAGGTGCCCAAGTAGCAGCAGCACTCATGCTGAGGAAAGGGAGTCGGCAAGAACCGGCAGCCGCTTCGATGTTTATCGCCACATTACTTGTGTAAGAGTTTTATTTAGGAAATTGTTATTAAATCACTAGTGACAGTGAAACAATTAGTTAAGTGACAGTGAAAAGTTTGTAGAAATTCTATAAGCCATAAATTTATTGTGATAGTGTTGATCGTTGGTACAATCAAACCGTAAGTAGGACACATTCCAATACATTATTTATATCTGAAAATAATTTTTCCATGACTCGCCTTTCTGAAAACTATCCATTTTGAAATTTTGGTGTGGTTTATTGTTTCTTAGCATAACTCAAAAACAAAATTTTTTTTCACATACATATATCAAATTTATCCTAAAACATTTCGAATACCGTTGAATAGCTTCAAATAAAATGTCCAGAAACGAAAATCTTGTCCGTCCACCCATACTTCAAGTAAACGAAAATGTTCCCAATGCTGGTGCCAATCCTGCTGGAGCCGCAGCAAATAATACGTTGGCCCAGGTAGAATTATTAGTGACGAATTTGTTGCACCGTGAATGCCCGCGAATCCTACAGCAAATGCTGAACCCGGGGGCTGACCTCCATGAAGGAGGAGACCAGGGTATTAACGATGACCAGATAGGAAATTTAGCGGACATGGACCGCATCCCCGATGTCATCAAGGGTCTCAGGGAATTCTCTGGAGCGCCTGAGGAGTTCAGCTCATAACGGAAAAGTGTAGAGAGGGTCCTCAGATTATACGATCACATGAAGGGATCACCGAAATACTACGGTATTCTGAACTTGATTCGAAATAAGATTGTAGGGCAAGCAGACGTTGCCTAAACTCCACTCAATTGGGAGCAAATTCGTCGTTGCTTAACACTCCATTATTCAGACAAACGAGATATTGCAACATTGGAATATCAGATGAGCTCTTTAGTTCAAGGTAATAACAGCATTCAAGGTTTCTATCAAGAAGTGTACCACCATTTGTCGCTGATTTTAGACAAAATATCTTTCTATGGACATGGGTTTAGAAGCAACAAATGTTATGGTACAAACTTTTAGAGATAAAGCGTTGGACACATTTATCCGAGGTCTTAACGGGAACCTACCCCAACTACTTACTATGAGAGAGCCTGCTGATCTGCCGCAAGCACTAAGACTGTGTTTGAAGCAAATCAATATCAATTACCGAATCAATTACGCCCAGAGTAGCAGTAACACGGTACGTAGAATTCACGGTAATGTTGCACCACCAATTCCGCCTAGGCAAAAATTTAACCAGCAATTACCCATTCCAGCTCCCAGAAATTTCCCTCAGTTCTCACCCATACCAGCGCCAAGGCACTTCTCCACGCCAGTACCGCCATTACGTTCAGGATTACCTCCCAAACCTAGTTACTTTAATAACCAAAATTTGTCTAATTACCGTCCAAATGATAACGCACAACCCAATCGTTTTTACTCAAACCCAGCGCCACTATTACCACAATTCCAATCATTACCCAAGCCAGCAAATCGCCCTGAACAGGTCCATTCACTCAGTGAATTTGAACTATCAAAACCGACCACAACCTAGACCACTCTACGCTCATAAAAAGGATAATCCGCGACCTATCGATCACGCTGCTAAACAACAACGTCTGTACTTCACGGAAGGATCCGAATTAGAGGCCTACATGCAAGAACAACAAGATGCGATAGAAGCTGAAGACCAACACCATAGCCAAACGTTGGTAGAATACGTCCAACCTTCCAACTTGGAAAACGAACAACATACCCAATGGGAGCCCGAAGAGGTGGAGACTTCTGAATACACAGGAAACTCAGACTTTCAAGATATACATTTTTTAGGCTGACGAACTCTTCGCTCCCGTATTTCGAATATAGGACAAAGAGTGGAGATATCATGACATTCCTAATAGACACTGGTTCTAACAAGAACTACATTAAACCAAATTGTGTAAAATCATGCTATCCTAATGAAAAACCTTTCTTGGCCAATTCTGTTGGCGGCAGTATTACAATTACTCACCATGCTATGATCAACCTCTTCGGCGCAGACACTCCAACTCTGAAATTCTTCATTCTTCCCACATTAAAATCATTCCATGGTATACTAGGAAATGATAGTTTAAAAGAACTACGCGCCGTAATACATACTTCTGAAGAGTACTTAACCATTCTCGATTCTTTAAGAATTCTTATCAAACAGCAAGTATCTGAGGCTTTAAATACTATAGAAGTTCGCACTGATCACCTCTCTGAAGATCAGATGAGCAAACTCTTCAAGGTTTTAAATAAATACCCCAACCTTTTTAGTGAGCCAGATGAAAAACTCACATATACCACTGCGGTAGAAGGGGAGATCCGTACGAAATCAGATAGGCCTGTGTACACAAAATCATACCCGTACCCTATGGCACTAAAACCAATAGTAGATCAAGAAATCGACAAACTGCTCAGAGATGGTATAATCCGACCATCCCGGTCCCCATACAATGCGCCAGTATGGGTAGTACCGAAGAAGATGGACGCGTCGGGCGAAAGGAAATACCGACTCGTTATCGATTACCGCAAATTAAACGAGGACACCATTGCTGATACTTACCCTATCCCCGAAATAAATGAAATTCTTGCCAATCTTGGCAGAAAGAAATACTTTACGGTAATTGATCTAAAGAGTGGTTTCCATCAAATACCGATGAAACCCAGCGATATGGAAAAAACTGCTTTTTCCGTCAATAATGGCAAGTACGAGTTTACTCGCCTTGCATTTGGTCTAAAAAACGGACCACCCACTTTCCAAAGAGCAGTCGATGATGTACTTAAGGAACATATCGGACACAGATGCCAGCCATACATAGATGACATCATTATTTACGGAGAAGATGAGAAAGATCTTTTACACAATATGGAGGTTGTCTTCAGTACACTGCAAAACGCTAACTTCAAAGTGCAAATGGACAAATGCGAGTTCCTAAAGCAGGAGGTGGAATTCCTGGGATTCGTTGTTTCGGAGCAAGGTATTAAAGCTAACCCACAAAAAGTCGCAGCTGTAGTAAATTTTCCCCCGCCTACCACGTTGAAGGAACTTCGATCCTTCCTAGGTATGGCAGGTTACTATAGACGTTTCATTCTGGACTTCGCAAAAATTGCAAACCCTCTAACCCTACTTCTAAGAGGGGAAGAAGGTAGGGTTTCTAAGCACCTGTCCAGTAAGGTAAAAATTCAACTAAACCCCGAAGCTTTAGAGGCTTTCCAAAAGATAAAAAGATCCCTTACTTCACAAGACGTCATGCTAACATATCCTGATTTCACTAAAGACTTCGAGCTAACAACAGACGCTTCCCAAAATTCCCTTGGTGCAGTGTTGTCACAAGAAGGGAGACCAATTACTTTCCTTTCTCGAACGCTAAAGTCTCCTGAGCTCAACTATACAACCAACGAAAAGGAGATGTTGGCCATAATTTGGGCACTGAAGTCTTTGCGAAATTTCCTTTACGGATCGCGGAGAGTAAAGATATTTACAGACCACCAACCCTGGACGTATGCCCTGAGCAATCGCAATACCAACACTAAAATGAAAAGGTGGAAGGCATTATTGGAAGAATACAACTACGTGCTCCAATACAAGCCAGGCAAATCCAACGTAGTAGCCGACGCCCTCTCCAGAAAACCGATAAATATAAAATATAAATTCCATGACTGCAAGCTCCCATAGTGACGAAAGCTCGTCACACAACCTCATTGTGTCCGTTGACACACCAATCAATGCATTTAGGACCCAACTTTTGCTAAAAATAGGTACACAAACAAGCTATCGGCTGGAAAAACCATTCCCAAATTACCTCAGACACACTTTCACGGAGCCTCAATATAACAAAGAAAATCTGATTGGTATCTTCAAACGATATTTAAATCCAGAAGTGATAAACGGGATAAAAACTGACGAAAGAGTAATGGGAATAATACAAGAGATCTATCCCCTTTACTTTAAGCATTATCGTATCAGGTTTACCCAGAAAGAAGTGCGGGATATTGGGAGTGAACAAGAGCAGGAAGAGATAATTCTCAACTGTCACCAAAGAGCACATAGGAATGCTAAGGAGAACATGCTCCAAATCCTGGAATATTCCCATTTCCTTAAGATGGCCTCTAAAATAAAGAAAATGATAAAGCAATGCTCTGTTTGCCGTGCGAGCAAGTACGACCGCCACCCTAACAAACTAGCTTTGCAGCCTACATCAGAAACGATTAGGGTCGCTTTCACTAGCAGAACTCGAACTGGCGCACAACAGCTGTATACAGATGTCTCAGTGATATTCGTTTGGAGAAGACATTGAACAACTTCGAAGCAAAGGAGCAGTTTCAAAGAACAGCAACATACGCTCATTAACTCCATGGATTGATTCTGAGGCAATCCTCAGGGTAGGCGGAAGGATACATAATGCATTAATTGGACGGGAACGTAAACATCCTGCATTACTCAAGAGAGACACGCTAGCAAGACTACTCATTCATCAAGCACATTTGCAAACATTGCACGGAGGAGTGCAGCTGACTATGGCTACGTTACGGTTACGATTTTAAATCTTATCGAGTCAGTCGTTAGTACGAAACATTCTACGCAAATGTTTAACATGTTTCAAGATGTCCGCTAAACCACAGAGCCAAATGAAGGGAATATTACCTGCAGTTAGGGTTCGGTTTGAAAAACCATTTTTGCAAACTGGGATTGATTACGCCGGTCCTATCACAATTAAATGGAATGGAGGACGAGGAGCAAAAACTACGAAAGCCTATGTAGTAGTTTTCGTATGCATGGCAACGAAAGCATTTCATTTGGAAGTGGCATCTGATTTATCGACACAAACATGTGTAGCTGCAATCCGAAGGTTTATATCTCGATGTGGGAAGTGTACTACAATTCACAGCGACTGCGGCAGTAACTTCATAGGAGCTAGCAAGCACTTAAAGCCTGTGTAGGTATTCAGGGCTAGCAGTTCACAACTGGCTTATGAAGGCATTGAATGGAAGTTCATTCCCCCTGGTAGTCCACATTTTGGAGGGCTTTGGGAAGCTGGAGTCAAATCAATGAAAAGACATCTCTATAAAACTGTTGGTCAGCAGCTTCTGAACATCGAAGAGTTTGTCACACTTTTGACACAAATTGAAGCGTGTTTAAATTCAAGGCCGTTGACCCAAATTAGCGATGACACATCGGATTGTGCTGTGCTAACTCCTGGACATTTTCTCACGGGCGAGAATTTATTTGAGATCAAAAGTGATCCAAGTGAGGTGTCTCAAACACTTCTTAAAAGATGGAAGTTAGTGCAACAGATGAAACATTCTTTCTGGCAACGATGGAGTCAGGAATACTTACATCGGTTGCAACAAAGACCAAAATAGCTTAAAGAAAATGAAAATCCAAAAGATGGTGAATTAGTTCTAGTGAAAATCGATCATTTTCCATCCATGAATTGGCCGTTGGCTAGGATATTAGCTACTCACCCAGGTGAAGATGGACTCGTGCGTGTAGTCAGCCTTAAAATGAATGGAAAGATCACCAAACGGCCAATCACGAAAATATGTAGACTGCCATTCAACGAACAGTCGAATGAAGAAACTCCACCAATGAATACAACACCAACAACAGTACTTGGGACGCAGAGTTCATCAGCAAAACGTCCTGCAGCTGAACCAATTCAATCAAGCCAGACGAAGAAACCATACAAGACTAAACCTTTGAACCTTGGTTCTGTGGCAACAGTGCTTCTGACTGGTTTAATGTGTTTGAGCTACTGTACGGCAGCAACCAGACCGGAAATTCAACCTCTGAACGGAGGATTATTTATCGAAGATATCGGACACGATAATTTAATTAGAGGAAGTTTACAATTGAATGTAATTTTGCCACTTAAAGACGTAGATATCGATAAGGAAAATGTTCATCATGTCATTACCGACACAAGATTTATGTGTACTAAAGGAGAAGAAATTACAAAAGAAATCCACTGCCGAGATTTAATAGATCATTTAAAGGAATTACAAGAAGAAGTATCTCAACGAATTAACGTTATTCAAATCACTCATTCTCGTACCAAACGAGGCTTGCTTGGTAGAGTATTGACGTCTGTGTTTGGAGTCAATGATGAAGTGATTGCTGATGTTTCCAGTTTAGCAGAGAATCAGAGCAAGCTGCGTGAAGTCGTTCAAAATCAAGGAAGGATTGTGCTTCAGGTAACAAAGACATTAAGCGCAACTTCTGGTCGGGTCAGCAGACAACTTACTCGATTTAAGGAGCAGGTAGAGAAAGGATTGACACTGTTGAATGGATTAAAAAGTTGGTATGTTGCTACTGATCACAACAAGGTCAACATTCAATTTTTAGCAACATATCAACGTGCACTCAATTTCATATTGGAAGTAAAGAATAAATACGACGCCCTTTTGTTTGCCATAAACACAAGATCAGGATTATGGGAATGTATCATGCAAGCGGAACTTGAGACGAAGATTGAAGCCGTTCGGGGTATATTGAGTCCACATTTGGAGGTTATGCAGATTTTAGACTCTTCAGCATCTTTAAATTATACCAGTGAATCGATCCAAATTCAAGGCCATATCCCGATTGTTGACAATCGAAAATTTGAACTTATAGCAGTGACTGCAGTTCCCAGGAAGATCGGTCAAAATCAATTCACCGCATTCGTAATCGGAAATAACATTCTCGGGATCAATTACAATGATCAAGTTTACTTTCACACGAAAGAAAGTGAAGTTTTGACAGCATCCAAAGTCAGCACAAATGAATATTTGCTAACAGTTTCAACATTATTTGACTTGAGAAACCGACCAAATTGCATCATTCAGGAGTTATATAATTCTCAATCGTTGGGAAGTTGCTCATTTCATGAATTCCAGCTTCATGAGTTAGTTTGGAAGAAGGTTATGGCACGGAACACCTGGATGTTTGTCACTCCGAATCCAGTTTCAGCTCAAACTCTTTGCAGTGGCTCACGGCATGATATCATTCTGAATGGAACTGGCATAATACATCTTCCGCAACAATGTACTCTGGAAAGTAAAGACTACATATTGACGGCACAGCAAACCAGCAAGATGGAAGACGTAAAGTTTTACATCGCTCCTAAACTACCAGGAACAAGTGCAATCACGACAGAAAAGATTAAGCATTTGAATCATTCATCAATAATTCAAGCTTCGGAAACTTTTGAGTCACTAGTAAAGGCTGAAGAAGATGTTTTACATACTTTCCACACCACAAATTGGAAACAATTAAAAACACATGTAACAGCAGTTGGGGTATCCACGTTCAGCCTCTGTGCGATCAGTATGTCGATATTGGTGGCGGTTTACATGTACAAATGTCGGCCTGGAACATATCAGCTACCCAACAAAACTGACCCGTCATCGTCAACATGGTATGATGAACACAGTGTCATAGCTTAAGAACTATATATAGCTCGGAAAGTACGTGAATTGCAATTCAATTCCCCATTGATTGCGAGAAGTAAATAGCAATATTCAAGTCCAAGTTGGAAAAAGACACAAAATACCCCGCCAAGCAACTCTGCTACGATCAAATACGTTTCTCATTCCCACTAGGCAATATACATGTGCTTTGACAAAGAGACTATTTTAACGAATGGCGATTTATGCAATATTGCTTTTCTTAATACATTTTCTGAGTATTAAAATGGTAAGCGATAAGGTAGTTAACGCGGAATACTACTTTCGATACCATTTGGCGAGTAAAAGGAATATCTCCGACACTTTTATGCAACCCAATACAGAGAATTTCGTTTGTTGGCAGTGCATGTTCGCGGCGCTTACTGTTTCTTGATGGGATTATACGCACGCCAACACACTCTCACCTATCAGCTAACACGGATATATACATTCTCACCTGTCGTTTGACATTATATTTTCTCACTTTCGCATGTGATAAAGTGATCTTGTTTTGGGTTTATCTCTTTTTACGTGCCAGCTGATGGTAATTCCTTCACTCTTTTCCAATCTCTTCCATCAATAAATCACATACTTTCAGGCCCCTGACAGTGTCTAGACCCTATTGGATCTAGGTAGGCGGTGATGTTACGCGCACGGTTAATATAAGACTGATATAAGAATAATATGTACACGAAGTGCGAAGTGCAAGTTTAATGTAGAGCATGGGTATTGAATACTTCATGGTCAAACCTGCACTGTAATGTAAATTTTCGTAAATGGGTCAATAAGTCGGAATTATTGCGAACATGTTTTGATGACATTTGTTTTGGTATCAACCTAAATTTATTAACCCAGTTGTTCCGCTTATTTGTTTATTTACGACAAAATTAATGTTGAGTCAAGATTTGTAGAAACATATAAATGTTCAAGTTGGAAAGAAATAAATCATTCATTGTTCAACATAACGAACAGAATCTTGCATTTTAATTGTTAAAAAAGTAACACTCCTATTCCTGAGTTCCCAGGACACACATTACATATTGATATCTATTCCACTGAGGGTAAACTTGTCTTGACAGCGATCAATAAGTTCTCAAAGTTCGCCCAAGCTCGAGTTCTAAAATCCAGGGCAATTGAAAACGTACGCGGTCCACTAAGAGATATCCTATTTTTCTACGGAGTGCCAAAGTGGGTAGTTATAAATGGAGAGAAATCTCTCAACTCCGCATCTATCACCTTCATGATGCAGGACCAACTGAGCATAAACCTCTACAAAACACCCGCATATAAAAGCGAGGTAAATGGTCAAGTGGAAAGATTTCACTCCACCCTAACCGAATTGATGAGATGCTTGAAGACCGATGCAACTCACAGATCGTTTGAGGAACTGCTTGAAAGAGCAGTGTATGAGTATAACTGTAGCATTCATTCAGTGATAGGTGGGAAACCGATCGAGGTATTTTATGGTAGGATCGTGTCAACTGGTCCTGAACAGTTGGAAAAATCACGAAGAGATAATGTAGAAAAGCTAAAGCAAAAGCAAGAAAAGGATATTAATTTTCACAATAAAACTAGGGATAGCATTAGAAACTATGAAGTAGGCCAAGAAATTTACGTCAAGAATAATAAGCGGGTAGGATCAAAACTAACAGCAAGGTATAAAAGGGAGATAGTTAAAGAGAATAGACCTACGACGATACTAACTGAAACAGATCGAGTAATTCATAAAAGCGATATTAAAAGTTGATATTTCTTACAGATTGTTTATCAATGTGGCTACGCAGCCATTGATATAATTGACTACACCAACGCGCAAGTTGCTGTTATTAGCACAGGATCGGCAAGAGTACAAAATGGCAATCTAAGGCTTATTCACGTCTTCCAAATTGAACAATACCGGAAATTTTTAAATGAAACCTCTATCCAAATTCAGAATCACATCCCGAAGAATCACCCGTTCCATCCATTTTTAGTGCATGAGTTATCACAGATCCAAAATTTAATTCAAAATATCGAAATTAAGAAAACGAAACGATCTCTAAATTTTATCGGGTCTGCTGTGAAATGGATTGCCGGAAATCCTGATCACGATGACCTCGTTTTGCTCACCGGAAAAATAAATGATGTATTGGAAAATAACAACAAACAGATAGTAATAAACAGAGAATATCTTGATAGAATAAACAAAATAACGAACGTTACGAATGAAATTATGAATGTAATAAAAAAAGATTCTGTGTTTGTGAACACATTAGCGTGGACCATGCAATATAAAAATAAAAGTCTTAAGACAAAAAGAAAATTATTTTGGAATATCTGGAAAATGTAAATCAATTAACGAACTACATATTTGTAACAGGAATAGCCTTAAAAATATTTCGCAATCAACTTGTATTCCACACTTATTAACAAATAAGATAGCCATATGCACTTACACAAATGCCCATCATATTCCATCAGTAGAAGAAATAGCACCGGGACTCATCTTACTGAACGATTTCAAGGGAGAGGTCCTATTCGACAGCAAAGCACAGCACCTTCAGGGGACACATTTAATCAAAATCAAGAACTCAACAGTTACCATTAACGGCCAAATGTATACGTCAACAGAAACAACTAACATTCAATTGCTCCCACCATTGCTTCAACTGGAGTCGGGAAGTAATAAGCTGGAAGAAGTATTATCCTTGGAAATGATGAAGGAGAGTTACGTGTATGAAAGTTTTTCCTTTTCCTTTTCCTTTTTATTTTTAAAAAGAAGAAAACGAACAAATCTTTATTTTCTGCAACACAAATTTATTTTGCTTCACGGAGACAGCATTCCTTAAACTGACTTAATACTAACATTTTTGTGAACTTAAATACTACATCTGAAAACATCTGTTGCTGTAGCGACAGGGATCATAAAATGTCGCAACTAGGTCTCAACATCTGTTGAGCCGACAAACGATCTTAAACTGCTAATGCGCATCTGTGAGATGACGGTGGTTGTAAAATATCGCAACTAGGTCTCAACATCTGTTGTGCCGACAATGATTATAAAACTGCTAATGAGCATCTGTGAGACGACGGTGGTTGTAACATACAATATGTGAGGGTACACATGATAATGTAACTCCTCTATCCCTAATTTGAAAAATCGTCCTCGATTTTGCTAATCCTTTTATTTATTATTATTATTATTATTTCAAAATTTTGGTTTATTTTTGAGTGAAAATACAAAAACAATGACTAAGATTAAATTAATGCAAAGTATATGAACTGTATTTTTGGCATGTTCCAAATTTTGATTTTTGTTTACTTTCGCACATGGAGATTCAAATTAAGATGTAAAATCTTCTAATGTTCTATGATATTCTTGACTCGATAGTACAGTTATGGACGTTTACAATATGTTTGGATGTTAATAGGGTGAATTTTTTTTTTTTTTTTTTTTTTTTTGTGATTATGAATATAATAGTGGTATATAAAATTTAGAACTGTGATTCTTTTGTATATTTCATCAAATCCTTGAAAGAGTTTTTGATGTTCCTTAATTTCTACTGGCATATATCTTTTTATTCTATAATTTGTACTTGCACAGATATTGTATTATAATTAATTGAAAACGGCATAATGACCTCAAGTATGATAAGTTTATTTGATTTAATAGACTAAATGCAAAATAAAATAAAAGTATATTTCAAAATCATCACCTAATTATTCTCCACAAAATTCAACCATTTTTCTAAGTCATAAGATTTGTTGCGGACATCTGTCTTTATTTTCAGTGCTCTTGGGAACACCGGAATCTATATTTCTGGGACGTAAATGATCGGAATGTTTAGCTTTACGAAAACGCTGAGGATGTATTTTTAGCTTATGCTTATTTTTATTATATTTGATATATCTGGGCTGTAGTTTCGTGGCTGCAGGGTTTTTAATGTACTGCTCATCCAAGGGTTCTTTTTTGCGATTTTTGTTACGATAGTTATTTTGTTTTGCTTGATTTGGCAGTAATCTGATGTGGATCTCGTGATTGGGAGTTGGTGTTTGTTGGTGAAACACGCTGGCTGGTTTTTCTTTATGCGAGGAATGAATTGTTGTATTGTATATACGAACACATTCCTGAAATGGATTTAATTCAAGTAGATTTTTATCTTCTTCTACTTGCCGAATGAGGTATGTACGTAGGTTCTCGTTAAGAGTTCTATGTGCTACCTCCACATCTGCGTTTACAGTATGCTGGTGAGGAGATGCAAAGTGAATTGTTACATTGTGAGTTTTTAGCCAGTCAATAGTCTTAGGTGAATTAAAAGAGGCTTCATTATCTGTGATAATATGCCTAGGAAATCCTAGCATATTGAATATATCTAAATGGGCATGATTAATAGTATCCCATTGTCGATTCTTGATAGGGTATATAGTTAAAAACTTGCTAAATTTGTCAACAATAGATATATGAGGATGATTTTTATCCTTGAACCAAATATCAACATGATACGTATCTCGAACTTTATCTGGGTACTCAGGTTTCTTGAATGGAAGTCTTACTGGGTTACGTTCATACTTTGATCGTTTACATATATCACATGTGTTTATGTATAAAGAAACAAGTTCTCTAAGCTTTGGAAAATAATACTTGTGTTTCAACGCTTCGTAAGTTTTGTCTATACCTTGGTGGTTGGATTTTTGATGTATTCTAGCTATTTCCTCTTTAATTGATGTTTCTGTGCAATTGTGTAGTATTTTTGGAGCCGAGACTATGCATATGTTAGGGTTTGTTAGTTTAAACTTGCTATATTCTGCTTAAGTTAGTAAAAGGATGTTCTTGTTAGGGAAATTGATTGCAGTTGTACCTTTTTTAAGTACATGATTTTTGAGAATATTGAAAAATTCCCAAGCGTTTTTGAGAATAAGAAATGAATTGTTGAGTCTCGAAAAATGACTGTTTATTACAATAATCTAATATACACAATGTTTGTCGCGACGAACGGCCGAAAAAATACATGTGGAACAATTTCAATGAATTCACCGTCGTCACGAGATAACTTGTTCGACAAAGCGTAAGATTTGACTCCCTGGTACAGACTAAACTCAATATCAGTATTAGCGATTAATTCTATTGTTCTTGCTACGTATGTATGTAGCTGTGCGAGATGCTAATATTGAGATTAGCTTATACCTGTTTTACGAGAAATGAATTTTACTGTTACAATTTGTGTACAAGTAATTAGAAAATAAAAAATAGAATTTGCGACAACTAAACATCCTCCCCGCCATGAAAATTTGAGTTTTCATCTGTTGAACCAAATGGCAAAGGGCAAAGTTTAACAATAGCTCGTTTGAAAACACCTGATGCTGTGCGTACCGTAGCAACTCGTACCTTGCCATCTTCTCCTGATGTTACTTCTATAATTCGGGGAAGAGGCCATTTCATTGGAGGAAGATTTTCATCTTTCATTAGCACTAGTTGATTGACTCTTACATTAGGATGATTCGAAGTCCACTTATTGCGAGATTGTAGCAGATGCAGATACTCGTTGCGCCATCTATTCCAAAAGGTCTGTTGAAGGAAGGATATTCGTTTAAAATGTTCCAATGCGCCGATGTTCAAATGTGTGAACGTTGGTTCGGGTAGTGATGTCTTCAGTCGACCAATAAGAAAATGGCCAGGGGTGAGGGCCTCTAAATCGCTAGGATCCGATGACATCTCCGTGATTGGCCTTGAATTTACAACTGCTTCAGCTTGGCAGATTACCGTCAGCATTTGCTCATGATTGAGAGATGCGTTAGCCACCACTCGAGTAAGATGAAACTTGGCTCTTTTTACTGCCGCCTCTCATAAACCTCCGAAATGTGGGGAGCGCGGCGGAATAAAACACCATTCGATCCCTTGTTCAAGGCATGCGTGATTGACTTCGCTGATGTGGGATTGAGTCGCAAATAGTCTTCTTAGCTCTTGAAGCTTGTTATTGGCACCGATGAAATTGGTAGCATTATCCGAGTATATCTTGCTACACTTCCCCCTACGAGCAATGAAGCGTTTTAGACATAAAATGAAGGCGGCCGTCGATAAATCTGAAACTAGCTCAAAATGTACAGCCTTTGTAACGAAACATATAAAAATTGACAAATAACCCTTGATTGGAGCTCTTCCTCGAAGTTGAGCACGCATGAAGAACGGTCCACAAAAGTCAATCCCTGTTATGGAGAAAGGATGCGATGCCGCTAGCCTATCATGTGGAAGGTTTCCCATGATTTGCTGAAAAAAGCGGGGCTTCACTCGAAAGCATATGATGCACTGGTGGATAACTCGTCTGGCCACTGACTTTGCGTTGATTAACCAAAACTTCTGTCGAAATATGTTTACAAGTGTATGGCATCCCGCATGAGAATTATTTAGGTGAAGAAACGTTAACACTGCATAAGTAAAAGGGTGATGGTTTGGAAGAATCATCTGATGTTTCGCATCAAATGGTAAGTCCGATTTCGTAATTCGCCCACCGACCCGAATAACCGCATTGCTATCTAAAAAGGGACGTAGAGACAACATTCGGCTTTTAGAGTTCACAGAAGCATTTTTCAAGAGTTCATTATAGTCCGTTTTGAAATAAACCCGTTGTAAACAGCGAACGATTAGTATCACTGCTTCATCCAATTCTTTGACTGTTAATGCTGATGACGAAAGTTTAGGTCCCGAAGCATGTATACGCGACACCGACGCTTTGATGAAGCGATTGACGTAGCCGAACACTCGCACGGTTTTCATATAAGAGCTAGCATACCTCGTTCCCCTTATTAAATCCTCTACCTTATAGGATGTTAGAGTCGTGAAGTGTTGTTTGCGCTTTTCTGGAATATTGCTTTCATCCAGAAATCCGACGTTACACGGCCACTGGGACTCTGCCGTAGTTAAAATTCTGGACCATGTAGCCACATTGTAGATGTTTGAAGCTTTTCTGGTCTAGCTCCACGAGAAATTAAGTCTGCAGGGTTGTGTTGCGTTGGAACGTAATGCCAGATACTAGGTGTGGCTGCTTGAATTTTTGACACGCGGTTTGCGACGAAAGAAGACCATTGATAAGAAGGAGAGTTCAACCAAGCGAGCACGATTTGTGAATCGCTCCAACAAAATAGGTCAGCAAATTCACGAAAAATAATTTTCTGGATTCGCTGCAAGAGTTCACAAAGCAATAGCGCAGCACAAAGTTCAAGACGCGGAATTGTTGTAGGTTTTAATGGAGCGATGCGTGATTTAGAACATAATAGTTTTGTCGATATAATTCCGTCTGGAGTTTCACTTCGGATGTATATGCAGGCACCATATGCGCGTAGACTAGCATCTGCAAACCCATGAATCTGAAGCTTGGCATTTACTGTAATGACATGTCGCGGTATGGTGAAGTTCTTGACCCTTGCGATGGTCTCACGGAAATATTGCCATCTTGTCTGCATTTCTACAGGTAAGCTTTCATCCCAGTTGATCTTTAACTTCCAAAGCTCTTGCAAAAATAGTTTAGCTGTGACAATAATTGGACTAAGCAACCCTAACGGATCAAAGAATCGAGCTGTTTCCGATAACACCATTCTCTTGGTTACAGAGTTTCTGACTTCCGGCACTCTATAAGTGATTATGAATTCGTCATCAATCGGATTCCATGCTAAGCCAAGAGTTTTGACTATATCATTGTCACCAAGTCGCGTCAAAATCTCTTGGTTGTCCTTCTTTATGCCTAACAGCAGCCTTGGTTCATTTGAGCACCATTTTTTAAGTGTGAAGCCTGCTCCTTGCAAGATTTTTACAATTTGGGCCTGAACATTGACAACTTCATCAAAGGTATCACCTCCAGTTAACAGATTATCGACAAAGAAGTCCTGGTTGATAATTGAGGCTCCTATCGGAAAATAATCTTCAGCATGATCTGCAGCCTTTCGAAGAGCTTGTACTGCCAGAAACGGTGCTGCTGCAGTGCCATAGGTAACTGTGTTCAATCGAAAGACTTTCACAGGCTCATTCACAGTTTCACGAAAAAGTACGAGCTGAAGATGTCTGTCGCTTGGATGCACTAACACTTGCCGGTACATTTTTTCGATATCGGCTGATAGTACATATCGATGTAATCGAAATCGTAATAAAATAGCGAATAAGTCATCTTGAACTGTGGGGCCCACCATGAGAATATCGTTCAAAGATATGTTACTTGATGATTTAGAAGAACCGTCGAAAACAACGCGTAGTTTTGTACTAGTACTGTCACCTTTCAAAACGTAATGATGAGGAAGAATGTAATGGGGGCGCTGTAAAACATGATCTTGTTCAACGACCTCACTCATATGCCCTAGTGATACATATTCTTTCATAAAAGCATGGTAACCGGCGTGTAATTCACGAGACTTGCTAAGTTTCCTTTCAATGCTATACAGTCGTTTTAATGCGATTTCATAAGAATTACCGAGCACTGAAGGATTTTGTCTTAGCGGCAACTTTACAATGAATCGGCCACTTGCGTCACGAACTGTATTGGCTTCAAAATGTTGTTCACAATATATTTCTTCCACTGACCTTTTGCTAGTGTCATTTTCTTGTTGATCGAGCTCCCAAAATTTAACGACAAAATCATTTAAGTTTTCTTGCTTTTGCTCACTATCATCTTTGTGGTGAAAATTTGTACTAAGTGAGGTACGCAAACTGGTGGACGGTCCAGAAACCACCCACCCAAAAAGAGTTTTTTGTATTATTGGACAATTAGCACTCAAATCAATCTGCCCGATGGCGAGCAGTTTATAAAACAGTGCCGCGCCGATCAAAATATCAACCTTTCTTGGTAGATGAAACTGCGGATCTGCGAGAGGAATATTTTTGGGAATGTGCCAGTGATCAATATTTATTTTCTCTAATGGCTGAGGCCCTGTGAATTTAGGTACTATATAAAATTCCAACAGGGAGTTAAAGTCATAATGCAAAGATTGTACATTGGCAAATGTTTTAAATACACACCTTGACGTTGTCATACAAATTCCACTAATGGCTACGTCTGTATGCTCTCTTCGTAAATGCAATTGCTGTGCTAGTCTCTCTGTCATGAAATGCAACTGCGAACCGCTATCCAGTATTGCTCTGCAGTTGACTGCAATCCCATCAGGCGATTTCACTGTAATTATTGCAGTACCAAGAATCACATTAGCAGAACCAGTTTGAGACTGGTCTGTAGCAGTAGTTAACTGAGTTCTGTTAGATGCCTGGCCAGTTAACGATGATTGAGTTGTGGGCGCTCTTTCAACTGCCGTCGGATCGTGAGAAATTTGAGGAAGAGCTTGGTTGGCCTTAACATTTCCATGCAGAAGAGTGTGATGACTCCGGTGGCATTTGCGGCACTTACTCGATAGACATGCCTTTAATGAATGTCCCTTACGCAGACAATTATAGCACAAGTTGAGCTGTTTGGCCCTGGAGTATATTTGATCAGGGGACATGTCTTTCAATGCAGTGCAGTCGAACACTGTATGCTCATTGCGTACGTCACAAAAATGGCATTTTTTTACTAGCAAAGAAACTTGACCGTTTAGGTTTAGTACTTACTGTTGAATTTGATTTGTCGCTGCATTTAGTTTCGCCAACAAATTCTAATGCAGAGCATCATTGGTCCAAAAAGTCCGTGAAATGTTCCCATGTTGGGTAAATGTTCTCATTTTTCGCCAATTTTTCTGCTCGAGAAAGATTAGTGCAAGACTCCTGCCATTTGACGCGAGATTCAGTGTCGAGCTTGGACACTAGGATGTGTAGCAAAAATCCATCAGCAATGTTTTCTTTCGTCCCAAGGCTTAGTAAGCATCGCATATGCTTATTTATTGCATCACCAATTCGACGAAGATCTTTCGTTGATGGGTTCCGAATTGATTGCACTTGGAATAGCTCGTTGATGTGTGAAGCGAAAATATACGGCTTGTTATCAAAGCGTTTCTTCAAAAGCTCCTTCGCTTTTGAATAATTTTCTTCAATTAATTCGATTCCTTCTATTACCGATGCAGCAGTGCCTGTCAGTGAGGAACGAAGATATTGAAACTTTTCTAATGATGATAAGTGGCTGTTTGAGTCTATTAATTTTTCAAACATCCCGAAAAAACCCATCCATTCACTGTACAAACCAGAAAATTTTGTCAGATTTAGTTTCTGTAAATGAAGCTTTGATGAAGTAGCTTCGGAAGCGAAAGTGGAGCTCAAAATGGCGGATGCATCAACTGATCTTCTCGGACGAAGTTTTTCGATGATGGCTAATAATTTGGCTTTCAGTTGGCAGTACGAATCTTCATACAAATCCCTTTTTCCTGATAATGGTTCATCTGTATCTAATACCTCTAGTTGCCGTTGAACAACTTCGAAATTTTTGAATTGCGATTCTAAAAGGCCTAGCTTACTTTCGGCCTCAAATATGGTGAGATCCACCTTGCCTTCGAGTAGCGTTTTCATTCGGGTTTGCTGGCCTAAGATCACACCGCGCTGGATTCGTAGCTCTGATATCGCTCTTGCACTTGAAGTGACCTTCGAGTCTAGTTTCACTTCATCATCTCCAGCCATTTTGAGTCCCTGGTATACTGGTATACTGGGCACGTGGTAATTTTCACAAAGGGGTTTTTAAACGTAATCCTTACACGAATGGAATTGGTGATGTGACAAATTGCACCGAAATATAACTGATCGAACAGATGTTCACTGATGAATTTAATAATTCCGAAAACAAATACCGAAAAAGCGAAATCCGGTTCGAAGGACCATGAAAAATTCCCAAGCGTTTTTGAGAATAAGAATTGAATTGTTGAGTCTCGAAAACTGACTGTTTATTACAATAATCTAATATACACAATGTTTATCGCGACGAACGGCCGAAAAAATACATGTGGAACAATTTCAATGAATTCACCGTCGTCACGAGATAACTTGTTCGACAAAGCGTAAGATTTGACTCCCTGGTACAGACTAAACTCAATATCAGTATTAGCGATTAATTCTATTGTTCTTGCTACGTATGTATGTAGCTGTGCGAGATGCTAATATTGAGATTAGCTTATACCTGTTTTACAAGAAATGAATTTTACTGTTACAATTTGTGTACAAGTAATTAGAAAATAAAAAATAGAATTTGCGACAACTAAACAAATATATTGGATTGTTTTTTCAGTTATCTCTTGGAATTGTAAATGAAGAATTTTCTTTCTTTTATATTTGATTAATTTTATTGAGTGTACTTTCCCTTGTTTTAGGAAAATTTGTTGTTGAAAATGGTTAATAGGTTTTTCAGCTATGTATATAGAATGGTGGTTGTCCTCTTGAAATGAATGTTGTGTTGCCATCAGCGATTCATTTTCTTCTGCAACCTTACTTTGCTTTTCACAGTCTTCTTGCATGTGAAGGATTTGCACGCGAGATAAGGCATCTGCGACAAAATTTTCTTTACCTTTTATGTGTTGAATGTTAAAATCATATTCGCTGATTCTCAAACGCCAACGTTGAAGTTTACTATTCTCTTCTTTAATGTTGTCTAAGAAGGTAAGTGGTTTATGGTCTGTTACTAGCGTAAAGCGCTTGTTAAATAAGTATGGTCTGAAATGTTTAAGAGACCAAACGATTGCCAACAACTCTTTTTCAATCGTTGAATAGTTTATCTCATGTTTGTTGAGTGTTCGCGATGCAAATGCTATTGGTTTTTGGCTCTGTGACAATACTGCGCCAAGTGCATAATTTGAAGCGTCAGTGGTTACAGTAAAGGGCTTATTTAGGCCTGGATGTATAAGTATGGGCTCAGTTTGGATATACATTTTAAGCTTGTTAAAGGATTCTACATAAGATGGGTCATTAATGTTGATCTTTTTATCTTTCTGTAAATATATGGTTATGGGTTTAGCTATTTTTGCGTAATCTCGTATAAATTTACGATAGAATCCTGTTAAACCCAGAAAACTTTTTATTTCTTTAGTGGTTTTTGGGATTGGAAATTTTTGAATAGCTTCTATCTTAGAAGGATTAGGTTTGATACCTTGTGGTGTAATGATATGACCTAGGAACTCAGTATATCGTGACAAGAATTTTGTTTTGCTTAATTGAATTTTTAGGTTTGCACTGCGCAATGTTTGAAATATTTTTCTTAATGCAACTTCATGCTCTTGTAAAGATGCACTGAAAATCAGTATATCATCCATGTACACTATGCATGTTTTTCCGATATGCTCGTGCAGAATGCTATTCATTAACTTCTGAAACGTAGCCGGTGCATTTTTCAAGCCAAATGGCATGCGTAAAAACTCATAATGTCCTGAGTCAGTGGAGAAAGCAGTTTTATGCCTATCTGCAGGCTCCAACTCAATTTGGTGGAAACCTTTTGCTAGGTCAATTGACGTAAAATATTGGCAATTCCCAAGTTTGCCAAGTAGATCGTCTATCTGCGGGATAGGAAATTCGTCTTCAACGGTGAGTTGGTTCAGTTTTCTGAAATCAATCACTAGTCTGTAACTACCACCCTTCTTTGGTACTATCCATATAGGGTTGTTATATGGGGATTGAGATGGTTGGATGATACCTTGATCAAGATCTTCTTGAATTCGCTTCGAAAGAAAATCTCGCACTGTATATGGTAGTCGATAATTCCGTTGATATACTGGTTTATCAGAAGTAAGGGGTAAAGAATGCTTTATGTTATGTGTAAAAGTTAACTTTTGGGTTTCATCGTATTGTATATCCTTATATTCTGTTAAAATTTTCTGAATAACGTCTTTTTCTTCTGCCGTATGTTCGAAATCAGTGGGCATTAGTTTCGGCTCTGTTGGCTTCTCAGAAAAGTTTTTAGGAGCTTCTGTGAAGTAAATTTGTTCTCCTGCATTGTGTCCAAAAGGTATACGGACATTGTTGGTACTGTATAGGGTTTGGGTCTTATAATCAATAACTAAGCCAACTGTATGCGCTATATCGTTTCCAATTATAGCTTGAAAATCTTTACCAGCTAAAGAAATTAGCTTCCACTCAACCGGAGCTATGAGCCCAAATTCTTCAGGAGGCTGCGTTCTAAGACACTTAGATGTATTTAAGCTATTACTCATTGTTTTGATATTTAAAGGACTAATATAAGTTCGTTTTTGATGCTCAGGGACGATTCTTTCGTCAATAATTGATATTGTACTTCCAGTATCTATAATGCATTTGAGAAGTTTCCCACCGATTGTGAGTTGTACCTTTGGCAGTTGTCTTCCGAGGCTGGGATCCGAAAATCCTGCTGGGAAGGTTGATTATTTAAATGAAGTGTAGTTTCTCTGGATACTGCTGTATTCATTGATACATCAGAGCTAAGTCTCATGTCATGTGGATTAAAAAAACTATGATTAGGATTATCCCTGAAATTTGAAGAAGGTTGTCTGCGAAAATTATGCGAGTTGCCATTGTTGCGTCTAAATTGATCGTTTGACCATTGATTCGAACTATTCATTTGCTGAGGATTTTGAAATATATTTTGCTGGTTTAGGGGTGATCTTCGATCAAAATTTTGTGGTTGGTGAGTGTAATAATTTTGAAAGGAATTATTTCTAAATTGTGTTTTTTCAATTGAATAATTAGCTAAATTTGAATTGACAAGAATTCCGAACGCGGACTCTAGAGATGTGGGTTGTTGGGCATAAAGTATTGTTTGGATAAATCTAGGACTATTTTCTATAAAAGCATCTGTAGCTATTTGTGTATTATATTCTATCATTTGATTTTTTTGTTCATGGAACATATTTTCACTAAATCTAATACTAGTGTTTAATTTAAATAATAACTTACGGATATATTCATAATATTTGGTTGCGCTGGTAAACCTTGCACTCCGCAGTTTTATTATTATTTGTCCTGTTGTTTCCTGTGTATCGAAGTGTCGTATAAGTAGCGGCTTCATTTCATCCCACGTTGATGTTCCGTGTGTTTGAATAAGTTGCGCTGCTGGTCCAGAGAGCTTATACATAATGTTCTGGTACATCAAATCCCGATCTGATTCGGCTGGATATGCAGTTATTCTGGGTGCAATTTTGTCCATTGCGGATATAAATTGGTATAGCTCCTCTGAATTACCATTGTATGAGGGAGCTTGTGCTATCAAATGGGTAATTAGTTTAAATTGCTCAAACATCGATGTAGCCGGGGCCAAATTTAACGTAGAGGGCTGAACAAGATGATTGACCGGTTGAGTCATGTTTGGTTTATATATCAAACAATGACCCCTTCTTGTGAAAAAAGTGCTCGAAAAAAAAACCGTAGAAGGTTTTGTACTTCCAGGATTCACTCACTGGTTCACTTTTTAAACAAAACACTTTGAGAGGTTTTTCGAAAAAGCCGTAGAAAGTTTTCTACTTCCAGGATTCACTCACTGGTTCACTTTTCAAACAAAACACTTTGAGAGGTTTTCGAAAAAGTTGTAGAAAGTTTTCTACTTCCAGCGTTCACCTACTGGTTCACTTTTTAAACAAAACACTTTGAGAGATTTTCGAAAAAGTAGTAGAAAGTTTTCTGTTTCCAGGATTCACTCACTGGTTCACTTTTTAAAGAAAACACTTGAGAAGCTTTCGCGTTAGTCCGACTGCGCCAGTTACGTGTATGAAAGTTTTTCCTTTTCGTACACGGGCCTTTTTGTCTGAAATTGACGAGAAGGACTTTTATTTTTAAAAAGAAGAAAACGAACAAATCTTTATTTTCTGCAACACAAATTTATTTTGCTTCACGGAGACAGCATTCCTTAAACTGACTTAATACTAACATTTTTGTGAACTTAAATACTACATCTGAAAACATATGTTGCTGTAGCGACAGGGATCATAAAATGTCGCAACTAGGTCTCAACATCTGTTGAGCCGACAAGCGATCTTAAACTGCTAATGCGCATCTGTGAGATGACGGTGGTTGTAAAATATCGCAACTAGGTCTCAACATCTGTTGTGCCGACAATGATTATAAAACTGCTAATGAGCATCTGTGAGACGACGGTGGTTGTAACATACAATATGTGAGGGTACACATGATAATGTAACTGGAGATCTATGTGAATAACACAAAGCAAATAAATCTTATAACATCAAAAAGATTGGTTAATCAATGGCTAAACGGTGGGCTTTTTGGATACGCAATCCTAGTAACATTTATCATACTGGTGAGAATTTATTTCCTACGAAGGAAATTTAAGGCAGTGCTGAAAATAAACGCAATACCCACCGGGATACCAGGAACAACCGTCCATGCCACTGACCAGTCACAACCAAACATCGTCACGCTTGGCGCGCAATCAGATCCAAGACTTCACAATATCGAGTGTCCAGCAATCATGAAACAAGGATACGGGAGTTTGTATAACGTCCCCTTTTTTTAGTTGCATGAGGACATCCAACTTAAGAGGGGAAGAGTTAACACTCAACACCCACTTAACATAACACCGGATACCACCCGACACCAACATGGAACCGTGTGACCCTCTTCCACGATCGCACGAGTAGCCAAATCAGCAGTTCATACAAAGACCACTCGCACCTGCTCGTATTTCTGTCTGCTGCAGCTCACAAGAAATCCATTTATGCTATTTTGATGACTGGGCGATCACGTGTAGTGACATAGGTAGCATTAGGTGTAGGTTAAGCTTTGTAGAATTAGTCCCATTGTAACCAGCAAGCAATTCGCATCCAATAAAATTATATTTTTTTAAAACATCTTAAAACGAATGTTTTAATTTATATATATCAACAAAATGATTAAGGGAGATAATCTCTGGAGTGGCCGATCTGATTGAGCTGAAATTTTCAGAGAACGTAGATATATATAGTAGGTAGGTCTATGACTTACATATACCAAGATATCCTAAACCTTTTGGCGGCGGCGAGCGTTTTAGCAAATTTTGAGGTACTCCTATATTTCCAAGCAGTGTAAGTTTTTGTTAAAAAAAAGTATTGGGAATGAAAACTTATAAGGACTGTTCCCGTACTTGAATCTATTATAATATATTAAAATAAATTTGCAGCAAGTAGTCTTCGTACTTTTGCTACAAGCCAAATGCAAGCCAAATTTTGCAGCAAAAAGAAGCCAGCTGCCAAATTCTGTTACTGCTGCAGTTTGCTGAAGTACGGGAACATACCTATTATGTTCTTAGCTTGTCTATGATAAAGAATTGAAAATTTTGAGTCGTGTGTGGGTGCTAAGTAGTGTACGTTAAACATCGATAGTTGGATGTTTCGATAGTATCGATGTTTTTTTTAAAACTATCGATAGGCTATCGATAGACTATCGATGGTGTATATATGTTTTTGCCAAATGAGTAGAAACACCCAATATTAAAAAATAAATGAGAATTCAATTACAATTATAAAGAAACACAAAAATATAGAGTTTGATTCATTTCCGAAATGCTGAGCATTTTGATTTAGGAAAAGAAATTCCTTGAGACGTTTTGATTTTAAGCGGTTTTTGCAATTACTGTGAATTACACTAGTTTTGGAAAAAAAAAAGTTCCCTCGGAACAGAAGACGAAGGTATACATGGATGCTATAGAGCAAACATTTTCATTGCCACAATATTTAAATCAGACCAGTAGTCGATGTGACATTTGTCGTTTCCAATGAGAAGTTTCTCCAGATCTCGGTATATATCTTTTATTGCATCACTATTTAGCCAGCTATAAGCTTTGCCTTTGGATAGATCTTCAGGTAGAAATAATAACCCCTTGGATTTTTTTGCTTTCAGCTTTTCCTTCGTTAGTAAATTTCCCCAGTTTCAGCAGTTGAGTTGCTTGTAGATGCTATTGCCGTAAAATCCTCAGGAACTCTGAGTTGACTCCGACTTTTGTGTCATCCGAAAAGAGGGTGTATTCTATTTGAAGAAATTGCGCAGCTTTGTTTCCATCGTCTTCACTTATTTTTTAAACCTTGGATCCAGAATGGTGGCTAACATCATAAGGGCCCTTGTCTCAAACGGTATTAATCGTCCCCGTACTGACTTGCATAAAGCATTATAAATATTCTTTCCAGCAGTTTTTTTATGTTAATTCCCATTTTCGATAATTGTAGAGTCAGCCCTCATAAAAGCGGAGTTATATAAGAAAGAGTAATGCAATTTGTGCCAGATATTGTTGTCGTAGCCATATCAAATAGTTCTAATAGCAGAATAATATTCAGCACCACATTTCAATCTTCAGCAAATAACGTTTCAGGTGCTTTCTCACATTCGGCTAATGCCAAAATCAATTCTTGTCTGATACCATAGATCCATTTGATCTTGTCGTATGCGTTATTCCAACGTGAAGAAAACTGCGGAATTAACTTGTTGAGCTGTCGTTGTGCAATTGCCAGTATATCTGAAACAACTGAGCTCGACTGAAAATCCGTATCAATATTTTTGCACTTTTTTATGATAAAATGAAAATCAGGTACCATAAATATCAGACACAGTCAAATTTAAAGTGTGCGCGAAGCATGAAGTATGATTAAATTGAAGAAGTTTAGAAGTCATTAACAAGCGAGCAGCATTATCAGTGACGATCGCATTTATTTCTGATCAAATGTTTCATTTGCTTGGTGTAGTACTTCTCGCATAAACAAGAAATTACATGATAAATACTCCCAATCTACCAAAAACAACCCACTCAATGAACTTTGTGGTCTAATTACTGTGAATAATTTCGAATATGAACATTTATCTTTTCAATTACAGCAACAATGGTATTTAACAAACAGATATAAAATAAATATGCCATTGTCTCAGATATGTGTCTTCCTTTTATGTTAAATTCCGTTAATAATATTGAATTTAATTTACCCCTTTGAGAAAAATGAGATGTGATTGCCAGTATTCTTTATTTGTTTGGATTTGTCCACATGTCAGTAGCTAAAGAAATATGTTGAACTGCATTTATGGAATTTTAAACTCGCGTTTTAACGTCTTCGAAGTATTTTGGTAGAAAGGATGTTTTCAATGTAGTGGTGTCAGGAACTGCATATTTTTCGTCCAAAGCAGCCACAAAATCACGAAAGCCTTCATGTTCTCCTTTCCGCAAAGGCGCTATGTCCAAAATAACTATACGAACGTATTATAGTTCATCTAAATATTTTTTCGGGCAGAAACATCTGCGTAAAATTTCGCTCTTTCAAAATGATTTTTGATGGGTTTTCTAGATTTCGTTGAAATGCTTTCAAAGATGTTACTAGGACCATAGCTTCCTGCTATAGGTTCACCAGAAAATAATTTCCACTATGATTTATATTTCCGTTTTAAATGATCGGATACATATTTCGTGTTTTACTTGTTTTAATTGCTGCATATATTACACTTAGCAAAAATACTGTTTGAAATTTTTTCTCACTCAGTCTCAATTTTCTACGCTTATGACTTTCATGTGCAGTTAAATTTTACACTTTTTCCTTCTTCATGTTATTTCATTTTACAACAAATAACAAGTAACAAAACTAAGAAAATATAAGAGTGGTCTGCTATCTTTCGTTTGTGTTTTATAATTACAAGAGAAGGAAATATTATTGAATGAGGAAAACGGTGCAAACGTAAAATACAGTGGATGAGATGATATCGAAATGTTACCTTAAGCATTTTTTCAGTTTTCAAAAACTATCGATTATAAAAAAAAACATCGAGGTTTTCGATAGTTATGAACTATCGATAGTATCGATAGTACTATCGATGTTTAACGTATACTAGTGCTAAGTGCCTAAAAGTAGGCAAGGATTTTTTGCAAATTTTGATTTGTCATTACTTCTGACAAAAACATCGTAAAATTTGCATAGCGTATTGACGTTGGCTAAGATCTAACACACATGGATTTTCAAGATAGTGCAGGCAATCCTGTAGCTACGGCAGGCTCCTGAAAAAAAATCCTTCAAATCATTGACCCTCCTGAAAAATTTTTGATTTTTGACAAAAAATTCAAATCATTGATAAATTTTAACCTTTGTCCATCATGTCAAATTGAAATTTTTAAAATTCCGATTTGTACAAGAACGGCAACCCATCACCAAATTACCTCTATTTTCAGCACTCGAAAGTTCTGTTCAAGAGAACTGACGACCGGATTATCCGATCCTAATGAAATTTACAGAACATTTTGGTATTAGCTAGGACCAGGTCTGATAAAAGCGATTTTGAAATGCGGCAGTGGTACCATCTTGAAAAATCACTGAGAAAAAAAAATAGCTTTTTGGCCTATAACTTCCGATTTTGCTGTGAGATTTTAAAGAAAATCACACAGTACTTGGATCTTACTCAATGTAACATTTGCTGAAAATTTGATTGAAAAATTGAACAGGGCTGCCAGCTATAGTGATTCTTGCCTCATAAATCTTGCAAATTTGCTCAGAAAAATAAAGTGTTTTTTCCTATAACTTCCGGTCCAGTGTAGAAATCAAAACGAAGTTCATGTAGTAAATGGACCTTAATATGAAGTAAATATCGTAGGAATTTCGTACGAAAATTATGAAAGGGCTGCCAGCTATGACAATTTTTGTAATTTTTTGGAATTTCTTTACTGAGCGATTATGTCATTATATTTGCAAATGGGAATGATCCTGCAAAGAAAATTAATAACAAATATTAACGTTTTAAAAATTTGAAAAATCTTGAGGGTGGTAATCCTTAAATTCTTTTCACCCGTATAACTTCCAGCGCAGTGATTCAATCGAAACGAAATTTACTGGTTGGGTTTAACTTAACATGAAGCGGATTTGGTATATATTTTGCTCTGCTGCTGACACAGGGTAACCTGCATTAGCCATTTTCGTAAATATTGCACCAACAGATGCTTCAAATTACGCACTCATATGCAAAGCAGTTGCGATAAAAATAAGAAACCAATTTTAAAATAATCCGAGTTTTGAACATTTTTCGGATGGCAGCCTCAAACAATGTTTTACTGCTGAAACTTTCGATGAAATCCTCCGATAAGAACGAAATTCATAGGATAAGTTGACTTAAGTATGAGCTTGTTATGGTAAACTTATTGCTGCTTCATTGTGGAAGTGTTGCCAGCACTGAACATTTTCATCATTTGTGTTATAGTTGAGTTTTGTTGCTTGGGATAAGGAATGGTTGATATGATTCTACAAAAAAGTGTATTACGTCTTTCCAAATTTTTTTGTCACTCAATGACAATTTCTTCAAAAATTAGTTTTTAGCGGTTCTGATGCGTTAGTTTTTTTTCATCTCACATGCTCCGTAGGTAGTTATCGTATGCGAAATACAGTGACGCGATTTTGGAATTTTAAACAAAATTTAGATGTATTGTTGAATAATTTTAGATTAGTTTCTTATACTGTCTTCTTATTTCTTCTAATGTCATCAGATATATTGCTTGATTAATATTCTGATATTATTATTAACACAACATATCTGAATAATACAATGGTTACAATTTTTCCTTCAATCGAAATATATTTTACGCATTATTTTGCATCCATTATTATGCAAAAGAAAATATCGAACTAAGAAATCATGATTTCTTGGGCTTTTGCGTTGATTTGACCTTTCTGTTTTGTTTCTTTTCGATAAATCTACTTATACATTCTACGTATAAAAGAAAATAAATCATCTTCTCATTTGCAATTCTTAAAAATTAATAAATATTTGCTTGTGATTGGTTTTATCCATTTCTGATTTGTTATGTTTACTGCTGATCTTTTCATAGAGTGATGCTCTTGAAATAAAAGTTATGCTCCCAACAATTGAGGTTTTGGCAAGAAAATAATCCAAGTATTAGTGAAGTGGCCATTATATAGATTGAGAGGCTGGCGTACCAGTTGATGCTAATGATGTGTAATACGTACCCAAGTCGTACCCTTTGGAAATTTTACTTTATGCCATTTAGCTGTGCGGCTACGAACGATACGATCCACATGACACTCGCGCCTTTCCCACTAACCTGTTATTGATGAAGTTGATCTTAGCTTCATATCCACATTTCATGAAGCATTTAGTTTAATCCACGCACGGTAAATTACATCAACGCGCAGGCACACCAGTACGCTTGGTAGGAGTGTTTGTAACCAATTCTACTACAAGGATGGCCGTGTCGAGAGATTGACGATGGAACCAAATACATAGGCATTTAGAGCTACTCGGCGCGTTTACGTACGAGGCATCCCGCTCAAGAAACTACCAATACGAATGTTGGCAGCAAATTTTGATCCAAGTAGAGTAGGAGTGAGTGCCAATTTCCCGATTAGAAGCAATATGGGATTTCACTATTATGTGAGCTGTCAAAGTGTACTAGTTTTTCTTCTATAATCGCCCGATAACTACTTAATTCAGATCACCGACAATCAATTTGAATAGTACTCAAGCATCTGCAACCACTTACAATACTTCCTGGCATGGCAAATAAATATCACGCCCGAAGCAGAAGAATTCTTTACAACTGCTTCTTACTACAGAAGTAACCATTGATATGCACTTTCCCAAGATTGTCGAGATGAATTTGTTTGTCTGAATCTGCTTGAACGTATGTTCCAAATAACAATACACGCGTTTGGGTTATAATGTAGAAATGAAGAGGTACGTATGGTTAGGGAATTTTTAATACGCACAAGTCACGCCGACACGATTACTCCATGACACGTGGTCGGTTATTTCGTTGGCGTCGCGATCCACCGAATCCTCCCTTTTACGCGCAACTTCAAACTTATATAGCACACGAAGACGAATTGTGTCCAATGACAGGTAGAACAAGTGAAAACTTAAAACAATAGACGTCTTCCGCACTATTGCTGGATTCAATGGCAGACCTTTTCGAGATTTCGATGGAACAATATAGTTAAATGGATCACGACGCGCATTTGTAACTCACTACGGTACTTTTTAACGTACTTTAGTTAATCGTCCAAACTTAAACGCATTAACTTTTTATTTTGAAATATCTAATGGATATTTATTTCATCCTAATTTAACATCATTTATTGTATATATATTTAATATTATTTAGCAACATTTATTTTTATATTTTCAAAAATCCTTCCTCTAACAAGCAACTGACGTTAATTGACATCACATTCTTTTCTTTTTTTTTTCTTCCCATAATTTTGAAACTTAGCCTACTTGATGTGTGAATTTTCATGTGGTGTGTATGATGTCAAGTAGTGTGGTGAGTAGTGAATGTAAGAATGATAGGTGTAGGTGTTTGTGTACCCACAATACTCCCCTGCCAGCGTTTTACGCGTTATCGCGAGGCGTAGGAGAGTGGCACCTTTGTGGTTCGCCCAGCTAGAGAGACGTACGGAGCGAATGTAACTTTCCTCGCTGGTCTCTTTTCGGGAGCTGGAGGCAGTAATGGTGCAGTCGAGGTTGCTGATGCTTGTTGGTTTCTGGAAGAATTGTCAACAGGTTCCGTAGAGGATGACGTGTAACAAGGCTTGAGCCTGTTAATGGACACATTGACGGATTTGTTTCCGATTTCCAGAGTGTAATAGTTAATATGTCTGGCTAGGACTTTGAAAGGACCGTCGTACGGTGGAATGAGTGGTGGACGAACAGAATCGACTCTGACGAAGACGTGTGAGCAAGAGTCGATTTGCTTGAAGATGAATATCTTCAGTGTTGTGTGGTGTTGAGCATCAACCGGTCGAAGTTTTGCCTTTGTAGCCGTTAGTTCGGAGGCAAAGTCTGTTTGGCTAATCTTTCTAGGATTTTCTTGAAGAAAATCACTAGGAAGACGCAGGTTTTCTCCGTACAGGAGTTGTGCCGGTGATGCTGTGAATTCTTCTCGGATTAGAGATCTTAATCCAAGAAGAATTGGGGGAAGTGTTCTAGTCCAAGAAACATCGTTGTGAGCCATGATAGCCGATTTAAGAGTACAATGCCATCTTTCTAAGAAACCGTTGGCCTGAGGGTGGTACGCTGTGGTACGATTGCATTCAAAGCCCAAGAGTCGACCAAGCTCAGCATGGAGCGCTGACTCGAATTGTTCGCGGTCGTATGCACTATACTTTCTTTGTGCGTCGCTTAATTTGGCCGAGTAAAAACCAAGGGGTTGCCAAGAGCCTTGACATTTTTGCTGCAGAGCAGCCCCGATGGAGGAATCGGAAGCGTCTACGAATAGACCAAGCTCGGCGTTTGAGTCCGGAAAGGACAATAGAGTGGCTTCTGTTAAACTAGTCTTGACTTGGTCGAAAGCTTTGCTAGCTTCTATTGACCAGTCGATTGTCTTAGCACCATCTTTCTTAGAGCCACAAAGATAGTCGTTGAGTGGTTGCTGCATCTCAGCTGTGTAAGGAAGAAGTTGATATTGCCTCAACCCGATCTGGGGAGGGCTTAATGCCTTTTGGCGAAACCTCATGACCTAAGAATTTAATTGAAGGTCGAAGGAAATGGCATTTTTCCATATTGATTATAAGACCATGGTCCGCTAACCTTTTGAAAATTTGTTCTAAGTGAACAAGATGCTCTTCTTCGGAAGTCGAAGCTACCAAAATGTCGTCGAGATAAATAAAACAGAATTTTA
Source organism: Nemotelus nigrinus (assembly GCA_947369275.1). Taxonomy (NCBI): domain Eukaryota; kingdom Metazoa; phylum Arthropoda; class Insecta; order Diptera; family Stratiomyidae; genus Nemotelus; species Nemotelus nigrinus. The sequence continues at coordinate 114,462,711 of OX376373.1, forward strand.
ATCCGTGTAGGACTTCATGGATGAAGCGTTGGAACGATTGTGCCGCATTGCAAAGTCCGAAAGTCATTCGGGTGAACTTAAAGAGTCCGAAAGGTGTGCGGATGGCGGTCTTTGGAATATCGTTCGGCTCGACTGGAATTTGATGGTAGGCCTTAGTCAGGTCTATGGTGGAAAAGATATTTTTGCCATGTAATTCATGACAGAAGTCTTGAATAATGGAGATCGGATATCTATCCGGGACGGTTATGGCGTTTAGGCGTCTGTAATCGCCGCAAGGACGCCAATCCCCATTAGCATTGCGTACCATGTGTGGCGGAGAAGACCAGCTGCTGTTTGAGGGGCGGCAAATTCCCTGCTGTAGCAGGAAATCGAATTCTTTCTTAGCCGCCGCGAGCTTATCTGGTGCAAATCGACGTGGTCTCGATACTATTGGAGGGCCTGTGGTCAAAATGTGGTGTGTCACCTTGTGTTTACAGGGTTGTGAGAACCCTGTGTTGACCGTGATGGCATGGTATTTGTTGAGAAGGGCATGTATCCGTGGATCAGAGGTTTGCTCAAACAAAACACTTAGTTTTGGACCTTTGTACGAAGTGTACGTGCCTTTCGATGAAAGAGAAGTAAGAGGATCCACAAGGATAGCATTCGCCAAGTCGACGACTAGCCCATAGTGGCAGAGGAAGTCTGCGCCTAAAATGGGTCTAGAGACATCGGCAATGAAAAATTCCCATGAAAACTCACGACGGAGTCCCAGGTCTAGTTTGATCACCTTTCGTCCATAGGTGTTGATGGTCGACTGGTTTGCCGCGGCAAGTCGCATACCAGAAGGTGGAAGTTTTCCGGTAGTAGGTGCTGGAAGCACCGAAATATCTGCGCCTGTGCCAATCAAGTAGTGTCGTTTAGACAAGTTGTCATGAATAATTAGACGACGGCTAGGTGACAAGTCGCGTTTTCTTACCGTCTGAAGAGAACAGCGACTTAGTTTTTTGGTTCAGATGAAACAGCCTTGAAGGCGCATGGAGAGATGCATTTTAGAGCCTTGGAGCCGAATTTGAAGTGATACCAACAAATACCAGTCCCTCGTAACTGGCTTCGGCGACGTGGCTGCGAGCGAGATCTCTCTTGGGACCTCGAACGCGATCGTAGTATTTGGTGGACGAGCCTCGTGAGGGCAGCAACCTGCTGTGTCAAAGTGGCCACCTCTGACTGCTGGGGGGAAACGGCGACTGAGCTTACTTGAGGCGTGACAAAAACCTCCGCTATTTTGTCTGCCGTCTCCGCCAACTTGCTCAGGCTGGCCTCCGGAGAGCATGCTAAAATAGCCTGAGTCTGCTCCGGAAGCCGCTGCAGCCGGGACCTCAAAAGGTCGTCTCCAACCGCGGAACCTCCCAACTGCTTCATATCACGAAGCAGCTGGGAAGGTTGTCTATCGCCTAGTGAGAGGTTCCCCAAGAGGTGCTTAAGTTTTGCCGAATCGCTGGCTGAAAGCCGCGATATAAGCGCCCTCTTGAAGATTTCGTAAGGCATGTCAGCGTCCGGGCTCGCGACCACGTCCCTGACCACCTTCAGCTGCTCAGGACCCAGCGAGGAAATCACATAGTGATACTTTGTTTGCGAACACTTAATGTGTGCGTTCGCAAACTGACTCTCTAATTGAGAGAACCACAAAGTTGGCTCTGCTTGCCAAAACACGGGCGGTTTTATGGAGGTCGCACTAATTTGCGGTACCGCGGACGCGCCTGAGGGAACCGCATCTTCATTGTCCAACGACATTCTAACGGAGTTACGCGACGGGACGAATAGAAACGGAACGCGGCAAGGATATAGGGTGGCTGAAAATTTTGTAATTATTGAATATATAAAGAAGTGAAATGTGTAATTATAATTAAGAATATTGTGTAATTACAATTATAACAATATATGCAAATCAAATAGTGTACTTCGTAATTATGATTATAATAATATTGCACAGAAAATTCGGTAAAAATATTTAAAAGAAAATAGTAACGCAGCAACACACGATCTATATTGAGAATATTTCAATAATTGAAATAATTTCTTCGAGTATTATCGCAACAACAGTGCAAAAAATTTGACGACGATTGAATTTTTGTGTGAAGACCTGGGTTCCAATTTTTAAAACGACGAAATAGGACATCGATTTATTGCGTCAGTCTGGCTGGTGAAGCGATGCTTGCGGAACACTTTAGTTGGAAATTCGGCGACCCGCCGACAGCTGCTTTAAAATCTACGGCTATACAGCAGTTTGCAATCGAACACTCAAAAGTTTACTGGATGCTTTGAGAATGTCTTGTGAAAAGCCTCCGCCCAATGGATTGGAAACGTACTTCAAGCCAAGCGGGAGTGCCAAATCGCTTGTCAAAGGTAACGGCGAGAGCAAGAAAAAAATTGAATTACCTTTATTATAAGAAAAATCGTCCAATTTGTCGCTGTTGCTACTGCGGTTTCGATTTCTTTTTTAAATGATAGCTTTTTTCTTTACCATCCAGATTTGTTGTTGTTGATTGTTGGTGCGACAGTGCTGTGCGTCTTTTGGTTATCGGGTTGTCTGCTCGTCGCGATACTGGTGTTGTTGAATCGATAACAGAATCTGTTTCGGGTTTGCTTGCGTCTGCTGTTGATGTTGATGATGATGTACATTCCTGTAGCGCTCCGGAATGGCTGCCGAGACGACGGTTGTCGGGTCTCGTGTGAGCGTTCGATGTGGCGAAAACGCTAATGAGGAGCACTATTGAACTGGCGTCGGTGTTTTTGAACTTAGCCTACTTGATGTGTGAATTTTGATGTGGTGTGTATGATGTCAAGTAGTGTGGTGAGTAGTGAATGTGGGAATGATAAGTGTAGGTGTTTCGGTACCCACAGTACTGTCAAAGCTCGTCGTAGGAAATAATCCTAGCAATGAAACTATCGACGACTCACACGAAGAGACAAATGGCCGACAAAGCGCTAGAAATTGCCGCTGCAAGCACGACGACGGCTCCTCCGGGTGGAGATCAATGCGTGTCTATAAGTGTGAGCGTCAGAGTTTTCGAGGCGCGTGAATCTTCTTTAAACACCGGTTTAAAAGCACACTTTTCACACGCCTATGTTGCGTTTCCTCTTTCAGGAATTTCGATTGATTTTTTTATTGCTAGTGGCGGCACTCAGCGCGACACTGTTATACACCGTTTGCTGGTAAAAAAGGGCGGGCGGGTTCCACTCGTGTGAACTTTCTTTTGATGAAGACGACGGCGTGAGAACGATCTTTTTTGGTTTTATAAACTGACAGTTGATTAGCCGTTTCAAGCACTTAGTACGATATTCGAAAAAACTGAAATAAGTAATATAAGAAGGTATTGCGATTTGAGGCGGAAGACGTATCAGTTCCGTGCTACTCGCCTTCGGCCACCCGCCACGGCCACGTTCTCCAAGACGACTGTCCTTTCTTGCCAGCCAACTCGTCTCCAGTCTCGAGCCTGGAATTGCAAAAACGATTTACCGTTGGTACGGTAAATTCGTTTTGAAATGCGACGTCGCTTGCATTTTGATATCTCGAAAAACAAGGCACCGCTATCAAGTCGTAGCAGAGGACTTTTGATACATTGCGTATCAGAAGTTATTTTGAATAAAATTCAAATTGGCTATTGCTACAATATCCGTCAAAGGTATTCAAAAAATTAACAGTGCTCTCTTTAAAAGAAATTTTTAGCTATAGAGAAATATAGTGACAAATTTTGTATGTATGCAGTCGCTGTTATACGCGCACTTTTATTGATAAATGGAATATTACTCGAAAGCGGGCAAGTACGGGCAAGTTTTTCTTATAACACGAAAATGTAGATCAAATTAGCTCTAAATTGAGATATTTAACCGTGTCGGGACTCATCAGGACTTTTTGTAAAGATTAACGAAATAAAAACTTACGCTACTTTCAATTTAATATTTTGTATCACGATTCTATAAAGGCATATCACGTAGAATAAATGCAATGGTTGATTAAAAGAAAGGATATTAAGCAAGCTTAAATAAAATAATATCACTTACCCGTTTTATATTCAAAATCCTAGTTAATTTAATTCGAAAATCAACCCTATAAACAACTGCACATATAAGCAAAGTAACATGTGTCAACTTTGAATGCCAATACACAAATGAGGGGCTAGCAGATATAAGTAATACAATCATAAAAGTAATCGTTAATCTCTTTGGTTGAATCTTACAGGTAAAACATGGCCAAACTAAAAGGCTCATTTTATGAATTTTAGCTAGGTATTTCCACCATCCGGACCACTGTGTCGCACAGCATGTCAACTCCGTATATGTATACGGACAGAAATCCAGTGATCCGGCCTGAGGTTATATGGTTGGAACAGCAAGAGATCCAAGATAAGATTCGACAACTACATCAATACCTTCTAGAAGTAAGGGCCGTCATGCAGAATGATGAAGTCAAAGTAACAGGACAAAATGTTGCAAAAAATGCACGCAGTCTTAAGGGACGTTCGCGGGAAAATGTTAATTGTACAGGTTATGTTAAAGTGAGTGATGTGAAAATAAAGTAAGATCTGCAAAACAGTCTTAGTGAACAGCTTTAGCAATAATTAATGCGGTGCGTGCGATATAATATGAAAAAATCGCTAGAAAATGTTTATCAGTTGTTGTTAGATAATGTGATGTTTCGTGCCAATTTACTGTCGCGATACAATTGACTGATGCAAAATGAAAGTTATGGCTAAATATGATTATTATTACAACGCATCCCCGCACAAAAAACTAACGTTTTTTTTTCATATTTAAGCTAAAAAAACCAAAAGTGAAACTAAAAGTGAAATCTCCGTGTATATCGGCACTGCCTCGTGGAAATCTCAAAATTGAGTTTCACCATTACGTCACAGCAACAACGATTACGTAGCCTGACGGCTTGTACTTCTAGAGGGTATTGACTACATACTCATCCTAGATTTTTTGTTGCTCCCATATCGCTCTCTCTCGCAAGATAATCAAACACACTCTCAGGTCACTTCGACAGATACTTCATTGCGTGAATGGAGGCGCAATTTCAAGGTCAAAGTTTTTTTTTGTGAAAATGGAATAAGTTGGTATGCTGGTAAGGAACAAACCTCTTACACTGTGACCAAAGTCACAGCGTAAGAAGTTAGCTCGTAACCAGCGTGAAGACTCCGTATATGTATAAGGACCCAAAATCCATTGAACCGGCCTGAGATTTATTGTTGATCAGCCTGGAAAATTGGACAAATCGTATGGAACAGAAAGAGATGCAAGATAAGATCCGCCAACCACATACTCAGGCTAGATTTTTCGTTTCACTCATAGATTTTTCGTTGCACGCAAAAAATACCAGCGCAATCTCAGGTTGCTTTAACAGATAATGCATTACGTAAATGAAGGTGCAGTTTCAAGGTCAAAGTGTTGTTTCGGAAAAATGGAATAAGTTGGCACACAGGTTAGGAACTTACTTCCTACGCTGTGACTCTGGCAGGCTAGGAACTAACTTCCTACGCTGTAACTCTGGTAAGTGAAGGAAAAGATAAGTGGGCGAACTCCTTTCATTTTCCAAAAAAAACACTTTGGTCTTGAAATTGCGCCTCCATTTACGGAATGCATTATCTGTCAAAGCAACCTAAGAGTGCGCGAGTATTTTTGTGAGAGTGAGCCGTATGTGAGCAGTGAAAAATCTAGCCTGAGTGTGTAGTTGTCGAATCTTATCTTGCATCTCTTTCTGTTCCATGCGATTTCTTCCAATTTTCCAGCCTCATCAACAATACAATCTCAGGCCGGTTCACTGGATTTTTGGACCTTGTACATACACGGTGTCCGCACGCTGGTAAGGAACCAAATTCTGAGCCTGTGACTCAGGCACAGCGTAAGAAGTTAGTTCCTAACCAGCGTCCCAACTCCGTATATGTATACGGACTAAATATCCAGTGATCTAACCTAAGATTGCATTGCTGGTCAGCCTGGAAAATTGGAAGAAATCGCATGGAACAGAAAGAAAGACAATAAACGATTGGACAACTACATACTCAGGCTAGATTTTTCGCTTCTCACAAACGGCTTTCTCGCTAAAAATTCCAGCTCACTCTTAGGGTGCTTTGACAGATAATGCATTGCGTAAATGGAGGCGCAATTTCAAGGTCAAAGTGTTTTTTTTTTTGGGAAAATTGAATAATTGACACGCTGGTTAGGAACTAATTTCTTACGCTGTGCCTCAGGCTAAATTTTTCGTTGCTCGTATACTGCTCACTCTCGCAATAAATATCAACACACTCTCAGGCTGCTATAACAGATAATGCATTGCGTAAATGGAGGCGCAATTTCGAGGTCAAAGTGGTTTCCTGGGGAAAATGGAAGGAGTTCACTCACTTATCTTTTCCTACACTTTGCCAAGGTGTAGAAAAAGATAAGTGAGTGAACTCCTTCCATTTTGAGATTTGATTGTTGAGCAAACTGGAAAACTGGAAGAAATCGCCTGGAACAGAAGGAGGTGCGAGATAAGATTCGACAACTACATACTCAGGCTAGATTTTTCATTGCTCGCATACGACTCACGCTCGCAAAAATTACCAACACACTCTCAGGTTGTATTGACAGATAATGCATTGCGTAAATGGATGCGCAATTTCAACGTCCAAGTGGTTTTTTTTGGCGAATGGATCCACTCCGACTGGTTCGGTTCCACTCGTTATGTTATTTCACTCAAACTTCCTACTTTGGGACAGATGACTTTCCACTCAGCCGAAATCATCTGACCGCCGTCAGTTGACACTTTGGACTGTCAGCTTGTTTCCAATGAGGTGCATCTGAATTGTCACTCGTGTTGTAAGTAAGCAGCTCCAAGTAAATTTTCTGACACGGGTGTTATCGGACAACGCGGGCTGATACTTCGTGATAAATCAACATCAATCTACATCAAGCAAGTATTCGTTTCCATTATTAACTATTCGTTATCAGTGACATTGCGTACATTGTTCCGATCTCCATCGGATGTTCATTTGCCTGCGACCCTGGGTTGATTCGTTCCGCCTGATTAACTTGAGTGTCCTTCCGAAGTGTCTATGGACCAATTTCGGTCCCCTGTTTTACGTGTGAGTCCTACCGCGCTCTTCCGGTTATCCTACGCGACTCACGACGATCTTGTATGTGACCCCGTACGATATCGGCCATTCGAGTGCTCGCTCGACAGCTGAATATGGGTCAAATGTTGACCTAGGGCAGTTGTTGACTGTATGAATATCTTGGACAGTGCGCTGGCCTGTAGTGCATATCCATGCGTCAGAATCTGAACATATTGATCTTCCCTCCAGGCTAAGACAACGTTTTGATTTCTTAAGCCCAACTCATATATGCCTAACTTCAAATTAACTACGCGACAATCTCCATCTTTCTCCCTATTGGAGAACGGTGGAGATCCTTGTTTTATGGTTTTTGCTATTAATACCCCCAGAACTCAAAGTGTCGTGACAATATCTGTATATATATATACAGTGAAACCTGTGAAGTTCACCACCTCCACAAGCTGATCACCTGGCTAATTTGACCAGTTTTTCCTAGCTCAATTCGTTCCCAATACAAATACACCCTTATAAGCTGACCACCTGTCTAAAGGCTGGTACTGAGTTCGAGTTCACGTGAAATTTTGACATGTCTCTATTATCTGGTCATTCTTTCGAGCGAAAATTTTGCCAATGCAGAAAAGCAAAGACAATGCTCATTTCCGACGGATAAAATGTCAAGAATTTCACTTTTCGATCGATTTTCTTATTGAAAAGACATTTGCGCTGCTCCATTTTCAAATTGAAACACCAAATGTCACTTTTTAGTTCGAAAGAATGAACTGCACAAACTAAATTGGCGTGAAATGATTGGAGACATGTTTCAGTGCCATCTACGTTTTCAACGCGAAAGCAACTTCAAAGCAACTTATCATGCTAAGAACACAGTACCACTATTGCTTATTTTCAAACTAAATTTTCACCGAAACAGATTTCACGTGAAATTTTGTAAGAAAATTTCACGTGAAATCGAACTCAGTACTATGCTTAACTTGTAACTTGACCGTAAGTCTGTAAAACGTCACATTACATTTCACCTTTCTAAGCTGACCACTTTGGTTTTTCTATGAAAAATCTGTCTGGCTACTGAAATAAAAATACTGAGTATATATAATTTCGCCACCGTGACAGTAAAAATTTACTTTTTTTCAAGTTTTGCTTTGCATTCTAAATTGGTAGAAACTTATTTGTAGTGAAATGTACTACTGTTTAAGGTTTTTTCTTCTAGGCGGAAAATGGCACAAAAACGAAAGTAAAGTGTAGAACCAAATTTGCTTATGAAAAAGAAAATTTGAAATGAAGTCGACGCAGGAAAAAGCCAATGATTTTTAGTGGAAAAATATAAAATAGTGAAAACTACAGTTGTTAACATTATCAAGAATAAAGAATGGATTTTAACAGCATTTAACCAAAATGTTAATCTAGAAAGAAAACGCAAATTAAAGCAGACGCAGCTCAAGCCTTTCAAGGACAAAGTTCTAGAATTTTTAAAGAAGGGTCGGTCAAAATATATCCCAGTGACTGGCCCATTACTTCAAGTGAAAGCATTGGTTGCGAAATAATATCCAGTTTAGAGCATTATCCGGTGAAAGTGCAAATGTTGACTATGACGCAGCGGCGCATTGAATACATAAATTACTTGACATTTTAGAGGAATATAGGTCGAAGACCAGTTTATTGTGGAGGAAACTGGTTTGTTTTATAGGCAACTTCCAGCCAAAAGCATTGTGACAAAAAAACGAAAAGTGTAAAGGGAGCAAGTTGGCCAAGGAAAGATTGAGCATTTTGCTATGCTGTAGTTCAACAGGAAAGAAGCTAAAACCACACGGATTTTTAAAACAAATTCCATTAAGATGCCAGATCTGCCCGCACTTTAAAAATCGAACAAAAAATCATGGTTGACAACAGCAATATTTTGAGGAATGGTTACATAAAATAGATAAAGAAATGCAAAAAACAAGGGAGCAAAATAATAATTTTATTAGATAATCCTACAAATCATAAACTTGAGACCTCTTTTACGAATGTACAAATAAAATTCTTGCCTCCAAATTTGACATCTGAGCTCCAGCCTTTGGACCAAGGCATTATCCAACGTGCGAAGCTAAATTATCGGAAAAATCTTTTGCCACACTTAATATCCATGATAGATACTGAATCCGGCCCAACCTACGAAATGGTCAGAAAAGTAACTGTTTTAGATGCGATTAGGTGACAGAAGACATAAGGAGAAATGTTTTCAAATTTCGCAGCAAAAAGAAGCCAGCTGTAAAATCTGTTGCTGCTGCAGTACGCGAACAGACCTATAACATATGCTTATATGACATATATAAAATATGCTTTTACAACATATATAAAATATACTTCTACGACATATAAAGTCTGTCCGCATACTGCAGCAGCAACATATTTTTATAGCTGGCTTCTTTTTGCTGCAAAATTTGGCTTGCAGCAAGAGTACAACAACAACTTTCTGCCAATCTATTCAGGTACGCGAACAGAGCTAATTATAATACGCTTATATTTATTACATTTTGATTGTGTCACGAAATCGAACAGCATCGCATCTGCTGCAGACAGCAAGATCACGCATGGTGCCATATTCTTACCGGCGTGCTAGCATGGCGAAGTCGATGATGAGGCCTGCGAATAGAAAGTAGAAATTTACAAATTGCACAAAAACATATTTGCGATTAATTCCACACACCATTATAATATAGCCACATGGCACTTGAAGTGCTACCTCCATAGATATGAGAGGTATGTCTGTCCATAAATATGCATATGGCTACCTTCAAATATTTTCGAATTTGTAGGGAAAAAATTTACTTTTGACATCGAATGTCACTTTTTAGCCCAAAAAGAATGAACTGTACATACTAAATAGGCGTGAAAAGATTGGAGACATGTGTCAATGTCTATATTTTCAAAGCGAAAGCAACTTTGAGGCAACTTTTCATGCTAAGAACAGAGTACCACTCTTGCTTATTTTCAAGCTAAATTTTCGCCGAAACCAATTTCACGTGAAATTTTGTATGAAAATTTCACGTGAAATCGAACTCAGTACTATGCAGTGGCGGCTCGTGGGAGTCAATGTAAGTGGGGCTAGTCTGCAAGGACCGGTACTTACTTATATTGGAAATTCGGAACAGTTTTATATTTAAAAATGGGATTAAAATAAATAAATACTATGCACAAATAAGTCAATTCAGTAATAAATTCCTCCGGGAAAATTCTTCTAAATATTTGCATCAGCTTATTGCTGCCTATTTTTCCTTGCGGCTATTTTTTGTTGAATAAATCTATTACCTGCTCATTAAAATCTTCAGCTTCTTTACTAATAGATAATACTGCAAATAAATTGAAACGTTTTTTATATTTATTATAAGTTTTAAAAGTTTCAGTATTCTTTAGGTTGCTAAATCATCTTTCAGAATCTACTGGATCTAATTGGAATGATAAAACGTATTTAAATTAAATTATTTATTTGTTAAACAGAAGAAATCATATTAATATCTTTAAAGGAAGCTTTACAATTCAGTAGCAGATGACATATTTAGAACACTTCATTATTTGATTGATTGATTGAAGAAGATTTTTATTTCATTTTAGTTGTACATTCTTAACCTAGCTTAAAGTATAATTAGCAATAATAATTTAAAGTGTAGCGGCTATACTATTTTGGCCTGCTGGCTCTTATGGTTTTTTTATATAAATATTTTTTTCTTTAACACTTTTTATCTTACACACTAATAATACTACCCAGCTTGTACAGTACTGGGGTTACCTGGGCAATACTTGACTTAAAATCTACCTTACACTACAATTAAGCTCTAACCTATACCTAATTATAACTAACCTAACCTAATTAGCCCTAAAACTTAACCTAGGTCTTACAATTAGCCTCTTCTGTTCGACGGAAGGCCTACATAGCTAAATAGCGCATCCATGAGCTCGAGATCATAAACTGATTTCGCGGGGCGCATAAATGGCTCATTAGAGCCACCTGTACACCCTATTGACCGAATTAGTCCGTTTTCATGTCCGTCAGTTTGTCCGTAGAATCTTTTCGTTAATTCTACAACCCGGTCCCTAAGTGGCTTCAGACCCGACTCCTGATAGAGGAGAAGGTTCTTCGGCCACTTTTTAGTTACCGGATTGTAGAACCTACCAGTGCAGAAGCGGAGGATTCTTCTTTCGAATATCTCCGCTTCTACCATGACAGTCTTTGAACAGGTAATCCAGGATGGGGAAGCATAAGTCAGGATAGGCCGGATCAGGGTCTGATAGCAAATGGATTTAGCTTTGGTGGTCATACCCATCTTTTTGGCGAAAAGATGTCTAATGCGTTGAAATGCGAATTTGGCAGCTTTGATTTTACGCCGCACATAAGGATTAAATTTTAGAAATTCGTGAAAATCAACACCGAGGTACTTTAGAGATGAGCTAGGAGTAATCTTAGAAGTTCCGAACGAGACAGCGAGTTTTTTGGTCTTGTTGCGAATAGTTTGCGATCCCCGATACTTAGAAGGATTGCGAAATACACTAAGCTGTGTCTTACTGCTATTTGGTTTGATGCCCCATTCGTCAAAATAAAGACTTAATTCTGCCAAGTAGTATTCCAGGCTCCTCGCTGCTTTGAGTGGATCTTGGCTCGACGCGAATAAGAGCGTGTCATCGGCATATTGAAGAATTTGGACTTGAGGTTGGGCCACTGGAATGGGAAGGTCAGCGGTGAATATAGTATAAAGAATTGGGGCAGTAACAGAACCTTGTGGCACTCCTGATGTCACAGGTCCTTTGGGAGAATTTGCTCCATTAACGCTGACATAGTATTGCCTGTTGGTAAGAAAGCTCGCTGCGAGTCTTATCACCTCTTCCGGGAATCCAAACTTGATCAACTTAAATAGAAGACCTTCGTGCCATACGGAATCGAAAGCCTTCTCGATATCTAAAGCACACACTACTGTTGGAATGTTTTGCTCATTCAAGTGAGACACGGTTTGATCGTGCAGGTATGAGATGGCGTGCTGCGTCCCGTGCCTGCGCCTAAAGCCAAATTGGTGATCAGGAATCACCTGCATGCGCTCACAATGTTCTTTTATCTTTTCCAGCCAAATTCTCTCAAAAATTTTCCCCAGATTAGGGAGGAGAGAAATTGGGCGGAAATTGCTGGCCGCTTTACTTTTGCCCTTCTTATGGATGGGAATAATCTTGGCTACTTTCCATGAGTCGGGAAAGTAACCATTGTTCAGGGCATTGTTAAATACAATGGAGAGAATTCTGAGCATAGAGAGTGGTAGATGTTTAATAATGAAATTAGACATTCCATCATGCCCAGAAGACTTCTTGCTTTTTACTCCGCGCAGCAGTTGCACCAAGTATCCACTATTAACAAAGTGGAACTGGTCATTTGCGCCTTGCGGATCGTCCGAAGGATTTTCGGATGAAAATGTGGCCAGTGGCTCGTGGTGTGTATCTAGGAAGCGACTGACTTCTTCTCTTACCTTTTGGCGGTTAGGAGCAGAACTGTCAGGCGGAACAGCATTCAACTGAGATTGGAATGTTGATGCAAACAACTCAGCCTGATGACTAGGACTGCTCACAACAACATCGTCAATCGTCACCACCATCTCGTGGCTGTTATATTTACTAGAAAGCAAATTTATTTCCTTAAACATGTCGGGGCCTGGTCGAATGTCGCCCAGCCGCTGTACAAGCTGCTCACTGCGAAATTTACCAACCATTTCAGCAATTATTTTGCTGAGACAGTTGGTATTCGAGAGTAGCGACTTGTACAACGGGTGATCCCTCCCATGTCTGTGGAAAATTCGCTTTAACTTGCAGCGCCAAATGTGTCTCACTTTCATGTGCTTAACAATTTCCGGCGGCAGTGCATGATTCTGATACTTATTAAGAGTGATCAAGCGTGTATTCCGGATAACGGTTTCATTTATAATGTCATTGATGGACTCTATAATATTATCAACCTGACGGTTTGCTAAGTTTTCCGTCACACAAACATCAAGATTTCTTACCGCATTGTCTATGTCCCGTTGAAAATTGCCCCAATCGGTATTTTTAAAAGACCTAGTTGTCTTTGGGGGTCTTTTCATGAAGCTGAAAAATGAGCGAAACAGAAGTCGGAGCTTCACGGCAAAGTGATCAGACATACCTGCATGCGTCCAACAGTGTGGGAGATCAATACTGTTGAGCAGGTCGTCTGACAGGAGAAAAAAATCTATTGTCGAGTTACTACTTGGCCTGGTTGGCGAGTTCGGAGCAACTATTTGCAATGAAACGGGAGGACTGCTTAGCTGCAGCCATTCGAGCAACACCCTGCCATTTCCGTTCGTTACGGAATCTCCCCAGGTTGGGTGTCTCGAGTTCAGATCGCCACCGATAAGCGAATATTTGTATTGACTAGTGATTGAGTTAATGACTCCGAAATCGTGCAATAGACTTGACTTTGACGAACTGCATCTAACGTACAGAGATACAACGAGGATTCGCCGGTGATCAGTGGTTTTGATCACCGCTGCAGCAATGGCGCAGCATTTAAGATCGGGAACCGCGACGGGTTCCATGTCCAGATTACTCCTAACTAAGAGTGCAGAGCCACCATTTTGATTGTCAAAGACACTGGTGAACCCTTTAAAGCTAACCCTGTGGAATTTTGAGAGTCTGGTTTCTGTTATCATTACGATATCGGATTTCAATGCATCTAGGAGATGTTGAGCAGACGCTCTTTGCGCCATCGAGATGAGCGAAGCGCTATTGAATGTAGCCACCTCAACCAACTTACTTAAGAAGGGTAGTCAGCAGTTTAAGAGTGGCAACCAACCCTTCAGCATCAGTTCCCGCTGCCAATACTTGGGTGATAAAGTTATTTATCAGTCCCAGATTGGCATTGGCTGGAGATGATCCCGTGGAGGTTGGAGCTCGTTGAGCACCAGAATCAGGAGAAGAAGTATTTCCTACTGCCTGTGCGTATGAAATACCACTTCGCCTGTAATTCGAAACGCTCTGCGTCACAAACTGCTGACGTTCCTTGCGAGCCTGATCACGGCGAATATTCTTCGCTTCAATCCTGGCCGCCATTTCTTTATATGCCGGGCATCCACGATAGTTGGCTGGGTGACCATTTAGACCACAGTTGACGCATGCAGGCTGTGCGTCTTCCATTTTTTTACAGTCGCCGCGTGGGTGCCTCTCCAGGCACTTCACGCAGCGGTGGACAATGGTGCAGTTGCCTGCAACATGGCCGAAATTCTGGCAGTTATAACACTGCAGCCTCTCTTTGTTCCGTATTTTCTCCCAAGACACTCTCTGCCAGAGGATGGACCGTATTTCAAATACAGCAGCTAGCTCCTGAGAAGGCTCGAATTGCGCAATGAATAGCCCGGACTGGGGTCTGAAGTCTTCAGCCGCTACCGACTTACTGAGTTCCCGGTCTTTGCGGGTGAGGAAGTACGATACCGACTTCACCTTCAGATCAGGGTACTGCGCCACTAGCTCAGAGTGTATATCCGCAGGTTGAACGCCCCTGTGCAGGCCGCGAATGATAAGTGACTTAGGTTTTTCCGTAGCTGCAGTGTAAGTGGTTGCATTTCGACCAGTGGTTTTAATTAGTTCGAAGACCTTTTTGTGGTCTTCTAGGGAGGCACACAGAATGAGTGATCTATCACTCGAGATATTTTTACTAATGTTCGAAGAACATTAGTATTAAAATCGATTCGGCCAAAAATTCATATTTCTTTATATATATATATATATATGTACAAAAAATTTCAGTGAGATAATCTCGGGAACGCGCCATTCGATTGAGCTGAAACTTTCAGGATACATTGGTGTATATGCAGAATAGGTCCAGGTCTCTTTAAATGTCAGTTGTTGTAAACCTTTTCGCGCCGGCGGGCATTTAAGTGATATTTTTAATATACCTATTATTTCGTGCACAAATGATTTTCGCAAAAATAAAGTTAATAAAATAAATTTCTAACGTGTTTTACATATGAATCGGATAATGCTTTGGAATATTTTAACCCTATGTGTGCGCTGGGTGCCTAAAAAGAGGACGGGAAAATTTGAAAATTTTTAAATTTCGATAACTTTTGACAGAGCTATTCAATCATTACCAAATTTTCAGGACATATTGATATTATTTAGTTGTAGATTAATGTGGCTTTTAATGAGCGTGCTGGCAACCCTGTAGCTAGGGCAGGCACTGAAAGTGAAAACCTCCAAATCATCGTCTCTCTTGAAAAAATGCAGTTTCTTCAAAAATAAGCCTTTCATATGTAAATCTTGTGCTTTGTTTACATAACCAAAAAAAAAAAAAAGATATGGTATAACGGGCACGCCTGGCAACCCTTGCCCAATTTACCTATATTTTTAGCATCAAAAACTTCTGTTCACGGAAACTCACGATCCGATGGGCAGAATTATTTGAAATTCACAGCATGTATTGACCTTAAATAGGACCAGGTCTGATAGAAGTGATTTTGAAATGCGGGCAATTCTGTGCCAGTGGTGCCATCTTGAAAAACCACTAAAAAAGATAACTGTTTTTAGCCCTATAAATTCTGATTGAATCGTTCGATTTTGACGAAACTTACACAATTGCTGGACCTTACTTTAAGCCACGTTTGGTAGAAATTTGGTCGAAAAATTCGATTGGAGCTGCCAGCTATGATAATTTTGGTGTCTTCATTTTGAAAAAAAAAATTTGGAAGTAAAAACATTCAAACCATCGAATATTCAAAAAAATGTCCGTTTCTTACAATAAAGCCAATCTGTATATAAATCTTATGTTTTATCTACACGTTCAAAATAAAACTTTGGAAATTTCATGTCGGACAAGAACGGTAACCCTCTCCCAGTTAACCTATATATTTAGCATCAAAAACTTCTGTTCACGGAAACTCACGAACCAATAATCAGATACAGCTAAAATTTACAGAATGCATTGGACTTAAGTAAGACCAGATTTGATAGAAGCGATTTTGAATTGTGGGCAACTCTGTGCCAGTGGTGCCATCTTGAAAAATTACAAAGAAAAAAAACTGCTTTTTGCCCTATGAAATGTGAATAAGTTACCAGATTTTCATGAAATTGACACAGAAGCTAAACCTAACTCTAATCTCTGTTTGGTGGAAATTTGGTTGAAAAATTTGATTGGTGCTACCTGCTATGGTAATTTTTGTGTCTTTGGTTTTGAAAATTCGCTCAGGAAAATAAAACTTTTTGTACTATAACTTCCAGTGCAGTCATGAAATCAATACGAATTTCATACAATTAATGAAACCTGTCATAAACATTATTCAGGCCAAATTTGGTTGAAAAGACACGATAGGGTTGCCAGCTATTGTTGGTTTTGTGTTTAATTGCAATATCTTTATTAAGCGGTTTTATCGTAGAATTTTCAAATGGTAATGATATTGTAGTGACAATAAACAGCAAATATTAAGCTTTCGATCATTTGAAAAAACTCGCTGCAGGTAACCCTAAATTTCTTTATACTCCTATAACTTCGAATGTAATTAAACAACGTGAAGCAGATTTGATATATTCTTGGATTTGATACTGGCGAAAGGTTGCCAGCACGAGTCGGTTGTGCTACTTTTGTATCAATAAATGCTTACAGTTAGTATACATACCGGAAACATTTACAATGAAAATAAATAACCGATGTTACAATTCGCAAAGTTCTGCAAATTTTTCGGATCGCAGCCCCAAACACCAACTTCAGTTACAGTGCTGCAGGCACTGAGCATTTTCTTCATTGATGTTATATGAGATGCTGCTTTCAAAATTATGTGAAATAAGCAACTGATAACGAATATAATTAACCCGTGTTTTGCTCTCATAAACGTTGAAATTCATGCCAGTGGTAATATCTGAAACCTTGCACCATATGAGTTATAATGCATTCTTAAGACGAAAGTAAAACGTGGCATTTGAAACAGTTTGGCCGTAATAAGCAGCACATGTGGTGGAATATGCACTCAAAACCTGCACGATTCTTCTACTGTTCTTCGAACATTAGTGTTTCTAGCGGTTCAGGTGCGCTAGAGTTTTAATATTCACCCTGATTCCTTGAGCGTGAAGCTCTGTGATGAACTTCGGAATGTCCATCTTATAAGCCGTTATAGCGGGAACCTTAGGGGCTTTCGTGGGAGGGATAAGAGGGGAGGTCGTTAATAGGTTTTGGGAAGAAACTATTACCTGTTCCGTTGTTTTTGTCTTTCGTCGCGTGACCAGGTTGAAATCCTGGCTGTATTGATCGAATTGGGCTGGTGTTGCTGCAGTTGGAACTACTGATTTTGGCGCGCTTGTCTGCTCATGGATGGCTGGTTTGGCATTCGCGTTAAGTGCTGCTGTTGGTGGTTTTCTTGCTGCATGAAACTTTTCAGTTTGTTCTTGGCTGCTGGCCAGGAATGACGTCATCTGCCGACGTAAATCATCTATTTCCCTCCGCAGGGCACGATTTTCCTTCTCGAGTATAGCAACCTTCTCCATCGCTTTTTTATTTCCTATCTCATCATCTAGGTCCGATGTTTCTTGAGCTTTAATTTTTTTTCTTTTTCCCATCACACCTTACGAGATAAGGCCGAACTTCAACACACTGTGCAAAAATGTTACGTGCACCTGCTCTTTTTCGAGCCCGACACTTATTTTAATTTTATTTTCCGCAATCAGTATTTTATTAATATTACGATGCAATGTTCACTGCAATCGAGTTAACGGCACTTCACTTGAACACAACACCCAAATCACAGATCGTAGCAACGATACAAGTCACTTGTCAAATTTCACCGTTACGTACGTTTGTTTGTATATAGCGGTACGGAAGCACAAGACGATTTCTTAACACAACCTATCGGCTTCGATGTTCGCAGTGAACTCACACTTCATTATTTTATATTAATTTTGACTGGATTAAACTGGATTATAATCATATCCCAAACTTATCAATCCTATAACATGAGGATCATATAGTTAGCTTCACCATTCATTCCTTATGATTAGACTTCCTTGATTTCAAACTATTTTTAATTGAAATTAAATTAATAAACTACATCCTAGGTTAGGTTAATGTAAAACATTATGAAGAATATTCGAAAATTTTATTAAAAAGTCACTAGAAAAAATTATAATGATCATTATTCATATAACTTAACAATTCGATTACTTCTATTATCGCAACAACGTCCCAAGCATCCCATCTAATTAAATCAAAGCAATAAATTCGATATCCCAGGCTTTCAAAAACAGATTGTTATATTCGGGGACTAAAAATTCCAGCAAATAATCATCGATCTTGGGGTACTTCTTTGACTTTGGTAAATTTTGACTAATAAATATTTATGCTTTGAATAGCACGAAGATTAACAATTGTTTTATTTTTGTTTGGTTAACAAACTTTTTAAAAGTGTCTTCAAAAATCAATTATATTGTAAACAGTGTATATTGTATTTTCTCACACATTTTTAATGCAATCAACATTTTGCATAAAATATCATACGTACAGACCTGTCTGTATCATATCAAATCATGTTGTAGACGAGCACACAATTTTTCTATCATATTTGGTATTACAATTTTTTTTATTACAATTTTTCTATCATAGATAATATCAACAGGCACTCTAAAAGCAAAACCATCGTTTACTCTTCAATTGCAAAACCCAATTAGCTTAATTTAACCCACTGGTACTACACACACTTTATTCAGTTAGCGAACGACGAACAAGCGATATACCAATAGAAGCTTAAGATTAGGGCTTAGTCCGTTGATTACTCTTTTTGCCATTGCGTATGACATGCACACACTCTGCGCTCAGTGATTTTTTTCAGTCGTTTCCTCTCTTTTCTGGGGCTAGTTCAACTTAGCCCGGCGCACATTGCATGTGGAATAGAATATGGAAAGAGAATATGAAAAGAGCATCGCGCGCATATTGCATATGCGAAGTAAGTTTTCTTGTATTGAATTATATGTACATACGAATTTATGAATGAAAATGAAATACAAATTTCGAAAGAGACAAGACATGAATGGATTTTAAAAACAGTTTGTGAGCGAAGTATTTTGATGATTTGTTTCGCTAAAATGAAATTTTATAGTTTGTAATAATTGAAATAGAGATTGGTTTCTTTACATTTTGGAATGAAAAAGGATGGTGGGGCTAAGCCCCACTAGCCCGATGCGTAGAGCCGCCACTGGTACTATGCTTAAGAAGTTAGTTCCTGACCAGCGTGCGGACTCTGTAAATGTATAACTAGCCTGAGATTGTATTGTTGAGCAACCTGGAAAACTGGAACAAATCGCCTGGAACAGAAGGAGGTGCAAGATAAGACACAGCGTAATAACAACCAGCGTACCAACTTATTCCACTTTCCCAAAAAAAAACACTTTTACCTTCAAATTGCGCCTCCGTTTACGCAATGCATTATCTGTCAAAGCAGCTTGAGATTATGTTGGTCTATTTCGCGAGAGTGGCCGTATGTGAGCAGCGAAAAATGTAGCTTGAGTATGTAGGTGGCGAATTGTATATTACATCTCCTTCTATTCCATGCGATTTCTTCCAACTTTCCAGGCTGACCAACAATACAATCTCAGGTTAGGTCACTGGATTTTTGGGCCGTATACATATACGGAGTTGGTACGCTGGTAAGGAACTAACTTCTAACGCTGTGGATAAGATTCGACAACTACATACTCAGGCTAGATTTTTCATTGCTCGCATACGACTCACGCTCGCAAAAATTACCAATACACTCTCAGGTTGCTTTGACAGATAATGCATTGCGTAAACGGATGCGCAATTTCAACGTCCAAGTGGTTGTTTTTGGAGAATGGAAGGAGTTGACACGCTGGTGAGGAACTAACTTCTTACGCTGTTGCATTAATATAAGTACGTTATCGATACTTTTGATTGATCCAAAGTAAAATTGTATTTGAATTGAAACTGTTCGATATTTTGCTCATATCAATACTTTTATGGTGACATTGCATCGTAAAATATTATGCTTGAGTTACAATCAATGCAACCAACATTCGCTGCCAAGTTTTGTTGGTGGAACGAGTTACAATCAATGCAACACAACATTTGCCGTCATCTGTCACTGGCTATATTAACGAAATTGTTGTTTTATAATATGGATCCTTTACAGTCTCGGAAAGTTATATCAGTGAATATTTGATCTTTTAACAGCTGCAGCGTATATTTCAGAGCAAAAATGAGCAAAAGAAAAACAAATTTTGATTGTCATTTGCATACGAAATTTCCCATTTCCCGGACTTTCATAGGAACGGGTGGAATTGGATATTTTCAAATATGTTGTTGCCATGCCAAGTTTGAGGTATGAGCAAACTCTGCTGCCAAGCAAAGTTGTGTTGCATCATTGTAACTGCTCTCATACGTTCTCATGTGTTCAAACTCATGTTGTTGTGCAACAAATGTTGGTTGCATTGATTGTAACTCTAGCTTTAGATTCGAAGTAACATTTTTTTAAAGCTGCATGTGTGCACATGCTTATTAATATGCAATCATTTGAAAACATAACAAGGGAAGTTTGTGGTGAAAAGTCTTTGAGTATAAAGATATTAAGAGTCGCAATATAGCAAGCAGACTGTTTTCATTTGACCAAGATTTTACCCATACTATGAAAATTTATGAACTTTCGGACAAATTTTTCGGGGCGTAGATGAATGGTTTGTTTTGGATGCAGAGGCTTGGTGCGGAAATTTGAATATATATAAATGTTGTGGGTAAATCTGATATGAATATTCAAGCTTCAATATTCTTTTCCCGAAACTAAATAGTTGATATACGAAGTGAAAAATGAAATAAAGAATTAACTAATCTAAATAAATATACACATATACAAAAACATATATTGTTACCATTATAATCGTTTTTAAACGGGAAAAACAAACTTGATCCCTCCTCTTCGACTTGGACAAAAGATGGAAGCTCCGGGTGACCGTCACTCAGAAGAAGACAGGGGTGGCTAGATTTTTATTAAATTTTTGGGCGCCAATGGCTTCTAACCAAAAGCAAAAACTGCCGACCAAATGTTGCCTCGAAACGAAAAGAAAGCAACTCTTCGAATTATGCCCACTGGGTAACGGTATTTCGCACTTTCGCTCTGACTAATTTACCACTACCGTTCAAACCGAGACAAAGATAATGGTACGAACGGAAACCACGGTTTTAAAATTCAGCCTCTATTACTATTATTTCTGTTTAAGAAAATTTGTTCACAAAACATTCGCGTTTCAACGTGTTGCCATAAATGGTAAAGTCTTTTAAGATCAGTGTGACCAAAGAATAACAAATCGAAAATCAACAAAGATCGAAAATCAACAATATGTAAATAAATAATAGTTACAGCACCTGTGTGAAATCCCGTGCTGGGCCCTTTCCGACATCGGCACTACTTCCTTGTTGCAACTCGCTGTTATTTCCAAAAACTAATCCCACTTGGACGTTATGAAAGGTGTTCTTATGACACTCCTCCGAAATTCGAATCTGCGTTCGACTCGTTACTGATCGGAAACAAGATGCTCTGCGCTCGTTCTATTATTATTTTACTCCCAAAGATACGATTGTGGTTCCACTCGATCGTCACCACTGATGTTCTAATGATGCTTCTTTAAAACTCGCATCTGCAAGCGCCTCGATGTTCTTCCGCCAAACGGCGATTCTTTGGTTTGTTCGATTGTAGGAAAAATTTTCATACTACCGGGACTTTCCCTATTCCAGTGGATCCACTCCAACTGGTTCGGTTCCACTCGTTATGTTATTTCACTCAATTTTCCTACTTTGGGACAGATGACTTTTCACTCAGCCGAAATCATCTGACCGCCGTCAGTTGACACTTTGAACTGTCAGCTTGTTTCCAATGAGGTGCATCTGAATTGTCACTCGTGTTGTAAATAAGCAGCTCCAAGTAAATTTCCTCACACGTAGGGACACGATATCGAAAGAAAGTATCGATACTTTTACTTTAAAGTAGTATCAGAACCAAGTATTGATATAAGTGCCGTACTCATTGCGACAGTACTGATATGAGTAAATATCAAATGATACTTACTATAGTCAGTCAGTTTAGACTTCCAACGAAGCCAGAGATTTAAATTATAATGATAGGGCCGGGAACTGGTCTGGTGCCGTTCCGTGACTTTGTTCTCGGGATCAAGCACACAAAATTTACGTCACACATTTAGATCTAATTCGGAAGGTTATTTATTGGTGAGAACACACAGAGATTTTCCTACACCCCCCTAACACTCCCCTAATACTCCCCCTTGAAAGTGCATACACCCCCCCTAACACGGACAATTTTCCTACAAAAACGGATATTTGTGTCCTTTGTTCCAAAGAGACACCCCTCCTAAAATTCTGAACACACCCCCCAAGAAAAATGCCTGAGGAAACCCCTGAGAACACATGGGCGGGTACGTTTACTTCACTTGATTATCCCTTTCCATTACTCATTAATCCCGTTCTCACAGCGACGCCAAAAATATGGCAATCGATGTAAGAATTATTCTGCTCCAAGTCAGCATCCAGCAAAGGAAATAAGTCTGAGGCCGAATCACAACGGTTTATCAAGAAAATGGAGGCTCAAAAGCGCAACTCAGCCGACGTGTGGAGCTAATCGCAACTATTCTATCAGATTTCGTTTTGTTTGCTCGCTCAAGACGGGAGCAAGCAAACAGCATTCTTTGAGTCGGATTAGAAACATTAAAATAATAAATTTATTAAATTAAATTAAACTAGATAAAATTTAATTTTGAAGAGGAGATAAGCGATGATAAAAAACAGTGATATGATGAGGATGCGTACAAAAGACCAGATATTGTTCACGAGGATTCTTGCACTCTCAAGTCAAAAATGTGCCTGTTTACACATACATATATCACTTTTGAAACTAATTTAATATCATTGTTATTCGTCCATTGAGAGGACATTAGGATATGAAAGTTGATACTAATGACAGTGTACCAATGATGTCCCCGTACAGCAGCTATTTGAAACTCAAGTGATAAAAAACAATAAATTGTTGCAAGAAATTTGAAAAAGTTTTAATGCAGATTTATTCATTTAACATTTTTATTTAATTTAGAGACAAAAACAGATCCATTTCATTTATTCATTACAAACTTATTAACTAAAAATAAAACAAAGTCAACAATATGTCTCCAATAAAGTCTTCGTACACTAACGAAACAGTTTATGAAAAATCTTAAAAACTATAGATACATCTTTTGTTAATATTTAATTGGGTAGCCTTTATTTTTAATCACGGTTTTAAGACAGTGTGGCATCATTTCTTCAAGTATTTTTGCATAGCTTGGCTCTATTTCTGCTAAAGAACCTGTTTCAACTTCGGTTTTGAGCTAATATGATGAGGTCTAATCCTTTTTTCCAGCATGTTCCGCATGTGAGATCAGGACTTTGTGGCTGTGTTTTAAGCAAATATAGAATTTTGTACGCCAAGAACATTCTAGTCTTATGAGCATGCACTTAGGATCATTATCTTGTTGAAAGTAAAAATCCTTCGATTCACCCAATTTGTCAGCACTTGGCTGCAAATTTCCCTTGAGAATTGCAATATATGCTCGATGATCCATGTTTCCTTCAATTATTTCTAAGTTTCCAACGCCGCTGGCAGCGATACAGCCCCATACCATAACGCCGCCGCCACAGTGCTTGACAGTTTGCATGGTGTTTTTTTGGGTTGTAAGACACCCCTGGCTATTTCCACACTTTAAAAGCATGTTTTTGGCGTACAAAATTCTACATTTGCTTAAAACATCGCCGTAAAGTCCTGACCTCAATCCCACTGAGCACATGCGGAACATGCTAGAAAAAAGGATCAGGACTCATCCTATTAGCTCAAAATCTAAGTTGAAACAGGCTCTTGCCCATACACTGAAAATAGAGCCAAGCTATGCAAAAATACTTGTAGAATTGACGCCACTCTGCCTTAAAACCGTGATTAAAAATAAAGGCTTCCCAACTAAATAATACTAAAAAAAGTATCTATAGTTTTTAAGATTTTCATAAACTGTTTCGTAAGTGTACGAAGACTTTATTGCAGGCAAATTGTCGACTTTGCTTTATTTTTAGTTAATAACTTTGTAATGAATAATTTAAATGGATTAGTTTTTGTTTCTAAATTAAATAAAATCTTTAATGAATAAATCTGTCTTAAAACTTTTTCAAATTTCTTGCAACAATTTATTGTTTTTTATCACTTGAGTTTCAAATAGCTACTGTACGAAGACATAATTCGTAGCACAGTTTAGAAAGATGGGTCGATTTCCACACAAAAATGTTTCAGTCACATGTCGATACGATACTACCATCAAAGTATTGATATGAGTAAAATATCGAACAGTTTCGATTCAAGTAAAATTTTACTTGGTATCAAACGAAAGTATCGATACCGTACTAATATCAGTACTTTCATCGTGTCCCTACTCACACGGGTGTTATCGGACAACGCGGGCTGATACTTCGTGATGAATCAACATCAATCTACATCAAGTAAGTATTTATTTCCATTATCAACTATTCGTTATCAGTGACATTGCGTACATTGTTCCGATCTCCATCGGATGTTCATTTGCCTGCGACGCTGGGTTGATTCGTTCCGCCTGATTAACTCGAGTGTCCTTCCGAAGTGTCTATGGACCAATTTCGGTCCCCTGTTTTACGTGTGAGTCCTACCGCGCTCCTCCGGTTATCCTACGCG
Source organism: Nemotelus nigrinus (assembly GCA_947369275.1). Classification (NCBI taxonomy): domain Eukaryota; kingdom Metazoa; phylum Arthropoda; class Insecta; order Diptera; family Stratiomyidae; genus Nemotelus; species Nemotelus nigrinus. The sequence continues at coordinate 114,487,552 of OX376373.1, forward strand.
ACTCACGACGATCTTGTATGTGACCCCGTACGATATCGGCCATTCGAGTGCTCGCTCGACAGCTGAATATGGGTCAAATCTTGACCTAGGGCAGTTGTTGACTGTATGAGTATCTTGGACAGTGCGCTGGCCTGTAGTGCGTATCCGTGCGTCGGAATCTGAACATATTGATCTTCCCTCCTCGGTCGTCCTTTGCATTGGCGATAATTTCGGTGATTTCCGTCAGGTATTTGCAGATCATTTTTTCTTATAATTGGTGATCATTGCGCGTCGTGAATGTTTTGTGATTGTCGTTCCTAGTCGAACTTCGTGTCGTTTATGTTGTAATTTGTGAGCAATAGCGTTCGATCATCAGGTCGCTATGTATTGGTGTAATGTCAATATCGTGCGATCTTAAGTCTATTTACTTACAGGCTAAGACAACGTTTTGATTTCTTAAGCCCAACTCATATATGCCTAACTTCAAATTAACTACGCGACAATCTCCATCTTTCTCCCTATTGGGGAACGGTGGAGATCCTTGTTTTATGGTTTTTGCTATTAATACCCCCAGAACTCAAAGTGTCGTGACAATATCTGTATATATATACAGTGAAACCTGTGAAGTTCACCACCTCCACAAGCTGACCACCTGGCTAATTTGACCAGTTTTTCCTAGCTCAATTCGTTCCCAATACAAATACACCTTTATAAGCTGACCACCTGTCTAAAGGCTGGTACTGAGTTCGAGTTCACGTGAAATTTTGACATGTCTCTATTATCTGGTCATTCTTTCGAGCGAAAATTTTGGCAATGAAGAAAAGCAGAGACAATGCTCATTTCTGACGGATAAAATGTCAAGAATTTCACTTTTCGATCGATTTTCTTATTGAAAAGACATTTGCGCTGCTCCATTTTCAAATTGAAACACCAAATGTCACTTTTTAGTTCGAAAGAATGAACTGCACAAACTAAATTGGCGTGAAATGATTGGAGACATGTTTCAGTGCCATCTACGTTTTCAACGCGAAAGCAACTTCAAAGCAACTTATCATGCTAAGATCACAGTACCACTATTGCTTATTTTCAAACTAAATTTTCGCCGAAACAGATTTCACGTGAAATTTTGTAAGAAAATTTCACGTGAAATCGAACTCAGTACTATGCTTAACTTGTAACTTGACCGTAAGTCTGTAAAACGTCACATTACATTTCACCTTTCTAAGCTGACCACTTTGGTTTTTCTATGAAAAATCTGTCTGGCTACTGAAATAAAAATACTGAGTATATATAATTTCGCCACCGTGACAGTAAAAATTTACTTTTTTTCAAGTTTTGCTTTGCATTCTAAATTGGTAGAAACTTATTTGTAGTGAAATGTACTACTGTTTAAGGTTTTTTCTTCTAGGCGGAAAATGGCACAAAAACGAAAGTAAAGTGTAGAACTAAATTTGCTTATGAAAAAGAAAATTTGAAATGAAGTCGACGCAGGAAAAAGCCAATGATTTTTAGTGGAAAAATATAAAATAGTGAAAACTACAGTTGTTAACATTATCAAGAATAAAGAATGGATTTTAACAGCATTTAACCAAAATGTTAATCTAGAAAGAAAACGCAAATTAAAGAAGACGCAGCTCAAGTCTTTCAAGGACAAAGTTCTAGAATTTTTAAAGAAGTGCCGGTCAAAATATATCCCAGTGACTGGCCCATTACTTCAAGTGAAAGCATTGGTTGCGAAATAATATCCAGTTTAGAGCATTATCCGGTGAAAGTGCAAATGTTGACTATGACGCAGCGGGGCATTGAAGACATAAATTACTTGACATTTTAGAGGAATATAGGTCGAAGACCAGTTTATTGTGGAGGAAACTGGTTTGTTTTATAGGCATCTTCCAGCCAAAAGCATTGTGACAAAAAAAAACGAAAAGTGTAAAGGGAGCAAGTTGGCCAAGGAAAGATTGAGCATTTTGCTATGCTGTAGTACAACAGGAGAGAAGCTGAAACCACACGGAATTTTAAAACAAATTCCATTAAGATGCAAGATCTGCCCGCACTTTAAAAATCGAGCAAAAAATCATGGTTGACAACAGCAATATTTTGAGGAATGGTTACATAAAATAGATAAAGAAATGCAAAAACAAGGGAGCAAAATAATAATTTTATTAGATAATCCTACAAATCATAAACTTGAGACCTCTTTTACGAATGTACAAATAAAATTCTTGCCTCCAAATTTGACATCTGAGCTCCAGCCTTTGGACCAAGGCATTATCCAACGTGCGAAGCTAAATTATCGGGAAAATCTTTTGCCACACTTAATATCCATGATAGATACTGAATCCGGCCCAACCTACGAAATGGTTGGAAAAGTAACTGTTTTAGATGCGATTAGGTGACAGAAGACATAACAAGAAAATGTTTTCATCGAGCGGGTTTCAACTTAACGCCAGCATTGTATGATGTGGACGAAGTAAATTTAGAGTCAACTATTTCAGTCTTGCCTCAAATCATTCAAGATTATTTATTAGCTTCAAATGAATTTTATCATATCGATGGCAATCGTATGGAATAACTTTTAGAAGATGTTATGAGCATTTGAACCGGGATATCGGCAATAACTTTTTACTTTGCGTGCTAGTCATACTTGGAACTTCCCGGTTGCGTTAAGAATCTTACAGCAAGTGCTATAGTGGAAAGTTCCATGTGAATTAACATTTTTTTGTTTTTTTTTTTATACCTCCTTCACTCCACTCTCTCCATCACTCAATATGCACGGCCCGTGTGCATCACAAAATCATCAGTAAATAATTATTCCTAGTACTTCCCAGACAATTGGTGTATTGGTATAAGGGATAGTACCATCTTGCTTTTTTATAGTTAGTACTTTATGTCATATTGTGTACATTTTATTTGTCATCATGACGTGCGTTCAGAGAAAAGTTTACAAAAAACTCTGGATTTCATTAGCAGTGTGCTCTTCCGATGTAGATCTTCAGATTTTCTTTAAACTTTACTAAGTTTTCCGAATGTTTAACCGAATTAGGCAGTGTGTTAAAAAATTGTATTGCTTCCTGTACAGGGTCGGTCTTCATTCTTTCCGTCCTTACAGTTTGCACTGATAAATTACCCGCATTTCTTGTTGGAATATTGGTGGACTCACCAACAGTTCGAAGAATGTTTGGCCATTTGAGCTGTTTCGTTAAAATCTTATAAATCAATTTACCTCGCTCAAGCAATATAAGTTTGTTGATATTTAGAAGCCCAGTTCTAGCATATACCGTTGAAGTTGAGGTAAGTGTGGGCATTTTATGAATTGTTTTGATAGCTCTGGTCATAAGTCTTCCAATAAGCTCAATGTTGTGTTTGGAAGTCTGGCTCCACAACAGCACTCCATATGTGATTAAGGAAACAATGTACGCATGATAAATGGTAAGCTTGGTTTGTAAAGGTATAAATTCAAACCTTTTTATTACACCTATCATAGGTGCCACTTTGCATCTGATGCTGTTAATGTGGTTTGCCCATGTCATTTTATCATCTAGCACCAATCCTAGATATTTAATTGAATTTACATTTTCGAGCTGTACCCCATTTATTTGGATGCGTAGGTTCACTGGACGTTTGTTCCTCTGCTGAAACACAATGTATTTAGTCTTATGGATGTTAAGAACTAGTTTACTTTTCTGAAGCCAGCTGAAATATCGTTCTAAATCTGCATTTATAGTGTTCTGTAGTGTCAATTCTTCATTCCCGGAATAAAGAAGAAGGGTATCGTCCGCAAAGAGCACAATTTTGCAAGATAGCTGAATGTCCTGTATGCTATTCACGTATAGCAGAAAAAGAAGCGGGCCGAGGATAGATCCTTGTGGTACACCGATATTTACTTCACATTCTCGGCTGACGTAATTAGAATTTTTGGTTACTATCCGCCTATTTATTAGGTAATTTCTGACTAGTAGCTTTATTTTATCCCCAAATCCGTATTTACTTAATCGTTCTAGTAAAATTCCATGGTCGATGGTGTCGAAAGCTTTTTGTAAGTCAATGAAGATAGCTGCGGCATGATTTCCCTTATCCAGCTTAGAGTTTATAAAGTGCACTGCATCCAAGGTTGCCGCTAACGTGCTACTATGTTGTTGGAACCCATACTGAACTGGAGCCAAGATTGAATTTTCTTCTAAGAATTGTAATATTCTTGAATTTATTACCTTCTCAAATATTGTGCTCATAATACTGGTGACAGCAATGGGGCGGTAATTTGATGGATTTGCACGATCACCTCCTTTAAATACAGGAGTGATTCTTGTTAATTTAAGGCAATCAGGGAAGGAACCAGTTTTAAGGTGTTCATTGATGTTGGCTGTTAATATATTTATTATGTAGTTCTTCAACAGTTTGATGTCTTCAGAAGTGATTGCATCGAGTCCTGGAGATACTCCAGCTTTTAAATTATCTATTATTTCAGATATTTCTTTCCGTGATGTAGTGCGTAAATGCATGGACGTTAAAGTATTCACTTTTATGTTGATATCTGAGCCATAAGTAGCTTGCTGCTGCTGTGTAAGATTAGTCCCGATGGTTGCGAAGTAATTATTTAGATGTTGAGTCACAAGAGAGGGATCATTTAACAGGGTTCCATTCACACATAGTTCATTTATGCATGTCATATGCATTGTATCCTTTGAAGTTGATGTCACTTTTTTAATTATTTTCCAATATTTAGCACTATTTCCAGCTGCGTTCTCGAATTTATTGGCAAAATAACGTTTCTTTGCCTCCTGCGTAATCTTATTTGACTCCTTTTTTTTTAATAGATAATCTTGTTTTTTCATAGCACAATTTTGATTTGCCATGTATCTTTTGTAAGCAGTTCTTTTGCGTTTAGCAGCATCAATAACTTTCTTAGTAATCCATGATTCCTGCCGAACTCTTGCGTGTTTGGCTGATGTCGCTTTTTCTTTTGCTTTCGATATAATATCGATTAAACCTTCTATAGTAGCATTTGGCCTCATTTACAATCAATTACATATTTCACGAATTTCCTCTTATCAGTTGAATTGATGGCTATCATCCTGGGCTGTGCTTTTATGTTTCCGCATTCAACGATCGATATTTTTATGATCTTGTGGTCTAACCCAGGCCAATCATTATCCGCGTATGATATTCGATCTAATAACTGTGGATATTTTATTATTACATGATCTATCAAGGTCTTAGACGTTTGTGTTACTCTTGTTGGCTTGGTTGTATTTAAAATAACTCCGTTATTGGCCACAATTATATCAGAGTATGCTTTCATTACTGTTGACGTGGCAAAAAAATTCGATGTTGGTATCGGCTATTGTAATTAATTTGTCATGTAGCGAGAGAAGTTCATCGATGTGGTGTAGAAAAAGGCTGTCGTCGTCACTAGGCGCTTTATAAAATGTTCCGATTTTAATTTTTTCCTTTTTTAAGGTTAGTACGCTGCCGAGCCTGAATTCCTGTCCCCCTTTAAAATGCATGGGAAAAGAGTGACGGAATTCCGGACCTGAATTTTTTTTCAGGTCACTTGAGAAAATCGGTACGCTGCCCGTCCTGAAACGTTGCCTGAAAAGTGTCAGAATTTCAGTGTTGCTTTTCGCTCGTAGGTGGCTCTGCAGCACAAGTGGAGAGTTTTTTTCAGGCACGAGGTCCCTGAATTAAATGGTCTGCTATTTATTTGGTCACGGAAAGCAATAATTTTGGCCATTTTGACCGCGCGTCAAATTTGAATTTTGTTTGAAAATTTGAATTTTGTTTGAAAATTTGAAATTTGTTGTACGTCGGAACTTTCTGTCTTCTAATTTTATGCGTAGGATAGTTCGTGCAGAACTTGAAGCAATAATTTTCCAGCACATTTGGTTTTTTTGGCAGATACGTTTGCTAGGAAGCACTTGAATTAGCTGGTTGGTTAATTGAATTAGTGCGACGTTATAAAAGATCTGTTCGCGTACTTCAGCAAACTGCAGCAGTAATATAATTTGGCAGCTGGCTTCTTTTTGCTGCAAAATTTGGCTTGAAGCAATTATGCGAATCTATTTGAATATATTATAATAGATTCAGGTACGCGAACAGACCTAAAGTTTTCAACACCGCATGTGTACGCGATATGAAATGCATGGATGGAAATTATGTATTCGTGTGAAGGAAATATATATCAAATAAACAATTATTAAATAGATTACATAATTGTTTTACTTCGAAAAACTACGCCTATTTTCATTCAGTCTAATTGAATTTAAAGTGAAAGTAGTTTTTAAAATTTGCTACTAGAACTTGGTTTCTTTCATAAACTTTGGTTTGGTTCATAATATAGCAGTATGATGAGGCAGCAAACCTGAATGAATTTAAAATTGAAGAGCTGAAAGAAGCATTGATGGAATAGTAACATAGTATTTGACATACAGTAGGTAGATTGTAAAGGTTATTTTCAAAGAAAGCTAATTTCTAAATCCCATGCCGCCAAAGTTGAGAGCAATTAACTGTCACTTTGTAATATTCTACACTTCTCTACACGAAAATTTTTCCGTGTAGAAATAAATAGCACAACGAGTGTCCGAAATTCAGGCTCGCCAGCGTACTAACCTTTAGTTGTAGTTCCACTATAATAGAATTGTATTTGTCTGTCATCATGATCAGTCTAGACCGAATGTGAGATTTTTTTATAAATATAGCTGCGCCTCCACCACGCCCTGATTGCCTGCAGCAGACATAGCCATCATATCCATTTGGCGTACATAATGCCTTTTCATTTCGGTATATCCATATTTCGTTTAAAACTAATATATCAATATCATTCCTGGAAGAAAGGTAGACATTTATGTCATCGATCTTGTTCCGAATGCTTCTGATGTTTGCATATACAATATTTAAGGTCTCAGCTTTATTGGTGGTACTTGAACTAATAACCATAATTAGTTTTTTTTTGGTTTATCAAAATCAACTTTTTTAATTCTGGGCATTCGAAACTGTCAGCACGGTGCTGTGTATGTAGATGTTTTTTGATGGAGCAATTTACGCATTTTATTGATGTTGCAGTGCATGTACTGGTCCGATGGTTCTCGGCACACTTCGCACATGATTCTTCCTTTGATGGGCAATCTGTTGTCTTATGGTTGTAGCCTTGGCATTTAAAGCATCGCATGATGTTTTGATCTTCATCAACATAATAGGACCCAAAGCCAATATTTATATATTGGTTTACCAATCTTTCGAAAAGTTTTCCACCTACTTCAATAAAGGCAATCCATCTTTTCGATTTTAGGGTTTGCCTTGTGTAGACAACTTCAAACCTGTCGTTGGTATCAATCGAATGATTAAGGGTCGATATTTCATCCATTAATTCTTGCGTGGAAAATTTTTTATCCAACCCCTTAATTATTAAGCGAGGCAATCTTTGCTTGGTCACTCGAACATCATAATCCTTTCCCAGGGCTTCATGGACGTTTTTCAATAAAATATCAGTGTTTGCCTGGGTGTCCGACTTAATAAGAATGCCTCCATCACGCAGATGTTTAGTATACTGAACTGGGGTTTTTAATTTTACTGGCTTGATGTTGGATTTAATCGCCTCCATAGTAATACTCGCGTCCTGGTTCTTCTTAGGCTTGATTATTATCCCTTTATTAAATTTCTTCTTCTCTTCAACGTTGGCCGAATTAGTTTTAACAATTTCAGCATATGAAATAGGTGCAGTTTCTTTTGAGACTGTACTTGATAACTTATCCACTTTCGTTTTTAAGTCGAGCATCAATCTCATCGCAGAATCAATTTGAGATGCGATTCGGTCGTCACGGTTTTTTTTAAAAAGTGAGTCACATTTTTTACAAAACCATTTTACTTTATCTCTTAGCTTCATAATTGACTCATACTCCTTCGGTTCAATATTGACACACTGTGTGTGATACCATTTATCACCACAAAATCCCTCACATTGGAGACCTGGCATGGTATCAGTGACTACCTTTTTGCATTTTCCGCATTTGCCACCTGTATTAGCCATTTGGTTTTTATTTTGGCGGCTCTCCCCTACTACTTGAAAATTGTCCAGTGAGCTTTGATTCGAGTTCACTGAAAGCTAAAATCTTTCGTTAAAGTTTAGCACTTGCACACACCACTCATACACCCGTTCAAAAATGACAGCCACACAATTTTCACAAAAACAGTTAATAAAATTGAACTCAAAAATGTATATAAATGGCACGAAATAGGAAAAAGTCACCCAAATCCGGATTTTCGCCAATTATCAAAACACTAAATAATTCACAAACGGCAAAATTTTCTACGAAAAAGTGCTTTAAAGTGTTTGTTTTAAATTTTCAAAAATCAGCTGTTCCGACACACGTCTAATCACTTTGACAGTTCAGTCAAGCTTTTTCAAAAAAGCGGAGTTCGCAATAAACATTTTTAAATCGCGCAATCGCCAACTTAACTTTTATGAACTCGTTGTGTGCAACCGTTGAGTGTTGTGTGTGACTTATTTGCTGACCGTATGTGTAGACTGTGAATCTTTAATAACTGTGTGCAGTGCATTCGCTTTTGAAACCAAAATGGATTTTTCATCGCTTGATACGGTAGACAAGTGTTAGAGTCGCCGTAGGACTCTGGAAAGGAAAATCGAAAGGCTAATCGCTAAAGTAGCCGAAACGGTTTTCGATCCATCGCGTGTGTCCGAATATGAACGAACGCTAAAGGACATTGAAAGTGGCTGGACTAATCTGGATGCGATTCAAGACATCATAATTGATATGATCGGTTCGGATGAATTTGGCACCGCAGAGGATCTTCGCGAGGCGGAAACGTATTTAGAGCCATTGTACGATAAATACGTGGAGACAGCATCACGTCTAAAAGACATGATCAAAATGGCGATCGAAGAAACGAAGACGCCAGCGCCCGCTGCTTCTCAAAGTGCATCAACCGAAATAATCGAGAAACTTTTGTCCCAAAATGCGGAATTGATAGCTAGCATAAGATTGCAGCAAAATTCAACCGCATCGACTGCCACTAACGCAAGTAATGCAACAGGAGCAATACAGGCATTGCAGCTACGACCACTAGACCCGATAAAGTTTAGTGGTAAGCAGGAAGATTGGCCATCGTTTCGAAGCACGTGGGAAGCGATCGTGATCACAGCAATATGCGGAACGAGCAAACGATGAAATTGCTTAAGGATGCCGTACAGGGTGGCACCGCCGAGAATCGCTTGCGACATTTTGGTATTTCCGCCAATAGCTACGAAGACGCCTGGCAGAGGTTATGCGAAACATACGGCAAATTGAAGAACCCAGTAGCCGCTTATATTATCGCATTCCTGAACCAACCTCAATGCAAAAGAGATGACATCGCTGGATCGCTTCAAAGCTTGCATGATACGTCTGACGGATTGATTCGATCAATTTCCTCTCTAGGCGAAGGTGCTGATGATAGAGATTTTTGGCTCATATATCTACTGAGTCAAAAGTTAGACGAGCAGACGCAAACCGCGTGGTCCTTACAAACAGCGGACAATGACAGACCTACATTTCAAGCACTTCTGTCATTTTTAGAATCTCGTGCTATAGCGCTTAGACCACATGCTGCTAGAGAATATAGAAAAGCAGAGCCAACCGCCAATTATGAATTGCGGAAGAGACCGCCGCCGCCATTTAAATCGCACGCAGTAACAGCCGATGTATGTTTGTATTGTGCCGGTGGTCACCGTATATATGCATGCGATAGTTTTAAATCGCTAACTATCGAGGCGAGAAGAATATCAGCACGCAGCAACGGTATGTGCTTTAATTGCCTAAGCAACGGACACAGGTACAAAGACTGCCGATCGAAAGGACGTTGTGCTGTTTGCAAGGAAAGACACCATACGCTGCTGCACACGTATAAAACAGCAGAGCAAGATGCTATCAATCCGAGGAATAGCAACAGTGGTTCTACAACTTTCAGTGCTTTGCCTAGCGCAACAGAGGCTACACAAACAGCGATCACGCACATAACAACAAACTCGGCACCGAAACAAGGTACGTTGAACGAACATACCTTATCTAGCCGTGCTCTTCTGCCAACGGCGATCGCAGACGTCGAGGATGTGCTTGGCCGGCGGCTGCGCGTACGAATGCTACTTGACTCCGTTTCCACCGTGTCCTTCATCACTGAAAGGTGTGCACAAGCACTTGGAATAGAGCAGAAACATGCAAAAGTGCCTGTGTGTGGATTATCGAATACGATGGCTGGCACAACACGTGTTAAAATCAAGTGCAGATTGCTTTCGCTACACAGCGATGAACCAACATGTGTTGAGTTGCTAGTATTAACTCGAATCACTGGCAAATTACCTGCTGAAGTGCTCGACAAAAAGCAATTCGAGGCGTTCAGATTCCTGGAATTAGCAGACCCGAATTTCGACACACCTGGACCCGTAGATATATTATTGGGTGCCGACGCGTTTATGCACGTACTGCAAGACGGACGGATGTCAGCTGGAGACGGCATGCCGATCGCTCAAAACAGCCGTTTTGGTTGGCTAATATCTGGAGGTGTGAAGAGCATCGAGTGCCAAGATGACCATTGCGGTATTGTTACGTGCACTAGCGACATAGACTTAAATCGTCTATCGCAACGATCTGTCAACTTAGAAAAGTGGACATGATCAAAGCTGCTCATCCCGCAAGAGGAACTGGTAGAACGCAATTTCAACGATACGCACGTTCGCGATGATTTTGAAAAATATATTGTGCGCTTGCCATTTAATGATGGAAAACATCGACTTGGCCGAAATCTGAATGCAGCTACGTGCGCTTTGTTCAGACTAGAGCGCAAATTTCGCGATGATCCAGATTTAAAAATTCAATATGTTGCATTTATGCAGGATTTCATTGACCAAGGCCTCACGGAAGAAATACCATCTAACGAAATTGAGCGTGCGTGTTGCACATATTTACCATACGTTGCCATACGTAAAGATTCCACCACGACCACAAAACTACGCATCGTTTTTCATGCTTCATGTCGAACAGAAGGAGAATTATCTTTGATCGACTCTCTCTACGCTGGACCTGTTCTACAAAGATCGCTGAGAGGTATTCTGCGCAGTTTTCGACTACATCGCATCGCTTTGGTCGCTGATGTTAAGCAGATGTATCGGATGGTACGTGTCTGCGACGAAGATGTTGAGTACCAACGTATTGTATGGCGGATGAAGGATGAAGCGGAACCTATCACGCATTACCGCATCGCTGTTGTGACTTATGGCACTGCCCCTGTGTCATACATTGCAACAAATGTTCTGTATGAACCAGCAGAAAATTTCAAACGAACTGATCCAAAAGCCTCCGCAGTAGCTCAAAGGGATGAGATAGTCCACACATGTATCATGGTCCACACGACTCTTCTAGAAGCTCGTACGCGTGTGGCACCTTTGAAACCGATGTCTCTCGCCTGGTTAGAGCTTTGTACAGCGGTGATGTTAGCAAAGTTGATGCAGAAAGTAATTGAATCGTCATCTAAACGGACTACATTTGCCGCGAATAGGACTGCTATGATTATCGATATCATCCCAGCTGAGCAGTGGCAACACATCGATGGAAAACAAAACTCCGCTGATCTTTAGAAAGCCCGACTTTGGTGGAGTAGACCAGACTGGCTTGAAGCAGACCCAAGACAATGGCCTGTTACACGTGTTACCACCGCAAGAGACGAGAAGCTGAATGCTTACGTATCCGATTGCACCGCAGAAAATACCACAACCGTATCATACTCGCTCATTATGCGATATTCTTGTTTGAATCGCTTATTCCGTATCACTGCTTTATGTCGAAGATTCACCAGAGCGGTACGCAGTAGAATTATGAACAGGGATAGAGGAGATCTATCGTGCAGTAAACACAAGCCTGGAGAACAAGTTCAATCAATACAATTTCTGCCCATATGCTATGAAGAAATCAAAGCGTCCCTGCAAGTATACATACGTCAAAGTCAATCGAAAAAGCTTCCACTCCGACTTGAAACGCATTCAAAGTAGTCAAAAAACGAAAAACAATTCTCCGCTCAAGCATCTAGATCCCGTTATTGACAAAGCCGGTATTATTCGTATATCTGTTTGGCTCCAGGAGGCAAACATCAACGATGAAAGGAAACACCCAATAATTCTGCACCACAAATCACGATTCACCTGGATGCTGGTTCAACATGGACATGAAAGACTGCTGCATGCTGGACCAACTCTGATGATGGCGTCGTTAGGAAGAAATTATTGGATAATTGGCGCACGCAAGCTTATTCGATATGTTTACCAAAAATGCGTTATATGTCGCCGCATTGAAGAACGAACCTTACAACCAAAAATTGGCAAACTACCGGCCGTGCGTGTGAATCCATCACCCGCATTTTATAACATTGGCGTCGATTATGCTGGTCCGTTTACATTGCGGAATATCTATGGGCGAGCGACCCGAACATCAAAACAAGTACCTCGCAAAGCGTATGCAGTACTTTTCATCTGCATGAGCTCTCGAGCTGTGCACCTAGAACTCGCTTCCGATTTATCAACACAAGCATTTATGGCCGCTTTCAAGAGATTTGCATGCCGCCGTGGTAAACCGTCTACGATGTACTCAGATCGTGGAACGAATTTCGTCGGAGCGAAAAACAGACTCGAGGAATTGGACACATTCCTACGTTCGAAAAATTTCAATGATGAATTGTTGCTATTCACTACTGAAAATGCCATAACTTGGAATTTGAACCCACCGCTATCTCCGAATTTTGGAGGAATTTGGGAGGCCAACATCAAGTGCCTCAAGAAGCATCTAGAAGGAGTAGCTCGAAATCTTGAATTGAACTATGAAGAATTCAATACGTTTTTAACCTTGGTGGAGGCTTGCCTCAATAGCAGGCCACTCTGCGGTAACGTTTTGGAGTCAGACGATATTGATCCGCTTACGCCGGGCCACTTGCTCATTGGACGTCCACTTGTAGCACTCCCTGAAGTGTATGACCCAAACGCCCCTGACAGTAATTTTGATCGTTGGAATTGAATCCAGAAAACTGCTGACGACTTCTGGCGTCGCTGGCGCGACGAGTATTTAGTAATACTTCAGAAACGACCTAAATGGGAATATGACGAGCGAAATATTAGCAGTGGAAATATCGTTGCGATCCGCGATGAGGATACATCCCCGACTAAGTGGCCGCTGGCTCGTGTCGTCGAAGTACATACGGGCAAGGATGGTCTCGTCCGCGTCGTCACATTGACAAATGGGAGAAGATTGTTTCAACGTAATGTTCGAAAGCTGGTACGAATAGTAGAAGACCGCGACCGGTCTTGGCCGGCGGAATGTTCGAGCCGAAAAGAAAATTAGGTTAAGAGTCTTAGAATTTCAACTACATGTAAACAATTATTTATATGTATATGTTCTTAATGTTTGAGGACCTATGGGTCCTTGTATTCAAATACAAGTCAGTCCGTGACAATCGTTTAGACGCTTCGGATCGTTTTTCTTTAGCTTAGATTATTTTCCTTGTATAGCTCAGTCGCTTTGAGCTATAACCGCGGGTAATCTACGGCCCAACAAATCGCTTTCGCACGGGCCACCTACGGCCCCATCATATATATATATATATATATATATATATATATATATATATATATATATATATATATATATATATATATATATATATATATATATATATATATATATATATATATATATATATATATATATATATATATATATATATATATATATATATATATATATATATATATATATATATATATATATATATATATATATTGTTTATATATATATTGTATTGTATATATATATAGATATAGATATATATATATATATATATATAAATATATATATATATATAAATATATATATATATATATATATATATATATATATATATATATATATATATATATATATATATATATATATATATAAATATATATATATAAAAATATATATATATATATATATATATATATATATATATATATATATATATATATATATTATATATATATATAT
>OX376373.1:114501787-114537690 GCA_947369275.1 Nemotelus nigrinus
ATCGATTTTAATACTAATGTTCTTCGAACATTAGTAAAAAGCACAAACTTTCTTTAGACTAGTGCATTTACTTTATATAGATACATAAATGTTTCCAATGCCATCCTTCGGTTTTTATTACCAAACGACACCAAAAATCTAATCATATTCATTAATTTACGCAACCATAATCACAAATGGTTCATGTACTAACGGCCGGTGTTCACACTTTACTCCATTTGAAGTAGATTTACTTCATATTTAGTTTGAAAATGAAAACTACTTCACTATTTCAGTTTCTACGGATTCTTCTCCATTTACGGTTCGAATTGAATCAGAGAGAATTTTCTATTTCATGTTATTTTTTCCCTGCATCCAGCTTCGACAGCAAGACTTTTCTAGTCTAATGGTGTTTCAATGCAACGAACAACTTAGTGCAAGTCAACAATAATACTGTTTCGCAAAGATATGGTAAAGACTGCAAATATAATTATTTTGTATATAAAACTTATATTATGCCTTAATTTATATTTTACAAAACTTTTAATTTGAGTTTTTGACGTTGTTTTACTTAATATTTTTCCGTTATGGTAAAATGATAATGTTTGCCTACTTTCTATGGAAAATAAATTAATGCTTTAAATTAAATGACCCCAAGCGGTCATCTACTTCATTTCTTTCTACTTCAAATCTACTTCAATTTATTTTCAACTTCGACTTCAAATATTGTTCACGAAGTGTGAACCCTGCTAACGGCAGTATAAATTGGCGACGTTACTGTAGCCTAGTATAACAATGCAGACTGAATTAGGGATTGAAGTTGAAACAGTCGAAAGTAAACGGCTTGTTTAAGGCTTTTGATTTCAAAGTTTCAATCAAAAGCCGCTTTGAATGATGGCCTTCATATAAAAGGCCTATCGCGACTTGCAATCTGACAGATATTTTAAAATTGTGTAGTCCTCTCGGGATTAAGATTTGTTGGCAATTGCACGATGACAATTGTTGTACATTTCTCTGACAATTGAAAATGTGAATGGTGCTGCTCAGTTAAATCAGAGAATAGAGTTTATTTTCCTATTATCCGGAGACTGCTTTGGAAGTTTTTGTCGCGTAAAAGATATTTCGGATAAGAGTTGTGAAAGTGCTGTGTTTATTTTGTTATTAACGCAAGAACTTTGCAATTTGGAATATCTGCCACCTACTCTCAGCAATGTAAATTGCAAACAATTACCGATTGTGGTTGGCAGGATTTATTCCACTTCAAAAATCTTCAAACTATGATAATCTGCAAATTTTTATATACAAACGATATTTCGGATAAGTATCCCGATGAATTGAGGTCTAATGTTAAAGAATTTATATTTGAATTGCTTGGGAAAGATCCCAAAAAACATTGATTAACATGGTATTTGAGTTTCCTTATATCCCCTGTAGGTGGATCTCGTGAATTTCTTTAGAACCATGAAAAAAACATCACTGTGTGGACTAGTTGGGAAAAGTAGCTTAAGTCCGCCATCTTGTACGTTAATTGCTTTTGCAATAGGGCTTTTATATGAAGGCCATGTTTGAATGCACTTTCAAATTACACTGTACAGGGTGGGCCATCTAGTGGTTTCTTTTCAAATCATAGGTTATTTTGACACTGAAAGCTGTTTTCCGCTCAAAATCTTGACAGAAAGTCAGTATCATACCTCCGCGGAACGAAATGAGCCACTTTACGCTTGAACAACGTTGGAAAATATTGAAAACTTATTTCCAAAGTGAGTGCTGTGTATTCCACACAGTGCGTTTTTTTGAAAATTAGTTTTGGCCGAAATGAAGCACCCACCACGTTTTCTGTACGCAAGTTTGTGCAAAAATTTTGTGAGACTGGCATGCTGGTAGACAAAATTCATGGCCCCCATCGTCGCACGGTGCGCACAGATAAGAGTGTGGCTGCTGTGGCCATGAGTGTGAGACTCACTCCACGAACATCAACTCGCCATCAATCTCAACAGCTCAACGTTTCACGCACTGGCCTGAAGAGAATTCTGCACAAAGATCACCGATTATTCGCTTATATGGTCCAAATGACTCAGCAATTGAAGACGCACGATCATCCGCTTCGTTATCGCATCGCAATTTGGACTTTAGATCAGCTTGAATTGGACAACAATTTTGGGGGAAAAATCATCTTTTCTGGCGAGACTCATTTTCATCTCGGCGGCTACATTAACAAAAAAAATTGCCGCATCTAGGGCTCGAAAAACCCGCACGTTACTGTTGAAAAGTCAATGCCTCCACAGAGAGTGAGAGTTTGGTACGGATTGTGGAGTGATGGCATCATTGGACCATTTTTCTTCGAAAATGAGACTGGGAACAACGTTTCGGTCAACGGTGAACGTTGCAGAGCCATGTTATTCAATTTTTTTTACGGAAATTGAACACATGGATTTGAACGACCTCTGATTTATGCAAGATGGCGCGCCATGCAAAACAGGCCATACCACAATCGATCTTTTTCTCAAATCGTGCTATCAGCCGTCTTGCTGATGTCAATTGGCCGCCTCGGAGCTGCGATTTGACCTCTTTGGACTTTTTTTGTGGGGAACCGTGAAGGACCGATGTTATGCTAACAATCCAGAAACAATTCAAGCACTTAAGGCCAATATCACCCAAGCAATTCGTGAGCTACAGCTCCAAACCATCAATAAGTTCTTGGAAAATTGAAATCATAGAATGCGCTACTGCGAAGCCAGCCGAAACAGTCACTTGAGCGAAATTGTGTTCCATTATTTAACTCTTACTAATAAAGCCATAATACACGGAAAGAAATTAAATTTTGTTCATTTAATTGCATTTTTAAAAAGAAACTTGTATTTGGTCCACCTTGTATATGTGGCTATTAAGACATCCTCTAAAAAAGTAAACAGCGGCCACCAGAAGCCATGATATTGGAAATTTCCCTTTTGGACATGCCCCATTGAAAGCAAATCACAATCAATGAGGCTTTTTACTCGACTTCCCAAATCGGGATTTGGAGTATACCCAAATTCTTGAGCGTTCGGCCGATTTCCATGTATGTGTGCGCAGACTGTGTACATGCACGGAAGCTTCTCATGAGCTTGATTTGCGAATACCGGTGTTATACTAGGTTTTTTTTTTTGTTTGTGTGCCAGATAAAATTGTATGGCTACACGAGATTCAGATTAAAACCGGTTTAAAATCTCGATTTCGTGTAACAACACAAATTCGTTCGGCGCACAGTGGTGCGGATAGTGGAAATACCTGGCCAAAATTCATAAAATGAACCTTTTTGTTTGGCCAAGTTTTACCTGTATGATTCAACCAAAGAGATTAACTGCTGAAACACAATGTGTAGCCGTAGCCTGCAGCGAAGCCAGTTGCTGTCAAAAAGTTAAAAGCACCGGATTGCATTGAGCCAGATACAATGTGTAGCCCATGGCGCTGTGGCCGTAGCCGAAGTTGACCAACTTTCTACTTTTTGCCTGGCTACATGTTTGACAGCTTGCATGTGCAATGCTCGTGAAACTGTACTACGTGCCTGTATAGCCGTTAGACACTTTTACCGATTTTGTTTTTTCTCTGTGGTTGTGTATTTGTTTTTTTTTTTTTTGGATGTTTTCTCTCCAGTGTGTTGTCTTATCGTGTATTTGTTGTAAGTTCTTGTTAGTTATTGTAGAATTTTTAATACCTGCTCGACATCTGGTGGCAGCAAGGGCAAAGGCTTCAAGAATAATCATCAAAAACATATATAAATCAGACAATACAATTATGATAAACAAGCAAACAAACAAAAAACACCCACACAAACACAAAAAAACACAATCGGTAAAATTGTCTAACGGCTATGCTGCCGTCCTTAGTATAAACTTTCTGACAACTGCCCCTGGCTACATCATTGTGTTCGGTAAATGGTACAATGCCTGGCTACATCACTGACGGCAGCGTTGTTGACAGCATCCGCAGCAGGCCACGGCTGCACATTGTGTTTCAGCAGTTAGCAGCTTTTATGATTGTATTACTTATCTCTGCTAGTCCCTCATTTGTGTATTGGCATTCAAAGTTGACACATGTTACTTGTTGTGTACAGTTGTTTATAGTGTAGTACAGTGTACAGTTTTTTATAGTGTTGATTTTCGAATTAAATTTACTAGAATTTTGAATATAAAACGGGTAAGTGATATTATTTTATTTAAGCTTGCTTAATATCCTATCTTTGAATCAACCATTGCATTTATTCTACGTGATATGCATTTATAGAATAGTGATACAAAGTATTAAATTGAAAGTAGCGTAAATTTTTATTTCGTTAATCTTTACAAAAAGTCCTGATGAGTCCCGACACAGTTAAACATCTCAATCTAGAGCTAATTTGATCTACATTTTTCTGTTGTTAGAAAAAATTGCCCGTACTTGCCCACTTTTGAGTAATATTCCATTTATTAATAAAAGTGCGCGTATAATAGCGATTGCATGCATACAAAATTTGTCACTATATTTCTCTATAGTTAAAAATTTATTTTAAAGAAAGCACTGTTATTTTTTTTAAATACATTTGACGGATATTGTAGCCAATTGCCAATTTGAATTTTATTCAAAATAACTTCTGATACGCAATGTATCAAAAGCCCTCTGCTACGACCTAATAGCTGTCAAAGTGTACTAGTTTTTCTTCTGTAACCACCCAATAACTACTAAATTCAGATCATCGACAATCACTTTTAATAGTACTCAAGCATCTGCAACCACTGACAATACTTCCCGGCACGGCAAATAAATATCGTGCCCGAAGCAGAAGAATTCTTTACAACTGCTTCTTACTACAGAAGTAACCATTGATACGCACTTTCCCAAGATTGTCGAGATGAATTTGTTTGCCTGAATCTACTCGAACGTATGTTCCGAATAATAATACACGCGTTTGGGTTATAATGTAGAAATGAAGAGGTACGTATGCTAAGGGAATTATTAATACGCACAATTATTATACGCATAATATACGCACAATATATATTATTATTAATATTAATACGCGGTGCCTTGTTTTTTGAGAAATCAAAATGCAAGCGACGTCGCATTTCAAAACGAATTTACCGTACCAACGGTAAATTGTTTTTGCAATTCCAGGCTCGAAACTGGAGACGAGTTGGCTGGCAAGCGAGATTTCAGGACAGTCGTCTTGGCGAACGTGGCCGTGGCGAGTGGCCGAAGGCGAGTAGCACGGAATTGATACGTTGTCCACCTCAAGTCGCACTACCTTCTCTTATTACTTAATTTAGTTTTTTCGAATATCATTCTAAGTGCTTGAAACGGCTAATCAACTGTCGTCAGTGTTTCGTCAGTTTATAAAACCAAAAAAGATCGTTCTCACGCCGTCGTCGTCGTCAGAGGAAAGTTCACACGAGTGGAACCCGCTCGCCCCTTTGTGCTAACTAACGGTGTATAACAGTGTCGCGCTGAGTGCCGCCACTAGCAATAAAAAAAATCAGCTGAAATTCCTGAAAGAGGAAACGCAACATAGGCGTGTGAAAAAAGTGCTTTTAATCCGGTGTTTAAAGAAGATTCGCGCGTCTTGAAAACTCTGACGCTCACACTCATACGCACGCATTGATCTCCACTCGGAGGAACCGTCGTCGTGCTTGCAGCGGCAATTTCTAGCGCTTTGTCGGCCATTTGTCTCTTCGTGTGAGTCGTCGATAGTTTCATTGCTAGGATTATTTCCTACGACGAGCCCTGAGAGTACGTTAAAAAGTACCGTAGTCAGTTACAAGTGCGCGCCGTTATCCACTTATCCACTAGACAGTAGCTGGACCATTTACAGAGATGATCGCGACTACTGCTCTACAGGCCAAACGCGAGGAGGTGGTGTCTTAATTGCTGTGAGCAACTAATTTTCAAGCAAACGCATCGATACCACACCAAACGTAATGTTCCAGCACTTAATTGTTCAAATCTCTTTGAATAATACATCGATTTACATTGGTGTAGTTTATATTCCACCCAGATCCGACGAATCGGTATACGACCATTTATGCGAATCTGTATCTTCCTTCGTATCATCCCTAAACAAAAAGGACAAAGTTATATTCCTGGGAGATTTCAATCGCCCCAACCTATATTTCATTCCCGATGAAAATGACACTTACTTGCTCCCTGTAAACCTTTCAGATCGCAACGACTTTAACCTTATGAGTACCTTCTATGGCAATAATTTGCAGCAAGTTTGTCCGGCTCCCAACCAAAACGGTAATTGGTTAGATCTTGTGTTCACTAACGCTTACGACGAGGTAGTGGTAAGTCCAACTAATGACATAGAGCATCTTTTTTGTAATAGTTCGCACCACACAGCACTCTCAGTTGAACTTGTCACTTCTGATTCTACTTACTTAAGAACGTACAATAATTCAATTGTATATGACTTTCGTAATGCTAATTATGAAAGCATTTACCATTTTCTTGACTCTATAGATTGGACGAATATTTTTTCAACTTTAGACCTTGAGGAAGCCATTTCTACTTTTTACAATAAAATGTTTGACGCCGTTGAGAGATAAAGAAAAAGAATAAACTAGAAAAGATGAAGAAAAAGAATAAACTCTCTGAGCCATGGCTTGATAGGGACCTTAGGCATTTACGGAATCGTAGGAACAAGCTTTATAAGCGGATTAAAAATAATATTGACGTAAGTTCGGCTATTCAGGAAGAATATAATGAAATTGCTAAGCAGTTTTTAACGAAGTCCCACGAGGCTTATGACAACTACATTAAGACTACCGGCGAAAATATAATCCGCGACCCGAAAAATTTTTATGATTTTGTAAATGTGAAGCGGAAAACTACTGGTTATCCATCATCGATGTTCTCTAATGATATCACTTCTTCCTCTCCTAATGACATTTGCGATTTATTCGCAGATAATTTCCAGAATATTTTTATTGCTACTGACTCATGAAACTCACATCTCCCTTCGTCCCATTCTACTAGTGTTGAGTAGGACACGGTTTCAAAAAGAGTTTGTAAGAGTCGCCTCTTTTCTGTACTGAGCCAGTACAATGTCCCACTTCAAATGAGGCGAGGCGTTTTTTATGAACGCGGTACAAAAGAGGCGATAGTACAAAAGAGGCGATATAGTACAAATGACGCGATGTAGTACAAAAGAGTCGATATAGTACAAAAGAGGTGAATAGTACAAAAGAGGCGATAGAACGAACTCTAGCATTCGACTCGCCACGACTGCTTGAATTGAAGATTTGAGTTAAAAAATCTCAACTCGTCTCTACTCAGTAGTACAAACTGATTAAACGTACACACATCATATTTTGTACGGGACATTGTACTAGCTTGCACCCGCATCGTACAATGTAATGCCTCTCTTTCACATCTCATGTTGGTCGTCACTATCGGCTCTTTGTCTCTCATCTTACAAATCGCAAAGTGAGGAGTAGCATGACAAAAATTTTGAAGTGGTACATTTCATGAATTTGTCGCGTCATGACAATTTTCGTTCTTGTACGGGACAAATGTACTCGCTCTTACAAGTCCTACTCAACACTACATTCTACTCCTATCAGTCACTTAGAAATTACACGTGACGAAATACGTAAAGCTATTTCGGAACTAGACTGCAACAAAGGTCCAGGGCCAGATCTTCTTCCTCCAACTTTCTTGCGCAAATGTGTAGAGCAGCTTATAACTCCCTTTCATATTTTTTTCAACAGATCACTTTCGTCTGGAGTTTTCTCATCCTGTTGGAAACTTTCATATGTCACACCCCTCTTCGAAAATGGCAATAGATGCTGTATCGGAAATTAGAAAGGTATTGCCATCTTATCTTCTATTCCGAAACTTTTTGAAAAGATTGTCTACGATAAACTCTCTCCACTTGTTGACTCCCGACTGAACGAGCAACAACATGGTTTTAGAAAAGGTCGCTCAACTACCACAAATTTGACAGTCCTAATCTCAGACGTCCTTTGTAAAATGGAGAAAGCCTACCAAATTGACGCAGTTTATACAGACTTTAGTAAAGCTTTTGACACAGTTGACCACCCTACCTTAATTCTAAAGCTACTGAAATTCTGACTTGGTGGATCTTTGCTTAGCTGGCTGACTTCTTACCTTCGAAATCGAACTCAGCTGGTAAAATTTCAAGGACTTTTATCGAAAAATATTTATGCTACCTCTGGTGTACCACAAGGTAGCCATGTAGGCCCACTTCTCTTTAATATATTTATTTCTGACCTATCTGACGTCCTATCAAATATACCTCATCTACTTTATGCCGACGATCTCAAAGTCTATCATATCATTAAATCTAAATCCGATGCACTCTTTCTCCAATCCAAACTTGATTCACTTGATCATTGGTGCAATGAAAACAAGCTCTCTCTCAACATTGCTAAGTGCCAAGTTATAAGTTTCTCCCGTTTGGTATATGTAACGCTCCTCAGACCATGTGCACAAAGTGATTCCTCACGAGCTACATGACAAGGTGTTTGTATATCTCGACGATCTGCTCGTCATTAGCTCTTCTTTTGACGAACATTTGGATCTACGTTCCAAGGTGGCGCAGCTGCTTCACGTAGCTTAATTGACCATTAACGTCAAGAATAGCAAGTTCATACAGCGAGAGATCAAATACCTTGGATATGTGGCTAGTGATGGAATCCTCAAGGCGGATCCAGAGAAAATCTCTGGAATTGTAGGCTATCCTACACCTAAGTCTGCAAAGGAGGTCCGGCGATTCATGGGAACGGCGGGATGTTATCGGTGGTTTATTCCCATATTTTCGGCAGTGTCATAAGCCCTAACGGATTTGCTGAAGGGTAAGCGTTCGTTTCAGTGGACATATGCTGCTAATAATGCTTTCTCCGAGATTAAAAGACAGTTGATCTCGGCACCAGTATTAGCTAATCCCGATTTCTTCCAAAGATTTTTCATCCAGTGTGATCCTAGTGCCACCGGGATCGGGAGTATCCTGTTCCAAAAAGATGATGATGGTGGAGAGCACCCAATCGCTTTTATGTCCGTAAAACTTAACGCTACAATGTTACTGAATTGGAATGCTTGGCTGCGGTGCAGAGCGTTAAGAGATTCAGAGCATATATCGAAGGGCTGCCTTTCACCATTATCACTGACCATGCTAGCCTTAAATGGCTCATGGGACAGCAGGACCTTACTGTTAGATAGGCCCGCTGGAGTTTGAAACTGCAGTCTTTTGATTTTAACATCGTGCATCGTAAGGGAGCTCACAACGTCGTTCCAGACGCACTATCGAGAGTTTGCGGGTCGATCGAAACAAGCCAATCTCTAAGAGGTCACTTGCCTGAGCACTACAGGCTTTCTGGAGTAATCGCTGATACGGCATTCCGAGCTCCTGAGCATTTGGACCTCATCGCCAAAATTGAAAAGAGCCATGATGATTTTAATAATGTGCACGTTAGGGAAGGATGTGTGTTCATTACTACCGGAACACACCATGACTTGTGCACCGATATACCTCGAACAAAATTATGGGCCGCTGAGAGTGAACGAAAGCCGTTGATCATGTGGGCACATGATGATCTTGGGGGGACTCATTGTGGGATTCGAAAGACTTTGGAGCTGCTGCAAAGATATTATTACTGGCCGCAGTTGAGGAAACTGGTTAAAGATTACATTTCCTCCTGCACCGTTTGCAAGCAGATCAAGCCTTCGAATCGTGCTATGAGGCCGCCCATGGGGAATCAGCGGGAAATAGATAAGCCATTGCAACGACTGTTCGTCGATTTTATGGGCCCATATCCTCGTTCAAAGGCAGGGAATACTTAGTTGCTCGTAGTGCTGGATCATTTCAGCAAGTTTGTATGGCACAAGGCCATACTCAAAGCCACAACGGAAGCAGTCGTGAAGTTTCTAAAGAACAAAATCTTTTTGACTTATGGGGTACCGGAGTACGTGCACTCGGACAACGGTGTACAATTTACATCTAAATATTTCAAAACTTTTCTCCTAGAGTACGGAGTTCAGCACATCACTACACCCTTGTATTCAGCGCAGGCTAATGCATCAGAGCGTGTCAACCGCTCCATACTTAGTGCCATTCGCGCCTACGTCGGTGATGACCACAGGAATTGGGATGAGCTGCTGGTCGAATTATGTGCAGCATTTCGAAATGTTGTTCATGAGGCGACTGATTGCTCACCTCATTTCCTTTTGTTCGGCTTTCACCGTATCCAGCATGGCGATGAATATAATTTTTTTTTTTTTTGAGTACTAATTCCTGTTTTACGAGGAAAAGGTTGGCTTATAACGATTCGCATCAGCCATCGTGTTCGACATCACCCATTAATTGGGTTTAAATACTACTTTAATCTATTTCTTAACTACTCATTTTTGGTTTCTTTAAACTTTACTTTGTTACTCTAACTGTTTATAGTTACTGACTTTAATTACTTATTACTATATTATTTACAAGGCTCAGAATATTTTCATCTTATAAAAAAACATTAAACAGCTACTTTAACTTTTTATATTAAATTGTTTACAAGTTCAACTCTACCAACTCTAGAAACCTTCCCAACTCAGTGATGTGCTTTGTATTATTTACCATCAGTATCGAGTCTACTTTATTGTAGTGTTGGAAAATTTCAAAACCCGCTCTCTGGTTACTTAATGCCTGACAGTGGAAAATTTGATGATCTAGGTCATCTACCAGTTCACATACAGAACATTTCGGACTATCTATAGTTTTCATCCTGAATAATTGTAAATTACTGAAGCATTTATTAGTTATTAATCTATTTAACTGTTTGATTGTCTTACTTTTTAATTTTAAATTCTTAAACCAAAACCTACTTCTTCCACTTAGGAATGCTTTATTCCAGGTACATTGTTTATACTTCCCTACTTCCCTTGTATAATTTTGTCTGTTCTCATTATTGATTAACTCACTAATTTGCTCTATTGCTTCATCCGCCTCAAATTTATTATTGTAGACTTCTCCCTCCATCATTCCTTCTTTCGCTCCCTCATCCACTTTATTCATATCTTCTATTCCACAGTGCCCTGGTATCCATATCACTTCTATTTCTTTATTAGGTATTTCCCTACATACTTTATAAATATCATTAATGACCTTTTTATTGAGCGAATTCTCTTTAATTTCTAAGCATGCCCCATTTGAGTCTGTTAAGATCATAACTTTCTCCTCAGGATTTAATTTACATTCTGATAACGCAAGAAGAATCCCTGTCAATTCCGCATTGACTACGGAGCCCTCCTGACTTAAACTGAACTTTTTGACCTGATTATTTTTCTGCATCAGAAACGCACATCCCCTTCCTAAACACGATTTTGCTCCATCTGTTATAATGATGATTTTATTAGATGCTGTCGCTTTACCAATAAGTTCTCCATACCTACTCCTTATTATTTCCTTATCATTTGGACTAATACTTTTGAACAGACCATTTTGCTTAGGAACTAGTTTTAGATTTCTTGGTCTATCTATTTGTTCTACCTCCTCTACTCTATTTATTACATTCCTAAATTTATGATATATTTGATAATATCTAGCTTTGGATTTCATTGAAATTATTTCTTTAAATACTACATTTTCAGTCATTTTTATTTTGATTATTTCTTTTACTAACCTAATCTGAGCCCTGCAATTGGTTGGTACTTCGTTCGCCATGTCAAATGCAATTATATTTGGAGTCTGTTTCATTAATCCTAGGCATCTTTTTATCACTCCAGCTTTCAGACTGTCTATTCTTTTTAACAAATATTTCGGCGCTTCATATAGGCTTGATACATGGCTTTCTAACTTCGCTCTGATAAAAGACTTATACAGTACTATACTCTTTTCTGGTGGGAGCCCGCTCTTCACCCCTGTGACTCTCTTTACCATACTAATTTCTGGCTTGACTTGTTCTATCTTATTTAGCACAAAATCTTTCTCCGAACTATTATTTTTGATGATTTTTCCAAGAAATTTTACTTCAGTTACCCACTCCACTTCTCTGTCCTCTATTTTAATTCTACTTGCATAGTTTGTGTTTCTATTCAATATAATCCCTTTGCATTTCTCCGCATTTAGTGGTAATTTCAGATTTCTAGCTCCTCCCGCAAACAAATCCATACTTCTTTGTAGCTCATTATAGCAAACATTCTTATTCCTATTGGTAGCTATGATTAAAAAGTCATCGGCGTATTGAATTATCTTAATATTATTACTAATTATTTTATGCAAAACCGCCGTGTAGAAATTAAATAACAGAGGGCTTAATACATCCCCTTGCGGGATACCATTTTTGACCGCTACATTCGCCTCTCCTAGCATTAAGCTTCTATTCACAAGGAATGCGAGTATCCACCAACTATAAACTTCAGGCACATTTAATTCGATCATAGTATCCTTTAATACTTTAAGGTCAACCCCTTCATATGCGTTAGAAATGTCCAGCGTTACCATCATCACATTTAGATGTTTCGCTTTAGCTTGGTTAATCCAAAGGTCTACCATGTTGAGACATGTACTAATTGATCTGTTCTTTTGGTACGCATGTGAGTTTCTTGGAATTTTATTCATTAATTCTTTATTTTCTACTAATCTGTTTTTAATTATCCTGTTTATTACTTTTACCAGTACATTCAATAAGGAAATCGGCCTGTAGTTTATCAATTCATTAGGGTTTTTCTGTGGTTTAAGTATAGAAGAGACCCTTATCTTTAACAATTCTGATAGGTTTGTGTGATCGTTCACTGTATCATTCAAAGCATCTACTAACTTTTCTTTACTTTTTGAATTCATCGCTCTTAGCATCTCATACGTGATTTATTTTATTTTATTTCTTAACCAAGCAAGGTACAAGTAACGTAAACAGTAAAAAAACGAAATTGGAAATAACGAGTACATAGAAATAAAACGAAAAATTAAATAAAATAATTAACAAGATAAATCAATAACAAATTAATAAATAACAAATAAATAAATAAAACATTGAACATATAGCTTAGGATAAAGGGTTGCGGATGGCTTTGAAAAGGGAGGATTTGAAGGATAATTTTGAGACTGTTGGAGAATACAGATTACTTATGCTATTGAATATCCTGCAGCATCTATTTATCGGCTCATTAGCTGCGTAAGTAGTGGAGTGTGGATATTCCTGAAGTAAACGAAAGGACCTGGTGTTTCTTACAGGGTTATTCAAAACTATTTTGCTATTCAGGAATTCAACTTTGATGACGCCTCTAATGACGTCGAATGTGAAGCAGGCCGAAAGCATCTTTCTTCTAGATGCAAGTGTTAATAAGTTTAGATGACCCAGTCGAAACTCATAAGGAGGAAGGGTATTAAAATCGTAAGGGCTGTATAGTTCTCTCAATGCGAAAAGTAAGAATTGCTTTTGTATGGACTCGAGTCTGCTACTGTGGGTTTCAAAAGTTTCAATTTGATCCGGCCCAGGAGCTGACTTTTTTTTATGCATTGCCAAGACTTCTTCTACTTCCCCTATTTTTAGGTTCATCCTCTCTGATGGTTTCCTAAGCTCATTTATATTTAAACTGTCTTGGTGACTTTTGTTTTTAATCATTGTTAAATAAGTTAAATTGTTTTTTTTATCCCAACCTGATGGATTGCTTGTCTTTCCTATTTTCTTAATATTGTTTATAAATCTCCAAAATTCTTTGATGTTATCTCCTTTGGCCAGCTCCATGATTTTGTTTATCCAGCTTTCTCTCCTAAGCTTTTTTACTTCCTCATTCCACTTCGTCACGGCTCTATGATATTCATAGAAATTAACCATTAACCTACTCTGTTTGTATTTTTTCAGGAGATCCTTTTTCTTATACCATAATACCTTTATCTCTTCATTCCACCATACTTTATTTGTATGCTTTAACTTAGTACACTTTACTTGATTATTCTCTACTATTGCTTGAAAATCCTTACTAATTAGACTTAAATTACCTTGAAACGTAAACTGGTTGATTTCTTCCAGAATTTTCTTAGATATCTTGTTTATTCTATTTTCTCTACTTAATTTTGCCTTGAATGTAAAAACTATGGCTTTATGATTACTTTCACTAACTAGGTTGTTCTGTGTATTCCATTTCAATTTAGTAGGCATAAAATTGCCAAAGGTGACATCCGGAGCTGACGACCCTCCCTGTCCTTGGATCCTTTTATTTGAAAAGGTCCTATTTCCATTATTATAAAATATCAAGCTAAATTCATTCATAAGTCTCCGCATTTTTTTCCCTCTCGCATTGTTTATATGGTCACCCCAACATATACTCCTAGCATTAAAATCTCCTCCCATGATAAAAATGGACTTATGCGCAGTTACTAAAATTTTTTTTAATTCATCATAGAAAAACTCACTAACAATGTCCGGTGGACAATAAACAGAATAAATACTTAAATTATTTTTTGGATTAATGGTTTTAAGACCCACTGCTTCTACTTTAGCGTCCAGAATTATCTCCTGAAACTTGATCTCCTTTCTAATGAGAATACACACACCCCCTCCCCTTTTATCCTTCCTATTTTTAGCTACAATATTATATCCATTCACGTTTATGCTACTATTATTCTCATCTGTAGCCCAAGTCTCCGAAACCAAGGCTATGTCAAAATGTTCATTATTCAAATAAAATTCCAAACTACTTTTATTTCTATAAATTCCCTGAATGTTCAATTGCAATATTTTCATTTTGGTTTATTACTATTTTCTCATTTTTCCTCTTTAAATTTATCAAAAAGTCTACTATGCTATTGGAAATTGATTCCCTCTCCAACATAATCATCTCTATTTCCTTATTTTTCATAATACTAGTAAGAAATTTTTCAAGCTCACTAGTTATCTGATAATTTTTATTCTCATATACAGGTTTAACTCTTGACTCTTTTTTTCCTCCTTCCTCCTTTCTGTCTTGTCTCTCAGATTCATTTGCTTTCCCTATTTTCTTAATTCCCATATCTCTGTTTTTATACTTTAATACTTCAGAAAATTTCTTTTTGATAAATGTACTATTGCTTTCTTTATCCACATCTCTTGTTGGTCCATCCTTTTTACCCTTTAGCTCAGGATACTCACTTAGATCAAACTCGTCTAAACCACTAAATTTATTAATCTTATTTACATAATCTATGGCTTCAACGTAGTTCACATTTCTTTTTGCAGCTATCTCCATAATGAGTTCCTCCTCTCTCCACTTAGGGCATCTCTTATCTGTAGAAAAGTGTTCGTTTGAATTGCATAAAATGCATTTAACCAAGTTACATATCCCTTCACAGTTATTCTCCCCACATCTCAGACATCTTTTATTTTCATTGTTGCAAAACTTAGTAATGTGACCTAATCTCCCGCATTTGTAACATTGTTTAGGTTTCGTTATATAGTACTCAACTTCCATTCTTAAATATTCTACATATACATAGTCTGGGACGTCCTCACCTTCAAACATACATTTAATCGTTAACGACGGTATGAATTTCGACAAATCGTTCCTGTCTCTCATTGACATCCTTTCAACACTTCTAATTTTCATATTCTTTATTCTATTTCCAAACTTATTACTTGGCACTCCCATCTGAATTATTTTTTCTAAATTAAAGTTCAGCGGAACATTTCTAATTATCCCGTACCTATATAGAAAGTTGTTAGGAATGTACCCACAGCAGCCATATTTCCTTAGAATCTTGCTATCTAAAAGATTGTTTGCGTCTTCCGCCTGTTTGAAATCAATTTTGATCTTGTTAAAGCCTACTTTTACAACTTTCTGAATGTTTTTAATATTTTCTCCGCTCGTCATTGTATAGAAGGTCATATCATCTAACCTAGCTCTACCTCCTTCCTCATTTTTCCTTTCAACAATCACTGGATAAGTTTTCTTTGAATTTCTAATATATCTGTTTAACTCTCTATCTGGCCTCATATTTTTCTGCTTCTCTACCACCTCCATGCCACTATTCACTCCTTTATCATTTTGTTCTAAAGAATTTCCTACATTATCCACCATGCTTTCTACCACATGTTCCGTACACCTAACCTCACTATTCACTGTATCTGGGACCACCTGCTTTAATGCTGTCTTTGATAAAACCATGATCTCTTCAACCCCTTTCTTTCTCTTTACCCTTGGTTTGGAGTCCCTTTCCTCAGGGTTCTCCTCCATTATGACCTACTCAATCCTTCAGCCTCTAGGTCTTTATTATCCTCACTAATCAATTACCTACCCCCAATCTAACTCCTCTACTTCTCTCAAATCTACAGATCTTACCAGAGCCTGGCCCTTGATATTCCAACACTTTCAACCACGAAAAAACAAATTCATCCGAAGTTAATTCTAGGCACCCCGAAAAGCACACCACTTCACAATTTCAAAAATTATTATAGGTTATCTTCAATGCTATTCTGATTATCAAAATTGCTGATGCGACCTATCTCTCCCAGGTTCCAAGTCGGAAAGCGCGATGAATATAAGCTACTCAGTCAAATGCAGGCATGGGATGATGGAGAGATAGAGCTCTGTGTTGAAATCTAGTATTAGTATTGTTTACGTTGATACACTTTTGAATTTCGAGTCATTGTAATAGTCATGTTCTAAAATTGAGTTTAGTACCTTTTCAACTGTAATTGAGCTAGTACAAAACAAGTGACATGTATTGTACTCTTAAGCTAACCGTGTTCAAATAAAGACACTTGAATTAACCAACAGGTTATGGGCCCAGGCCACGTTGTACAAGTAAAATAGTTCTCGATAATTGAAGTGCAAGTTAAGTTCTCAGTATGGCTGACTGCAAGGCAAAGTTCGCGAAATTGAACAATAGCAATTATCTGAACTGGAAATTTAAAATGGAATTGTTGCTGAAAAAGGAGAACCTATGGAAGGCTATTTCAACTTCAATACCGGCTGTACCGGTATCAGATGCAGCGGCAGCAGTCATAGCAACTTACGAAAATTCGAAAAGTGAATGGCTGCGTATGGACGAGGAAGCTTTTTCAATTATTGGCCTTTCGATTGAAGATGATCAGATATCGCATATTCGTGATCAAAGTTCAGCGGTTGGTGCATGGAACAAACTGAAAAACTATCATGAAAATGCGACACTGAGTAATGAAATTCACTTAATGCGAGTGATTTGTTCAACGAAGATGGCGGAGAATGGCAGTGTTTCGGAGCACATTCAACATTTATTGGATTTATTCACAAAGTTGAATGCAATTAGCGAGGACCAGATAACAGAACGATGGAAAGTAGCCGTGTTGCTGAGTAGCCTATCGAGAGAATACGATGTATTGGTGACGGCACTTGAGGCGCGAAACGTGGAAGAGTTGACGTTTGCTTTCGTTCAACAAAAGGTGACATCAGAATATGAACGACGTGTTCGTACGAGCAGTTCGACTGAAACAGAAAATAAGCTTATGAAAATCATCCAGAAAAACAAAACGAAGAAGGAAATCATATGTTTTTTCTGCAAGAAGCCAAATCACATACGTAAAAATTGTGTTGATTATAAGAAATGGAAGACAAAAAAGATTAATAGTTCGTCAAAAGATGCGGACAAGTGTAATGCAGTTCGGAACCGGGATCATCTATTCATAACTGGACTGTCGACCAGTCGAAACAAAAAACAGTGGTTATTGGATTCTGGAGCGAGTCGGCACGTGACGAACAATAAAAATTTCTTCACAGTTCTGGATGAATCATACGAGGGGGATATCGAGCTTGGCAACAGAGACATTGAAATCGTCAAAGGCATCGGAAGTGGAAAGTTAAAACTCACAAATGCATACGGATCAACGAATGACGTGTCTATCTCTGAAGTTTTGTATTGTCCGACAATAAGTGGAAATGTTTTGGCAGTTGGCAAACTTATCGACAATGGATGGCACATTGAGTTCGAGCAAAAACAGTGTGTGCTGTCACTGTAGGACAAACAAATCGGAATTGCATATCGAGATTCTGGTTTGTATGTTGTGCGCGAAACTGACACGGTGAATGTAACCATTGGCGAACATAATGACAACTGTATTTATGCATGGCATCGGAAAATGGGACATCGAGATCAAGCTGCAATACGGAAAATGTAGCAAAAAGGTCTGGTTAATGGACTAAAAATCGTTGATTGCGGGATAAAGGAGTTCTGCGAAACGTGTTGTAAAGCGAAATTAACACGTAGTCCATTTTCGAAGAAATCGGAGACTGTATCGAAGGCACCATTAGATTTGGTACATACAGATGTATGCGGACCAATGCAAACGGCATCGTTCGGCGGAAAAAGGTATATTGTAACTTTGACTGACGATTACTCTCGTTTTACAATATCGGAATTGATTGCCCACAAACATGAAGTAGAAGATGTCATTAAGGGTTTTGTAGAGATGACGAAAACTAGATTTGGCAAAAAGCCAAAGATTATTCGGTCTGATCGTGGCGGCGAGTATACGGGTAAACGTCTGGTGGAATTCTTCAAACGAGAAGGAATACAAATGCAATTGACTGCACCGTACTCACCACAACAAAACGGTGTGTCTGAGCGAAAAAATAGAACAATTGTCGAAATGGCACGATGTTTGCTCACTGAATCAAATTTATCTAATGCATTTTGGGGTGAAGCAGTGAGTACGGCGATTTACATTTTAAATCGAACTGTAACAAAAGCAACTGGCGCAATCCCTTACGAACTATGGTTTGGAGCTAAGATGTCAGTAAAACATTTAAAGATATTTGGATGTAAGTGTTTTGTCCATATTCCTGAAGAGAAACTGAAGAAACTCGACCAAAGAGCGATTGAAATGATTTTCGTGGGATACGACGACAAATCGAAAGCAGATCGATGTTACAATCCGGACACGAAAAGATTGGTTATCAGTCGTGATGTAAAATTTGTTGACAGCTGGCATGATAAGCAAACTATTGCGAGCAGTTTGTGTAAAGTAAATAAAAGAACAACAAAAGAGATCGAGGTCAACTTAAATTCAGTAGCTAAAAAGAAGGCTGGAATCACGATTCAGGAGGAGATATATACCCGAGATGAACCGAATGCTGAGGTTGTTGAAGCACATGAAGATGCTGTAGAGATGTTCGATTACGCACACGAAAACGAAATATATGAAACACCTCAACTAAGACGTTCAGAAAGAATCGGAAAAGGGATTCTACCACGAAAATTAATTGACGAAATGAGTGTGATGAAACATGACATAATGGAACCGAAAAATTATGAAGAGGCAATTTCTTGCCAAGAGAAAGACAAGTGGATTCAAGCTATGAAGGAAGAAATGAATTCACTCAAGGAAAATTACACTTGGGAACTGACGAGCTTACCAAAAGACAGAATAGCGATTGTATGCAAATGGGTGTTCAAAATCAAAGCAAACGCTGATGGAAGCGTGCATCGATACAAAGCAAGACTTGTGGCACAGGGCTTTTCACAGAAGTTTGGAACTGACTACAACGAAATATTTGCGCCGATGGTTCGCCAATCCACATTTCGGGCATTATTGTGTGTGGCATCAAAGGATGAATTGAACATAACTCACTTGGATGCGAAGACGGCGTTTTTGAACGGAAGTCTCAGCGAAACGATTTATATAAAACAACCACCAGGTTTCATCGAAGGAATCGAAAATAGAGTATGTTTGTTGAAGAAAAGTTTATACGGATTAAAACAAGCTGCACGAGCATGGAACGAGGCGATTAATCAAGTATTGGTCAGAGCAGGTGTTACACGAAGTGAAGCTGATCAATGTTTATATTCAAAACACATTGATGAAAATTGGTGTTACGTTTTAATCTACGTCGATGATATCATAGTTGCTTGGAAGTCTGAAAAGCAGCTGAAGTTGGTCAAGGAAACATTGGCAAGGAATTTTGAAATTAAAGATATCGGAGATATTAACTATTACCTCGGCATCAAAGTTAGTCGTGACAAAGATGGTATTTTCGAGCTATGTCAATCAAAGTATATCGAGCAGGTTGCAGTGAGGTTTGGCTTACGCGATGCAAAGGGTGCAAATTCTCCAATGGAAGTCGGATACTATTCGTCACCGGATACGTCAACCAAGATGATTAACAACAACGAGTACCAGAAACTAATCGGTTCTCTGTTGTTCATTTCGGTGAATACTAGACCAGACATCACTTCAAGCGTTGGGATATTGGCACAAAAGGTTTCTGATCCAACGCAGAGCGATTGGAACCAATTGAAGCGTGTCGTGAGGTACTTAAAAGCAACATCATGTATGAAACTGAAGTTGGGCAGTGCGAGTGATGACGAATGTAAGCTAGTTGGGTATGCGGATGCAAATTGGGCCGAGAATCGTTCATCGCGAAAATCAAATAGTGGATATGCATTTTTCTACAATGGAGGTTTGATTGATTGGTCATGCCACAAACAAAGCTGTGTATCGTTGTCATCAACAAAAGCGGAATTTATCGCGTTATCGGATGCATGTCAGGAGGTTGTATGGCTGAAACGGTTACTGAACGATATGCATCAAGAGATTGATTCACCAATAACAATTAATGAGGATAATCAGAGTTGTTTAAAGATTATCAAAGATGAGAAGTTTTTGAACAGAACGAAACATATCGATGTGAAATTTCGTCAAGGACTACGTTGACAAGGGAATCGTGAGGTGCGAATATTGTCCAACTGAGGAGATGATCGCTGATATATTCACGAAACCATTGTGTGTATCAAAGCACACTATGTTGCGGAGGAGATTGAACATCGTATAGTTGTATCAACGAGGAGGAGTGTTGAAATCTAGTATTAGTAGGTGCGTTTTTTTGCTCCGATGCAGTGCAGAGTACAACTATGCCGGAAAAACAACGATCTAGTATAAAACAGCAGTGCATTCGCTAAACCTGACATAGGTTGCTATATTCGCTGTGGTCCCACAAAACAGCTGAAAAAAAGAGAGAAAATAACGAGTATACACTACCACAATCGATAGAAAATAGAAAAAAAACTAACAGAAAATTAATTCTTTTAACTTTCTTCACATTATGAGGGCCTTTTCTAATTTCTTAACTACCAAAACATTCAACATAACCATGAAAAGCCGAAAGCCACCTCACAGAAAAAAATACAACTTCTCATGAGCTTTTCTTTTTTCTATCAGCACATTCTACACTTCAACACGTGAACTACAAATGACGCATAGAATTTCTGTACTTGTGAATTCACTGGTGTAGGAGTGCTGTTGTTTTCAATGCGTCTACTCTACTCTCCGCTGGATAGAGGAGCAAAAAAAACGCGCCTAGTATTGTTTACGTTGATACACTTTTGAATTTCGAGTCATTGTAATAGTCATGTTCTAAAATTGAGTTTAGTACCTTTTCAGCTGTAATTGAGCTAGTACAAAACAAGTGACATGTATTGTATAGTCTTAAGCTAACCGTGTTCAAATAAAGACACTTGAATTAACCAACACTCTGCCCCCACACAGACAGGATGCGGTGGATGCAGGATAGAGTGAATGCTAACTTGGCTGAAGCTCATGCTAGGAGTCCGGGTGTACGATCTCCGGAGTCGCACAAAAACTATTATCGCTGGTCAGGTAGTCTTCGTACGGAACTTTGCACTTAGTAGTGCTGTGGATCGGTTCGCAGTTAAACTTGCCCTTAACTTCCTAAGGGCATTTGTGCGAAGGAAGTTAGGTGAAGTATCCTATGAGCCTGCTGATGGAAATGGAAAAATAATAGGGGTTTATCATGCCAAGGACTTTAAGCAGTGATGAACTAACGAAAATTGCGCGGCATTTGAGGACTCTTCTCAGGGTAGGTTGGCCCCACGATTTGTGACAAATTTACAGTCCAGCCATATTCATTACAAGCCGGCTGAAATAATGGTCAATTTCGGAGTCTCGACCATTTCGGTGTAGATACTTGCTTCAGAATACGTTAGTTTGGATTAAAACTAGTTTAAGTTCGCTGAAACGGTCTAGTGAGACCAACGCTATGTACCGAACTATTCTCCATAAAATTTTTGACTTTGATTATATTGCTTTGATATCCAAAATGTTGTGGAAAATATAGAAGTGTGCAGTTATATTCCAGTCGTATCAAAGTTCCCATTCAAGTGTATGAAAACCATCAGAAAGCGATGAATATGATTGACGCTACTATCCAAAAGGAATTCGAAGAAATAAATCAGAGTAACGGTTGGCAGTCTGTTTTCCAGAAAATAAAAGACAGATGTGACGGGGAAGCGAAAGCAAATTCATATTCAGTGTGTGTCTCCACAGAAGGTGAAATTCGTTTACTAAATCGATACAGAGATGTCAATCCGTACAATCACTCACGAATAGTTATATCTCGCGATAAAACTGACTACATACATATATGCGAATCTTGTCAAATTGGAGCGAGCTGACCGAAAATATATCTTAAATCAAGGTCTTCTTAAAGAAACTGTAGGTCATTTCTGGCTAATGATATGGGAACAAAATTCAAAGGCGATCATAATGCTCAATAAGTTATTGGAGAAAAAACAAGTATAATGCCCATGTATTGGCATGATCAAATTGGCAGTAATCATAGCCTACAGCTGGTGAATGTCGGTTTAAATGTGGAATTTTTAAATTGCGAAGAGTATACGAATAAAGCATAGTACTGAGTTCGATTTCACGTGAAATTTTCATACAAAATTTCACGTGAAATCTGTTTCGGCGAAAATTTCGCTTGAAAATAAGCAAGTTTGGTACTGTGTTCTTAGCATGAAAAGTTGCTTTGAAGTTGCTTTCGCTTTGAAAACATAAATGGCACTGAAACATGTTGTCAATCATTTCACGCCAATTTAGTTTGTGCAGTTCATTCTTTCGAGCGAAAAGTGACATTTAGTGTTTCAATTTGAAAATTGAGCAGTGCAAATGACTTTCCAATAAGAAAATCGATCGAAAAGTGAAATTCTTGACATTTTATCCGTCAAGAATGAGCAGTGTCTCTGCTTTTCTCCGTTGTCAAAATGTTCGCTCGAAAGAATGACCAGATAATGGAAACATGTCAGAATTTCACGTGAACTCGAACTCAGTACCAGCCTTAATTCGAAGCCGACATTCAGGCTTATCGACTTGGATTCAAATTGCTCACGAGAGATCATTCAGTTCCACTATACAACATGGTCAGATTTTGGAATACCGAGTTCGCCTAACACATTTTTTTTAATTTGTCAAACAAATACGGGAATCTGGAGCACTTTCACCAGACGTTGGTCCAGCTGTAATACATTGCAGTGCTGGCATTGGCAGATCCGGCAGATTTTGCTTAGTCGACCGTTGCTTGCAGTGAGGTAGTAGAAATGGAGTGGATATGCCCATAAGATTTACATTGAAGGAGATGGTAGTAATTCTTTATAGCCCGTTCACACTTGGCTCTAAATCAGGCGATTTCGATCAGCTGATCGCTTTAGAGCTAAATCAACTTAAATCTACCTGATTACCCATACATTTTTTTCCCCTTCTGACAGAGTTAATCAAGTAGATTTAGAGTTAATCAAGTACAAATCAGGTACTATTGTGAATTTTCCCGGGCTGAATTGTTCTCAGAGCGTGCTTAATTCCATCCGTGAGAGGGAGAGTAGATTTCAACGAAATGTCATTCGAATTTCGTTCAAATATAGCAAAAATTGGACAAAAAAGGAAAATGTGAGTTGTACAAAATGAAAAGAAAATGCTCTTGCATGTTTCTGCACCATTTTGAACAACTTTCATGCAAAAAAAATTGTACACACAAATTCGAATGACAGTTCGCTCTCTAAATCTCCTCATTCTAAATCACTTCGGGTAGTGTGAACGCTTACCTGATTAACTTTGACAGCTTCTAAATCTACTTGATTTAGAGTCGAGTGTGAACGGCTTATTAGCTACTCATTGTCAAATCGGATCTAATCCAAGTAGTTCCCCTCCAATTTGACAATGAGTGCTAGGCATTTTTAACATGCTTTGTACGCGAGCAGATTGAAGGGGCTAATGGTGGAAAGTTATACCGTCCGTGTCCAGGGGCAGGTTGCTTGGTGCTTATTGAAAAGGGGGAAGAAAATCACATATCTGTTCACGCTACAGGGTTTGGAAGTGAACCGCTCGTGCGGTAAAATGAAAAAAAAATTTCGAAAGAAAAAAAGGGGGTTCTTCTTTGCTGGAACGTTGAAAAGTGCGGAGGTTTTGGAAAAGAGAGCCTACAGAAAGTAGTGAAAATTTTTATAAAGATAAATTCAAGAACAAAAACTAAATAAGTGGCGAAGCAGAGAAGATTTTGTTTGAACTGAATAAATTCAACAACGAAAATTAAATTAGTGGCGAAGCAGAGAAGATTTTGTGTAAACTAAATAAATTCAAGAACAAAAAATTAAATAAGTGGCGAAGCAGAGAAGATTTTGTGCGAACTAAATAAATTCAAGAACGAAAAACTAAATTAGTTGCGAAGCAGAGAAGATTTTGTGTGAACTGAATAAATTCAAGAACAAAATAAAACTAAATTGATGGTGCAGCAGCAAAAATTTGATGAATAGAATATATTGAAGATCATCTATAAAATTTCTCAAAACTAGAAGGGCAGTGGGAGGAAAGCAAAAACAGATAAATCACATACCAAGAAAAAAAAAAAATTTGATGGTGGCGTTCCTGACTGTATCTGAGCCCGTATATGGGTACCAGGAGTATAATGTACAAGGCATGTTAGAAGAAAGAAATAGAACGAGGAAAGAAGGACGGAAAGATTGCTGAATCGATGACGGAGTAAAGAATGAATGGTGCACTGGAAATAGGTTTTGAATGAGTAAGATAAGTAAAATATTACATGTTGATATAAAAAAAATGTTCCAGCTTGCAAATAATTCATTAACTATGAACGATAATACTGATAGTTGCTTATAATAAATCTTTGGTGTGGGTGTAATTAAATTTTTTTTTCTTCGAAAATTAGTTGTAAACTCGTTTCGCCGAAAATTTATATTTCTTTATGTATATATATATATATATATATATATATATATATATATATATATATATATATATATATATATATATATATACATATATAATATATATATATATATATGTATGTATATATATATATATATATATATATATATATATATATATATATATATATTATATATATATATATTATATATATATATATAAATATATATATATAATATATATATATATATATATATATATATATATATATATATAATATATATATATATATATATATATATATATATATATATATATATATATATATATATATATATATATATATATATATATATATATATATATATATATATATATATATATATATATATATATATATATATATATATATATATATATATATATGTCAGCAAAATAATTAATAGAAATAATCTCTGGAGTGGCCAATTCGATTGAGCTGAAATTTTCGGAGAACGCAGATGTATATAACAGGTAGGTCCATGATTTGCTAAAACTCAGATATCCTGAACCTTTTGGCAGCGGCGAGCGTTTTAGTGAATTTTCAGGTACTCCTATATTTCAAAGCAGTGTGAGTTTTTTGTTAAAATAAATGTTTAAGAATAAGAACTCATTGTGTTTGAAGCTTGCCTATGATAAAGAATTGAAATTTTTGAGCCGTGTGTGGGTGCTAAGTGCCTAAAAGTAGGCAAGGATTTTTTTCAAATTTTGATTTGTCATTACTTGTAAGAAAAACAATAGATCATCGTGAAAATTGCAGAGCGTATTGATGTTGACTAAAATTTAACACACATGGATTTTCAAGATATCGCAGGTAACCCTGTAGCTGCGGCAGGCTGCTGAAAAAAAATTCTTCAAATTATTGACCCTCCTGTTAAATTTTTGATTTTTGACAAAAAATTCAAAGCTTTGATAAATTTTATTCTTTGTCCGTCATATCAAATTGAAATTTTGAAAATTCCGATTTGCACAAGAACGGCAGCCCATCGCCAAATTACCTCTATTTTAAGCACTCGAAAGTTCTGTTCACGAGAACTGACGACCGGATTACCTGATCATTATGAAATTTACAGGGCATGTTGGTATTAGCTAGGACCAGGTCTGAAAGAAGTGATTTTAAAATGCGGGCAACGTTATGGCAGTGGTACCATTTTGAAAAATCACTGAGAAAAAAACAGTTTTTCGGCCTATAACTTCCGAGTCAGCTATCATATTTAAACAAAACTCACACAATATTTAGATCTTGTAACATTTGGTGAAAATTTGGCTGAAAAATTAGGATAAAATTGCAAGCTATGGTAATTTTTGTCTCCTTAATCCTGCAAACTTGCTCAGCAAAATAAAGCTTTTTTCCGTATAACTTCCGGTCCAGTCATGAAATCAAAACGATCAAAACATGCGTTAAACGGAGCTTGATTTGAACCAAACGTTGTAGGAATTTCGTACGAAAATCATGAAAGGTCTGCCAGCTATGACGATTTTTGTCATTTTGTGGAATTTCTTTACTGAGCGATTATGTTCTTAGATTCGCAAATGAGAATCATCCTGCAGTGAAAATTAACAACAAATATTAACGCTTTAAAAATTTGAAAAGTTTTGAGGGTGGTAACCCTAAATTTTTTTTCACCCGTATAACTTGCAGCGCAGTGATTCAATCGAAACGAAATTTACTGGTTGTGTTTAACTTAGCGTGATGCCTGAAGTACAGTCGACGCAGCGAGGCGTAGCCATCAGTGACCAAGCGCAGCCAACGAAATCGCCTGGTTAGACTGAAACGTGACTAAGTGTCAGTGAAGTAGAAGAATTTTCGGTTGATGTTTGAATTTCACAGCGACATCTCTGTATCCACCTGTAGCCTTCTCATGAATAATCGGACGCTCCTTCACTTGGGCTATCAGCATCTCTATTGTCACCTCGTTATCCAACACTGCATCTTTAATTGACTGCATTTTGAAATAATGCTATGTATTTTTTGATTTATTTGAGGGTGTTTTTTTCTATGCACTGTAAATGAGTTTAATTCTAACGTAAACTCAACCTTATATTTATGCCGAATGCTTTAAAAGTTTATTTTACTACTTGTCTTTTACCATAGTCACCTTTGAAATCTTACTTGGCTCTTAAACATTTTCCAATGTTATTTAAATTAAACATCCGTTTGTTATACTATTAGCATAATATTTCACTGATGGGCTTTGAGGAGAAAGCCAAATACCCCTCGTTATAAATATGTAAGTACATTTGACTAGATCTGGCTTGCAGGAGAAAAAAACTGGTCTTTAAACCATAATTATTATAAAAGTAATCCAACGACAACCCTCGTACGGGTCTAGGAGTTAAAGCTGGTGAGGAGCTTCTTTACAATTTTTCCAATCAATGTGAATACGAGTGTGGAATTCGACGACTCACTTTACCCCTGATTTTTAACCACGTACCTAATCAGAGCTAGGTGAACTCAAAGCTTGGTTCGCGGGCCTTTGTCCGAACTTGGATTCGAATCAGGGATCCCACAAGCAAGAAGTCAGTAATCTACCAACTAGACTACTCAAGTATTTTAAATTACTATAATCAATGTGCTATTAACTATATTTCAAATTTGCTCTTAACTATCTTTTTATTTTACTTTTAACTATCTAAGCTATTACCAATAAAAATTGTTTTCGAATTCCTCAAAAAATTAATAATATAAAATCAACTCTATTTACATTTTCGCATACATTTCAAATCTCGCGCGTTTCTCAAGTAATTACAGCTGATTGCAACTCTTTGCTGCGACAAAACTTGAATCCATTTCGACCTGAGCTGCGCCTGGCTGCGCATAGCTGCGACTTGGTGCGCTCGCTGCTGTGGAAAACCCATATAGTCAGCTCAACTGACAGCTTGGCTGCGCTTGGCTGCGGTAGACGACGTCGCAGTGTGCTTCAGCGGTGAAGCAGATTTGGTATATATTTTGCTCTGCTGCTGACACAGGGTAACCAGCATTGGCCATTTTCGTAAATATTGCACCAACATATGCTTCAAATTACTTACTCATATGCAAAGCATTTGCAATAAAAATAAGAAAATTTTTTTGAAATTTTCCGAGTTTTGAACATTTTTCGGATGGCAGCCTCAAACAACGTTTAACCGCTGGAGCTTTCAATGAAATCCTGCGATGAGAATGAAGTTCAAGAATTTGATCCCATTCTTCCTTGATGACTCTTTTCAAATCCTGCAAGGATTTTAGCGGACGTTAACGAATTCTCCTATTAATTTCATCCCACAAATGTTCAAAGGGGTGAGGTCTGGCGATTGTGGAGAGGTTTTAAGAAGTCGACCTACTCTGTGAAGCAACAATTCTTGAACCTTCCCGGCAATATGCTTGGGGTCATTATCTTGTTGGAAAACATAAGTTTCCTCTAATCCAAATTTTCTGGCACTCTCAAATAAATTGTCGCTCAGAATATCAAGGTACATCTGCTGATTCATAACACCTTGAATTATGTGCAGTTTAACCACTCCTCCAGCACCAATACACCCCCACACCATTATATTTCCTCCGCCGTGCGTCACCGTAGGTCTGAGGTTTTGAGTTGTAGGGCTTCCTTCGGTTTCCGCCACACTTTCTGTCGTCCGTCGGGATCCAAATAAATTGAATTTGCTCTCGTCCGAAAAAATAGAACGTTCCCAGAACGAAAGAGGCTTGGAAAGGTGTTCCTTGGCAAACTCGAGACGGCGTTTCCGATTAAGTTTATTTATAAATGGCTTCCTCCTTGGGACTCGACCGTGAAAACCATTTTTGCGTAAATGGTTACGGGTAGTTTGTGGTGTAACTGTCACTCTTTAATCCTGCGAAATGTTTTGCGCGATTGTCAATGCACTTGTACCCGGTTTCTCACGAATCACTTTTAAAACCTCTCGTTTATGGGCGGAATTCAGTTTTTGCGGGCGTCCAGTACGAGGCCTGCTGGCCGCGCATCCTAATTCTTCAAACCATTTTATAATTTTATGTACGGTAGAAGGATTTTTGCTAACAGTTTTGCCGATTTCGCGGATACTTTTTCTCTCTCTTCGAAGGTTAACTATTAATTCTCGAACCGATTCGGAAATTTCCATTTTCGTAGCTATTGAAGGATTAAAATGGATTCAAATTTTGAAAGGACTCATGCCAGCATGTCAACTCCGTGAATGTATACAGACCAAAAATCCTGTGATCCGACCTGAGATTGTACTGTTGATCAGCCTGGAAAATTGGAGTTAGTCGCATGGAACAGAAACAGACGTAAGATTAGTTTCAACAATTACATACTCAGGCTAGATTTTTCGTTGCTCCCATACGGCTCTTTCTCGCAAAAAATGCTAAGCCACTGTCAGGTTGCTTTGACAGATAGTGCGATGGGTAAATGGAGCCGCAATTTCATGGTCATAGCGGTTTTTTTTCGAAAATAGTATGAGTTGACACGCTGGTTAGAAACTAAGTTCTTACGCTGTGGCATAAGCCAGAAGTCTAAAAATAAGTCTGTTCACGTACCTTCAGTCACTGAATTTTACTAAATTTTCCTGAATGATGTGGTGGGGGAAATTCACGAAAAGTACGAAAACGCTCTCATTGCATTTCCTGAAAATTGACAAACAAAAGTGTCAGTTGTCGGTTTTTGGGAGAAAAATAGTGATTTTAAAGTCATCCTAAGCGTTGATAAACTATCGCCACAAAAATATTCGTCCTGTATAATAACATTACGCCAAAAACCGTATGACAGTTCTCAGTATTTTTCAGTAGCTCAGACCCTACTGAAATTTACTGCAAAAGGGGAAGTTTTCAGTTTTCAGTAAAACGGAGTACAAAAACGGCATCAGTGCAATTAATCGTTGTACGTGAACAGACCTAATAGCCCGTTCACACTAGACTCTAAATCAGGCGATTTCGATCAGCTGATCGCTTTAGAGCTAAATCAACTTAAATCTACCTGATTACCCATACATTTTTTTCGGTTTCCGACCGAGTTAAT
This sequence comes from Nemotelus nigrinus, assembly GCA_947369275.1. Taxonomy (NCBI): domain Eukaryota; kingdom Metazoa; phylum Arthropoda; class Insecta; order Diptera; family Stratiomyidae; genus Nemotelus; species Nemotelus nigrinus. Next base: position 114,531,714 of record OX376373.1, read on the forward strand.
CAAGTAGATTTAGAGTTAATCAAGTACAAATCAGGTACTATTGTGAATTTTTCCCGGCTGAATTGTTCTCAGAGCGCGCTGAATTCCATCCGTGAGAGGCACGGTAGATTTGAAGGAAATGTCATTCGAATTTCGGTCTAAAATAAAGAAAACTGACCAAAAACGGAAAATTTGAGTTGTACAAAATGAAAAGATAATGCTCTTGCAAGTTTCTGCACCATTTTCAACAACCTTCACGCAAAAAAAACTTGTACACTTAAATTCGAATGACATTTCTCTCTCTAAATCTCCTCATTCTAAATCAGGTCGGGTAGTGTGAACGCTTACCTGATTAACTTTGACAGCTTCTAAATCTACTTGATTTAAAGTGTAGTGTGAACGGCTTATAACGTTTCATTTCACGCGAATGATTTCGTATCCATTCTTTCATACATCTATGACACGAACCTTTTCCGCTGAAGCACACTGCGACGCAGCCAGGCGCAGCCAGGCGCAACCAAGCTGTCAGTTGAGTTGACTATATGCTGAGAGCATAAAGACATTCGGAGGGGCCGAAGGCATGGCCATTTTTCCTCATCACCAGCGACCCCGATGACTGATTGAAATTTTCGGGGCGTAGGTAATTCCTAATTTATCAAATTGATGGGGACATATTATGTGTGAATAGTTTCAAATATTCAAATTTTGAATATCGTAAGTGACTGATTGTTATATATTTAGTTATTTAATATTTTTTAGCTTTCATATTACAACCGTACGAATTCTCGAACCAGGGAGTAAAAATAAGCTACAGCAGGCTGGATTATTCGTTGCTTTGCGGTGAATTAATTATTTTTCCAGGATAGAAAATAAAAACAGAACACAAATGCATGCGAACTATGAAAATTGTAGAATATACTAATTGAATATTTATTAACCCATAAAACAAAAATTGTTTTATAAGAAAGTGGCTTAAAAATTAGATGTGTTTATGCTGGCTCAAATCTTGGCAGTGCCGAGTACTGCCGTAGGTGATGAGAAAACATTGAATAATATAAAATATCATTTTCGTTTTTAGAACATCTAGAAAGTTTTTACGGAGTATTGTGTGTAAAGCAACTGCAATGAATAAAATCATCAAAATCAAAAACAACTTCAAATTCCGAAAAAGGCAAATTTTATTTAAGATTTTTCGAAAAAAAATAAGTAGTCTTCACAGTTAATAGTTCCAAGAAGTCTCAACTTTTCTTATACTATAAAGTAGGCTAAATACAATGATAGGTTGGAGATAATATATTTCTAGATAATAAGATATTTATTATATTATATTCACACTATCTAATCGTTCTCGACCTACTTTGCTAATCCAGTTACTGGCCTTGAGATTATCTAACAACTCAACTATAGAAGCTGTTTTCTTTCGCCTTCGCTGTTTTTTACGCGAATTTCGGATAATCCTATTTTTTCCTTCCAATTTTTTCCTGCAGCTTGATTAAATGCACTGCAGTAATAGGAGCCACTTGGTCTGTTTACGTAGCCTAATTGAAATGATATTGTTGAATATTAAAATTTTCAAAAGTGTATCATGAACGCAACATCAGCATTAAGCACCTAATGAGATCGAAATTCGCTCTTCTTGTCCATCGTTTATCTCATTTTGAATATTTTTATCTCATTGTGAATAATTAAGATAATTAAAGAGAAGAATGTTTTGAACATTTTCTTTACTTACTGCATCACTCGAAGATTCTACTCCACTAAAGATGGTCCCCTGTTCGCTTGCTCAGCTGTAAGAAAACAAGAAACTATTACACTTATTCCCTTGTCAATCATCAATTGCTATATACCACGGCCGAAAGATTTGAATAGACCCGGGAAGTATTTTTGATGATCAGCTCAGGAAATCCAAGAGAAGAAGTCCAAATGAATATGTGTTGCTCATTTTCTGGAAATCTGGAAAACAATATTTCACACACCATGCAATACGAATAAATTTTTATATCATTTTATTTCCGCTCTGCCCCGAAACTGTTTATGCGCTCTACTGCTTTGTGTTTTTTTTTGACAGAAATTAAAATGGCTACCAGAAAATTCGCGCCAATATGTCGACAATATTTAAAAGGGCTCAAATAGGCACTTTCGCTTATAAAAAGTTTGTGAAATTCACAAAATTTTGCAAAACACATTGTTTGTTTATTCCTTACTTGTGATAAGAAACTCCAAGTGGCCGGCACTGCAAACTATTGCCACAATTCGGCACAACTCACTTCATTGCAAAGATTAATGCAATTGCACAGTTTTCAAACACTTTTTTCAAATAAAACTCGCGATTTTCACTTCTACACTAACGTTTTTGTGAACCGCACTAGTCGAATCTACACAAAATTAATCTGTATTTAAAATAAACATGATTTTATTTCCGTACCGACTCAAATTGTTTACATTAGTTTAGTTGTCATATTGACAGAGAGGATACAAAGAGGGGAATTGACATTGAAGATACATGAAAAGTGGTCGGTTTCTCTTCAATGTATTTTAAATGGACATCACCCCTCCGAATGTCTTTATGCTCTCAGACTATATGGGTTTTCCATAGCAGCGAGCACACCAAGTCGCAGCTATGCGCAGCCAGGCGCAGCCAGGCGCAGCTCAGGTCGAAATAGATTCAACTTTTGTCGTGGCGAAGAGTTGCAATCAGCTGTAATTACTTGAGAAACGCGCGGGATTTGAAATGTATGCGAAAATGTAAATAGAGTTGATTTTAAATTACAAAATTTTTGAGGAATTCGAAAACAATTTTTATTGGTAATAGCTTAGATAGTTAAAAGTAAAATAAAAAGATAGTTAATAGCAAATTAGAAAGATAATTAATAGCAAATTGAATATAGTAATTTAAAATACTTTATTAGTCTAGTTGGTAGATTACTGACTTCTTGCTTGTGGGATCCCTGATTCGAATCCAAGTTCGGACGAAGGCCCGCGAACCAAGCTTTGAGTTCACCTACCTCTAATTAGGTACGTGGTTAATATCAGGGGTAAAGTGAGTCGTCGAATTCCACACTCGTATTCACATTGATTGAAAAAATTGTAAAGTATTTCAAAATGCAGTCAATTAAAGATGCAGTGTTGGATAACGAGGTGACAATAAAGATGCTGATAGCCCAAGTGAAGGAGCGTCCGATTATTCATGATAAGGCTACAGGCGGATACAGAGATGTAGCTAACATCAACTGAAAATTCTTCTACATCACTGACACTTAGTCACTTTGCAGTGTAACCAGGCGATTTCGTTGGCTGCGCTTGGTCACTGATGGCTGCGCCTCGCTGCGTCGAGTGTAATTCAGGCATGAATCTCAAATCAAAAACCCTAACCAAAGATGTGTGCGCGAACATAATCGTCTGTCGAAACCGACTGGTTTCAGAACAAAATAAGGCACTTTTTGACATACCCAAACAGGAGTGAGCGTAAGCGCCCATACAGCGCATAAGCGAACGTATGTCAAGTCGTATCTCATTACCACTTTAAGCATAGTACTGAGTTCGATTTCACGTGAAACTTTCATACAAAATTTCACTTGAAATCTGTTTCGGCGAAAATTTAGCTTGAAAATAAGCAAGTTTGGTACTGTGTTCTTAGCATGAAAAGTTGCTCTGAAGTTGCTTTCGCTTCGAAAACATAGATGGCACTGAAACATGTTGTCAATCATTTCACGCCAATTTAGTTTGTGCAGTTCATTCTTTCGAGCTAAAAAGTGACATTTAGTGTTTCAACTTGAAAATTGAGCAGTGCAAATGTCTTTCCAATATGAAAATCGATCGAAAAGTGAAATTCATGACATTTTATCCGTCAGAAATGAGCATTGTCTCTGCTTTTGTGCATTGTCAAAATTTTCACTCGAAAGAATGACCAGATAATGGAAACATGTCAAAATTTCATGTGAACTCGAACTCAGTACCAGCCTTTACGTACAGACAGCTCATAACAACAATTGAGCAAAACCTTGCTTGATGGGCATGCCACTTCTCTGGTTGTTCGGAAAGTTATGTTTGGGTGCGTATATGCGCACGTACGGGCGCTGACTCATCACTGGTTGAACCTAAATGTGGTAGCCCTGAACACAGCTTAGCCAACAGCACATAACAAATTCGTTCGTTGTATGACTGTATTGAAGTGTGGTGTGTTTCCGAATGCGTACGGGAAGAAATAACACAAATGGCGGCCATTTACTGAATTTTGTGAGTGGTCGAAAAAGTGCGGCTGGTGATTACTCTCCCTTATTAGTTGATGTGATTGAAATTGCCTAAAATCTGTGCATAATGTATAATTGAATACAGTTAAGTGATTACTATATATTTTGTGATTTTGTGGACGAATTTAGCGGCTTGAAACCATTAAATTTTAGGTTGTATTCTTAGTGGCAGTCGTATGAAAAAAATTGTTGACATATTTCAACATTTTCGGTCGATTTTCGATGAATTGAACGCTTTAGTGGCGTTCGTTTCAATAAATGAGTGGTGCTTGCAGCGAAAAGGAAGATTTAGTGATTTTTGCGCATTGTTTGGCATCTTGTTTGCGAATAATCGAGGCAATTCACGAAACTAGTGGGAGCAGTATCCGCCTGAAGTGTTTAATTTGAAAGCGAACGTCGGACGGATCTGTTGACGGTCAAATAGAATTTGGCAATAAGTGTACAAGTGAGTGATAGAAAGACGAAAAAAGTGTGGACTACTAGGGAAAAAAGTAGGTAGTGTTGAAGAAGAGGAGCGACGTTGTGAGGGTCCTCAAATGGACTGGTGGGAAAGAGACAGCAAAACTAATAGCAAATCTGTGCTGTTTTCTTAACATCCGCGGTTCGGTGTTTACATCTAGAAATTGAACTGGAAAAAGTGGAAACAAGAAGTTTTGCGCATCGAATTGAAATATATTCAGGTAAGTGGTGAGGATCTCATTTTCGATAATTTTGCACAATTCGATATTCGGGGGGACGAGTGTCTTGCATATAATATATGAATGCGAATTAGGTTGTTTGGCGAATGTTGCTCTAGCCTTTTGGCTGGGAGGCGAGAGAGATGAAGCGTTCTGCCTGATTCGAACCCAATTGGAAGTGTCGAAGTATGGATCGCTTTGAAGAGATTCGAGAAATGTAGTTGTTTATTTTCTGGAACAGCGGGATATTATGGTTATTCTACATTTCTGTTCGTGGCATTTTCGATTTTCATATTGTAGTCAAGAAATTCTCTTACTTGGATGTTGGTTCGGCAAGAGGGCTGAAAATATGTCAAAAACGCTGATAAGCACTGTAAACTGCGCCAAAAATTCCACCATTTGCAAGATTGCATTGAAGGCTGCCATTTTTATTTTCATAATAACTAGGAGTCACCGCGGTTGTGTTGATCGAATGAATGTAGGATTGCGGGAATCGGCAGGTGTCGAGTAGAAATCGATGTTGCGCATGTGTGCTAGTTGCGCTTACTCTTTGCCGTCATGCATTAACCTCGTATACAATATACTGGTATGCAAACCGGACCCACTTGGCTGACTTGGCCTGAAACGGATTGAAATGAAATTTCAAAGTAGGTTTTTGGTGCGACTGGATTAACCGTATACAATTCAGCCCGATCTACTACAGTGAAGCATATCGCATCGGAACGTCACATATATGAACAAAACTCAAGTGGGCTTCGAATTTTGCAATCCATCGATGACGTCTATTATTGCCAAACTCAAATCCGATCCGCAAAAATATCGTAATCGGATTGACTTTCCAAATCAATCCGGTACGTATATAGAACGTGAATTGACTTAGCTTAATCCACTTTGAAATCTCGTTGTATACGTAGCTAATTTGATTTCAAAAGGTCTGTTCGCGTACCTGAATCTATTATGCCGGGTTTCCACCAAAGAGACAAAACAAAAAACACGGACAAAACATGTTTTTCTGAACAAAAACACGAATGTTTTGTAAAAACTGAACAGTTCCGCGAGCATTTTTGTCTC